>BLSH010307061.1:756315-777058 GCA_018402905.1 Glandirana rugosa
ACGTCGGACCTCTGACGGTCTGAGGTCCTTTGTCTGTGTGTGTGTGTGTGTGTGTGTGTGTGTAAAACCTCCTTTCTATGGTGCCTCTATTGCAAGGCAGGGCTTCCACCCAACCTAAGTGACTCCTAAATTCACAACACACACTTCACCTATGGGCATATCTAGCGGCCAGCCAGTGGGACTACCATATGCCCCACCTGTGCCCTGCCCTTTTATTACAGATCCCTAAAACAATCACACCATCTTCTTGTGATTCTATCCACAAACTGAAATTGACAGTCCAATTCAATCCATATACAGTAAGGTAGAATGCACCTTGTGTTAAAGTGGTAGTATGGCCTGCATTTGTATTGTTCAAGTACAATAAACTGACACTGTTTCCTGGAGTCTGGCAGTCTCCAGGCTGCATAGGACTGTTGCCTGTGCTAGATATCTGCCGTCCTGGCAGTTCCCTTTAAAAAAAGGCGTTGAAATAATCTTCACTTTCTCGAACATCATAAAAGCATAGAAGGGATATGTGAATAATCCTATCCTAAGTAGGCAAATATGTATGTAATGTGTGTCATGATTTGGTTATTAGCAATAAATAGCTAATTTTATTAGAGCTTTTACATATTTTGATTCTCTGTTGTCGGAGCTATTTGATATAAGCAGGCAGCTTATATATAAAACTGATTTCACCAGCTTAGCCCAGGCATCCCACACAGCCAGGTATCCCTGTCAGGAAGATACAAGGAACTGACTCATCAAGTCTTAAGTACTTTATAAGCACTCTGACAGACTAGATTAGATCATATCATCACTCAGTACTTAGTTTGTTTGAAGTTTAACAATACCTATAAACTTTGATGCACTCGGACGTCATTAATGCACGATTAATCCTTCTCTAACCTGCTGACTCTCCTCCGTTTCTTCATGTGCAGTAATATCTCCTAAAATATGATCGTTCACTGATGGGATGAAATAAAAACACATGATTAAACATCAGGCAAGGTCCAAATGGCTAAAGCTAACATTGATATCCATCTTTGATCTACTTTTCTTTCATATCTAGAGAGGTTTATAAAGTAGAAAATAAATTTGTTTAATCAATTGCTGCTCTTGCATAAAAATGGGTTAAAGCGGAATTCAAGTGCACAAATAGTCACCTCCGCTCCAGCGGTGCGATGTCCATGAGCTCACAGACAGAAACCAATATCTTGCCCCACCCCCTTCCTGGCTTCTTCCAGGTGCTGGGTCTTCAGACATCTTAATTGGATGGGATGGGAAGATCTAAACTCCTGCTCATGGGCCTGGCAGTTAATTCAGCCTGGTATTGTCCACTAGTATATCTCTTCTGTAGAAAAAAAAAAAACCTTCCTGCTCACAAATTTTTTATTTTATGGCCACAGTTCCGCTTACAGTATATTTTCACTTTTGCAGTCATATTTGGGAAAAAAACTCTATACTGTATGTCTGTTATGTGTTCCCATTCATATTTCTTAGATCAGTGGTTCTCAACTCCTGTCCTCGGGACCCACTAACAGGCCAGGTTTGCAGGATAACTGAAATACATCACAGGTGATATAATTTGCTGCTCAGTGATTGCAGTATTCTAGTCTGCATCTCCCCAAGGTAATACTTAAAATCTGGCCTGTTAGTGGGTCCTGAGGACAGGAGTTGAGAACCGCTGTCTTAGAGGTTTCTTAGGAGAAGGCCTCAAGGCTGACTGCCAGTATTTCTGAACAATGTCAGAATGAGTTTATCCTAAGGACAAGTCCCTCTCATTAAAGTGGATTTAAAGCACCAGTGGGGGACCTGAGAAGAGGAGGATTGGGCTGCTCTGTGCAAAACTATTGCACAGAGCAGGTATGAGATGCTTGTTATTTTTAATAAATAAAAGCTAAACCTTTACAATCACTTTGACATACAATGCAAGAAGACCAGCTTCTAAACCTTTAACGTCTAACCTTAATTAGGACTATGTTCAAATTTAGCCTACAAAAGATAATGAAGATGTGCCAGCACAGTATAGAATTAGTTATTTATGGCAAATGCCACTGCCCAGCCTCCTCATAAGCAAAGAGAACAAGTAGGATTTTACAGTGCTTACGTTTCCATTAAAGAACATCTAAAAATGGTAAGCTGCAATTTTCATATATAATTTTTTATGAATGAATTTTTATGAATGAGAACATTTAGGGCCAGTTCACACCATAGAAACGCAGTCCAGATGTGTTCCAGGTGCTTTTCTGCAGGCACATTTTTGATGCAGTCCAGTGCTTTTTGCCCCCTCTCTTTTCTTAACCTTAAGGGCCAGTTCCGATGCATTTTTATGCTTTCTGGTGCATTTCTGGTACGTACTGGTGCGTTTCTGGTACGTTCCGGTGCGTTTTTACGCTTTCCGGTGCGTTTCTGGTACGTTCCGGTGCATTTCTGATACGTTCCAGTGCGTTCCACTACAGTTCAGCACAGAAAAAATGCAGCATGTTCTACTTTTTTTTTCTGGAACTGTAACACGCTGAAACTGACCGCACTGGTGTGAACTATGCCATTGAAAACCATATAACCTATTTTCCATGCATAAAAAAAATGCACTGGACTGCATGTGGTGTGAACTGACCCTAAATAAATACAAGTAGGTGTTACCCTAACGTGGCTGCACAAGTGGAAATGCACTTTAAGTTTACATGGGCTTAAAGTTTAACTATAAGCAAAATTAAAAAATAATGTACGTGATTTTGTTTGTCAACAGCATAAACATAGTCAGTCGTCTTTGTATTTCCGAAGGCCCCCCATAACCTGCTGATTCTACCAGTAGATCAATTTTTTTTAAACTCCTTGTAACAGGCCAAGCAGTCCAACAAAGGTGGAAACTACAGGGTTGGAAAATAATATAAAACACTGCCAGGAGTGCCTTTATTCCTATGGCTTAAACCCTTTTTTTCCCAAAACAAAAAAAATCCTAGCTACAGTTGGGTTTTCATTTTTTTGTCTTTCACTTAAAGCGGAGTTCCACCCAAAAGTGGAACTTCCCCTTATAGGCTTCCTCCTCCCCTCCAGTGCCACATTTGGCACATTTCAGGGGGGAGGGGGGAACGGGAACCTGTTTTTGACATGTCCCCTTCCCCACTTCCAAAAAATAACAAAACCTTCCATCATTGCTTGTGACAGACTGCTTCATACACTGATCAGTCACAACGTTATGACCACTGACAAGTTAAATGAATAACATGAATTATCTTGTTACAATGCCATCTGAAAGTTGGTGGGATATACAATATTAGGCAGCAAGTAAATACCAGGTGTGTCTAAAAAGTTTGGCGAATGGTCCAGTATCTCAACGGCAATATGGTCCAGGTGCGCGCGCATGCACATGGCCATCCAAAGTCGAGAAGCGCCACCAACGCGGAGTACACATGATCGCCAGGGTAAACCCGCTATGGGTAGTCGAATGTAGTCAGTGTGAGAGTTAGGGTCACAGTACAATGGAGCGACAAGTGCAAATAACGATGTATGAAATGTTGGTGCAAGTGTATGGGACGGAAGCAGAAAATGTGTTTACGACTGGTTCCAATGCTTTCATGATGGGAAGGAAACAAATGAGGATGAGCCAAGTTTGGGTCGGCCATTAAAAAGCAGAACCCCAGGCATTAGCGAGCGAGTGCGACAAATGCTGGCATGAGATTGCCATCTGACCCTACGACTGATGGTGGAGAAATTGGGCATTTGGGTAAGCGTAAGATCTGTTACGGGTTTGTGAGGCACAAGCTGACAGATTAACAGAAAGCAAAATGGATGGGTACCTCTGAAGATTTATTTACCATGTGTGACCAGGATCCATCCTTTCTGCGAACCATCGTCACCGGGGATGAGACCTATGGCTACCAGTTCAATCCAGAATCCAAGCAGCAATCAATGGAATGGAGTTCACTTCCCGGTCTGGCGCCAATGGAGTTCTTTCTGTTTCCCCGCCTGAAGAGTGTCATAAAAGGCGTACGTTTTGCAGTCGATTCCTAAAGAGGCCTTTACAGTTTCCAGGAACTTTATGGACGTTGCCAAAAGTGTGTTGTGAAGGACAGCAATTATTTTTAAGGCCAATAAAGGTAATTTGTTTGCTTCTGTTTTGTTTTCTGATTCAATTCGCTAAACTTTTTAGACATACCTCATATGTTGCCCCTGAAGTTGGTGTGTTGAAAAAAAAAAAAAAAATGAGCATTGCATTTTGTTGTGTGTGGGGCTATGTAGCCGCAGACCAGTGAGGGCGCCATGCTGACCTGTGTCCATAGCCAAAAGCACCTACAATGGGCAGTGAGCATCCGAACTAGACCACAAAGCAATGGAAGGAGGTGGCCTGGTCTGATAAATTATGTTTACTTTTACATCATGGGGTTGGTCAAGTGTGTGTCTGTCTCTTACCTGGGGAAGAAATGGCACCAGGATATACTATTTGAAGAAGGCAAGCTAGCAGAAGCTTGTGATGATTTGAGCTATGTTCTGCTGCAAAAATCGGGTCCTGCCATTCATGTAGATGTTATTTTGACATGTACCCCCTATCAAAACAATGTTGCTGACGAGGTATACCCCTTCATGGAAACAGTATTCCCTGATGGCAGTGGCCTCTTTCAGTAAGATAATGCACCCTGCCACACAGCAAAAATGGTTCAAGAATGGTTTAACAAGTTTAAGCTGTTGACTTGGCCTCCAGATTTTCCAGATCTCAATCCAGTTGAGTATCTGTGGGATGTGTTGGAAAAACAAATCTGATTCATGGAGGCCCCACCTCGCAACTTACAGGATTTTAAAGATCTGCTACTGACAGCTTGGTGCCAGATACCACAGCATACCTTCAGAGGTCTAGAGGCCTCCATGCCTCGAAGAGTCAGGACTGTTTTGCAGCAAAAGGGGGACCTACTCAATATTAAGTGGATGGTCATATTATGGCTGATTGGTGTAGGTCACTTGTTATTTTGACCATAGCAATTCCACTTTAACCACGTTGCATCCAGGGCAATGTTTGTATTTTTCAGCTAGTTGAAATCAGTAATTTTTGCTAGAAAATTACTTACTGTATAACCCCCACAGAATTATAGATTTTCTGAAAGCAAAAGTCCTGTAGAAAGAAAAATGGTGGCATTTTTCTTATGTCACACAACAATAAAAATAACAAAATAATACACAGTTTTTTTTAAAGGCTAAGTTCACGTTTGTTTTTTTTCTAAATTCCAGCTCTCCTATGTACCAGTACAGCATTCATGTACTTCTTTTGCAAAAATATCAAAGCTTTCCATAAAATATGCAGACATTTACCTTACTGTCCTACATCCATGTTTCCAAACGTATCTATTGCTTCTGTCTTACTCCCTGATAAGACTGTAGGTCATGACACTGGAAGGAGTTGACCAGCTGACCTTATTAGCACACACACTGCATCATCTACCCTCCTACCTACCCACCCATCTCCAGCTGCAAGTTTTTTAAATGAGATGCAATCAATCAGTGATCACCCTTCTCACTAAATCAGGCCCTGCCTGATTGGATATAGAGTGATTGGCTAGATAGGTGTTTCCTCATATTATATAAATTTGGTAAATCTAAAGCAGATTGTACAATCAGATTTTATAGTGTATGGCCACCTTCATCACTCTATATCCAATCAGGCAGGCCCTTGCACTACATAATTGATGGCAGATCTAAAGGAGATTGTACAGTGTATGGCCACATTTATACACCTAAAATTACTACTTTCAGTGCCATTAATTGTTAACCACACATCAAACACAGAAGCAAACACACATTTTGCCATGTGAAAAAACGAGAGGCAAATGCTGCAAACATGCAACCACAAAATGTCAAAATGTCCCATAAGCCATATATAGCACAGCCCATTAAAATCAACGGGCTGCCCTATGCCTGTCACAGGAAAAACAAGCCACAAAACGTTCGCTCGCACTATACTAGATGTGAATGGGGCCTGAAAGTGAAATCGGTGCGGTAACACGAGAACAATGAGGCTCCATTCACATCTGTGCATTTCCTTGTATTTCAGAAATGCGCTGCACCAAAAATCGCAGTAACAAATGCACCAAGCTCCGTTCTAAAAAAATGTTCTGAAGCTCCTTTGGGGCGATTGCTGTGTGTAGCGTGGCCCATTCAGGTGGATGGGCTGCCCTATGTGTGATGGATGAAAATGCTCCAAAATGCCTCCCCCCTCGCTAAAAAAACAAAAAATGCATGTGAGAATGCGAGTTCCCGCTATGCAGAGATGTGAATGGGGCTTGACATCTGAGTGTTTCTGTCCATTTCCTCTTATGTACTTGTATAAAGATGCCATACACTATGCAATCTGATTGTATATTGTGGATTTAGTGCAGTGTTACTCAATTCCAGTCCTCAAGGCGCACCAATAGGTCATGTTTTCAGGCTCTCCATTATTTTGCACAGGTGATTTGATCAGTTTTACTGCCTTAGTAATTACCACAGCTGTTTCATCTGAGGGAAATCCTGAAAACATGATCTGTTGGTGCACCTTAAGGACTGGAATTGAGAAACACTGATTAAGTGAGAAGGGTGATCACTGATTAATTGCGTTTCATTTAACCACTTCAGCCCCGGAAGGATTTCCCACATTAGGACCAAAGCACTTTTTGCGATTCGACACTGCGTCGCTTTAACTGACGATTGTGCAGTCATGCGACGTTGTACCCAAATAAAAATGACGTCCTTTTTTCCCCATAAATAGAGCTTTCTTTTGGTGGTGTTTGATCACCTCTGCGTCACTTCTGATCACGCTATAAACAAAAAACAAACAATGTCTTACTTTTTGCTACAATACATATCCAAAAAAAAATAAAAAATGTATTCATCAGTTTTGACCAATATATATACTTCCACATATTTGTGGTTAAAAAAAAAAATCGCAATCGCCATTTATTGCTTGGTTTGCACAAAAGTTTCCACGTTTACAAACCATGAGAATAAATGTAATTAATTAAAATGTATTATTTCATTTTTTTGGTACTACTGACATTTATACAGCAATCAGAGCTAAAAATAGCCACTGGTTACTGTATAAATGTCACTGGCAGGGAAGGGGTTAACCTGCAGGGGGCAATGACGGGGTTAACTGTGTTCCCTAGGTGTGTTCTAACTGTGTGGGGGCTGGGCTGGCAGGGGCATAAGAGATCTCTCTGATCCCAGTGACAGGGGTCAGTAGATCAGTGTTATGTCCCGTCAGAGCGGTAAACTGCCATGTTTACATTGTTGGTTCCCCGCTTTTCTCCTATTGTAAGCGATCGTGAGTGGACGTGGTCGTCGAGTCTGCCCGACCCGCGACTACACTCCTGGAGCTCACAGCGGGCACAAGAGCGCGCTGCCGGTGGCCCGCGCTCGTCCCCTAGCCGAGCGTGCGCAAACTGCCATTTATAGCTTTTAAATTTTACTTGTCCTGTTTATCTTTGTCACTTGGACAGAAAGTGGTGGAAAATACAAAATGTTACCATTTTCATCGGAACAGGTGATGAGAAAAAAATCTTCAGTAGGTGACCCCTGCTCCAGTGACAACAGTCTTAGATCCCTTTCACACTGAGGCAGTTTTCAGGCGCTTTAGAGCTAAAAATAGCATCTGAAAAGTGCCTCCCATTCATTTGAATGGGTGCTTTCACACTCAGGCAGTATGCTTGTGGGGCATTAGAAAAAGTCCTGCAAGCAGCATGTTTGGGACACTTAATGCTCCAAAAATGCCCCTGCCCATTGAAATTAATGGGCAGTGCTTCCAAAGTGTCTTAAACGCGATTTGAAAGTGACGCAAAACTAGTCTTTTTCACATGACAACGTGACCTTAGAAAGAGCGCCAGAAATGTGCCACAAAAGCACCGCTAAAACACCACAAGAACTACCGGCGCTTTAGCAGCTATTTTAGCAGTGCTTCAGTATGAAAGGGGTCTTAGAGGGGATTTTCCTTCCCCTTGGAGAGAATTCCTTCATCTCCTAATGTGCCTCTGTGACCAGATGTGAAGGGAAATCTCCCTAATGGGACAAAAAGAGAAAAAAAAGACAGGGTTTAAAACTATTTAAAGCAAAAAAGTGTCAATTTTAATTGAAACATTTTGACTATGCACCCACTTTAATCCTAGTACTTATGCACCGTAGCCCTCAAGTACCTGGAGTACTTGTTGAATTAACATGCCCTTACATGAGTGTGAAAAACAAAGGCCTTTACTACTTGTCTACTGTATTTATCAAACCTCCCAACTATCTGAGATGGGAATGAGGGACACCTAACTAGTATGTTATTTTATTGAGTTCAAAACGTCAGAAAAGAAAGAGGCAGTAGGCCCCATTTACCCTTCAAGTAGCAGGAACTCGCTTTCCCAATTTTGTGTGAGGGATCTTCACACAATTCTGTGTGTCACGCATAGGGTAGCCCATTCACTTCAATGAGCTGCCCTATGCTTGTTTGTCGCCCAAAAGAAGCTCCTGCTCCTTTTTGGGCTACAAGCTTCATGTGATATTTAAAGTTGCGTTTTCCTGCGATTGCAGCATGATTCTGTTGCGCGACAATCAGGGCATAATTGCGCGTTGTGCATTTTGCACGCGATTTAGAATTGTGGCCAGAATTGCAACAATTCTGCTTGCGATTCCAAATCGCCAAGTGTGAATGGGGGTCTAACTGATCAAGAAAGAGAGACCGAGAGATTTGGCTCCAAAAGAAGGACAGTCCCTCCATATGTGCACTGTTGCAATAACTCCATTCACCTTTACAATAAACTGAGCTTGCTGTAGCTTATGCTGCATGTCAACTCAGGACCAGAAATCAGTTGAACACAATGTTTTCCTATACCATTGGTATGTGGACCCATGCTGCCAGGTAATGTGCCCTGCTGTATCCACGGTCCATTCCAGAAAAGGATGGAGGCCCACAAACACCTGCAAAGTTATCAAAGAGAGCTGATAGTAAAGATCTCTTCTTGGGCACTGATTTCTTCTACTGACTTCTGTGTCACTACTGTATCCTACAGTACTAAGCAAGATTTCTGGGGGACCAAGGACACTCCCAGAAAAGTCAGTTTCCCAAGAGACTTCCTCAACAGAATGGCATTCAGAAGTGTGAGAAGAAGGACAGGTAAGTATATACATGACCCTTTAACAGCTTTGTGGGAAAAGTTTACTATAGTTACTTTTTAATTATTTACCTACTTTACTTTTTTTTTACTATAAAGTCACTTTAAAGGACACCCATAGCCTGATATTATAATTAATAGTTAAGCAGGCTATATACAAATTGAATTTCAGCAGGAACCAGACAAATGTCAATCCATCTATGGGCAGGCTGGTTGTACTGCAGTTGCTTAAGGCTGGGTTCACACCGCAGCATGGAGCGCCTCACAGTAGGGGTCTCGTGCATCCCTGTTCACCATTTCAGGTCAGATTTCAGCCCGAATTTTTGGCTGAATTTAGACCTGAAACAGAACAGAAGACGCACAGGACTCCTGTGCAATTCGGACCGGAGCCGCTACGGAGATGAGTGAACCACTCCATAGAGAGCCGGTCAAAATTTCCTGACATGCAAATTGGATGTGGCAAAATCCGCATCTAATTCACAATAGTGTGAACCCAGCCTTAAAGATCGCATTCGGCGCAACCAGCCTGTCTGTTTTTTTTTGTAAAATCTCTGCTGGCAACTTTGGCCGACAGTGGTGATAATTGTGTTTTGATGGTGGGAAAACCTCCCACTGTCAGAATACAATAGCGCAGTGGAAGGGTTCCCCCAGCAACCCTGACTATGCTGATGAGGAAATCTAAAAATGTTCTTTTCGTCAACCCTTGGTTAAAGGAAAAAAATGCTTACGTTTATGATCCCTTTAGTGTGCACGTAGCTACAAAATAAAGTCAGTAAGCTTTCCTGGACTTCTACTTTTATAGATTTCTTTAACGATCAGAACAACTGTGTCAAACACTGGTTTTCTAGAGACGGATTGCGACGTGTTGAAACATCACAAGTGATTGAGTACATTTTATCCTACTTCAGATAGCTCAAGATGAAAAGCATGAATAAATTCCCATCTGAAACCTCAGAAAACACCAAAGAACATCAATAGCAAGGTTGCAAGTTTGGCTAGAATGGTGAAAGTATTAGAGAAGAAGAAATGTTTATGTAAGGAAATTTCAGGATATAGACACGACACTCAAGGGTGAGCTTTTCAGATGTTCAAACAGTAAAAAGCAAATAGCTGAATACAGTGTGCTGCTTGTTAAGAGGCCAGTAAATGAAAATTGCAGTATTTTTTTTAAATAGAAAAGTGTGTAATGACCCTTACAGATATATAAATAACGTCTGCAGACGAGAAGGCCAACCAAAGACTCTCCAATACCCTGGAAAATGTATTTGCTCCTACGAAGAGGAATCAATTGTGACTTTAAGCAAAGGTTGTTAAACTCAATTGAAACAGTGGTCTGAAATGAATTACCAAGAGACCATTTATATCTACTAAAGGCCCCACTTGTTTAATGAAAAATCCCAGGCATGGATATATTTACAATCCAGCTTGGACCAATGTAACTATTCATATACCGCACCTGTGGGATCCCCCTAGAAGCTGGAATCAGCTCCAGTGATCTCCATTGAGATGCTTCCTGGTCCCGTGCTGAGGAGCATTGGTTCCAAGCTGGACCAATTCAACTATGCAAAAAAATCCATACCTGGAATTCTTCTTTAACTACTTCAGCCCCAGAAGGTTTTACCCCCTTAATGACCAGGCCATTTTTTGCGATATGGCACTGCATTATTTTATCTGACAATTGCGCAGTCGTGTAACGTTGTACCCAAATAAAATTGATGTCCTTTTTTTCCCACAAATAGAGCTTTCTTTTGGTGGTATTTGGCTCGATTCACATCAATGCACTTTGCTTTTCAGCCTTTTTTCACTGTTTTTGCTGTGCTTTCCGTGTTTTTTTTTACCGCGATTTGCGTTTTCTTATATTTATTTTTTTTTTGGGGGGGAAATGTTGTTGCTAGGCAAATCGTGGCAAAATCACAGTAAAAATGCAGCACTTGTGTTTTTCTTGCATGGCCATTGAAGTTTATTACATGCAAAATGCTGCTTTTTGCATGAAAAAATCCTCAACCCTTTCCAAAAACGCAGAGGCACAAAAAAGCATTAATGTGAACAAGTTCCATAGGAACCCATATTAAAATAATTCCCTGCATTTCTGCAAACTGCAAAATGCATCAAAAAAACGCACTAGTGTGAATGGAGCCTAAGATCACCTCTGCGGTTTTTATTGTTTGCGCTATAAACAAAACAAAAAAACAAACTGTCAAAAAAAAAAACAATATTTTTTATTTTCTGCTATAAAACATATTCAATAAAAATGTTTAAAAAATCGAATTTCTTCATCAATTTAGGCCAATATGTATTCTGCTACATATTTTTGGTAAAAAAAAAACCCAATAAGCATATATTGATTGATTTGCGCAAAAGTTATAGCGTCTACAAAATAAGGGATAGATTTATAGCATGTTTATTTATTTATTTATTTTAATAGTAATAGCGGCAATCAGTGATTTTTACATTGCGGTGGACAGATCGCACACCTAACTGACATTTTTTACACTTTTTTGGGAACCAGTGACATTATTACAGTGATCAGTGCTAAAAAATATGCACTGAAATTGTACTAATGACACTGGCAGGGAAGGGATTAACATCAGGGGCGATCAAGGGGTTAACTGTGTTCCCTGCAGGTGTTTTCTAACTGTATGGGGGATGGGCTGCCTGGGATAACACAGAGATCCGTCTTCCTGCATAAGAAAGACAAGATCTCAGTGCAATCCCCTGTCAGAACGAAGATCTGCCTTTTTTACTTTGCGGGGAAGGATCGCGGGCAACCGGCGGACATAGAGTCTCACTGATTGGCTCCCCCACTGGCCAATCGGCATGAGCGTGCCAACAAATGCTAGTACAAAAGAATCGCCGTACCGGTACAGAATAACTGTGGCGGGTGGTCAGCAAGTGGTTAATACCAGATAGAAGACTTGGATAGGAAAGAAGGAGTGCCTGGTGTCCAGAAAACTGCAACTTTAGATGTATGGTTCAAAAGACGTTTATTGTAGGTGTAAATATAGACATCAAACCAATGCGCTTCAAGGCTAACAAGCAAGCAAAAAAAAATATATATATATATATGTAATATGTGTATGTATATATATATATATATATATATATATATATATATATATATATATATAATAACAAATTTCAACTAATACGTAAGAAATTATAACGAAAATAAACAAATGAATTTGGCATGATTTGATAATTTGTTAAAGGTCTAATGAAACAAAAGGTCCACTAGGAGTATATCTTACAGTCCAATCAGCTGATTCATTTTGTGCTGGAGGTTGGATTACTGGCAAAGTGCATTCCTGAGAACTGAGTGAGAAGGGTGTTGTATTGTATTTGAGCATAGGAAAAGAGAGATTGTCATTGTGTGTGTTAATGGATTCAATAAACAAACGACTTTTCAAACTACGAATCATTATCACAATAAATAACGAATTATCCGAAAACAAATTAACGTAACATAACGAACATAACAGAACAAAATTTTGTATTTTACGAATGAAAACGCAACAAAACAAAATTTTCCGTCATGCACAAGTCTAATATATATGGAATTAGTGACCACAATAGTTGTGTATTGTTGTTAAAGTACAAATCACATCTATTTGAACCATACATCTAGTTGCAGTTTTCTGGACACCAGGCACTCCTTCTTCCCTACCCAAGTATTCTCACTGAAACAAGCACAAGGCCCTAGGAAACATAGGACATAGAAAATAGGACATAGGAAAGGTAGCAGCCCAAGCCCCTAAGAGGGTCCACCACCACCATTGGGCACGACCCATTGGAAGGGATTGCTTCCCCTTTGCCCACACAATCCCCCATTCACAAACAATGACTGATCCAGTCAGTCCAGCGCAGTCTCTAACACAAACCATTAATACCAGATAATCATTATAGCACATTGATTGACGTCTAAACTCAAAAGAAAAAATGTAACATGTTGCAGCTTAGTTTCCTAGATATGGTGGCGGAATTAGTTTCCTTTATTTTCAGGCTTTTTTTTCTTTATTTTAACCTGGTTACATAGTTACATAGTTGTTGAGGTTGGAAAAAGACACAAGCCCATTCAGTCCAACCTGTGTGTGTGCTTATATGTCAATAGTACATTGTATACCCCTGTATATTCTTCTAATTTTAGTGAATGGCCGCATGCCTTTTTTACATATCCTTTCACGGAAATGCTTTTTCCCCATTGTGGGGACACCAGTACGGTAACTGTACATTGAAATCATATCCCCTCTCAAGCGTCTTTTCTCCAAAGAGAACAAGTTCAGTGATTGTAGTCTTTCCCCATAGCTGAGATCCTCCAGTCCCTTTATTCATTTTGTTGCCCTTCTCTGGACGCTCCCCAGCTCCAGCACATCCCTCCTGTGGACTGGTGCCCAGAATTGGACGGCATACTCAAGATGCAGCCAAACCAGATTCTTGTGTAGTGGGAGAATTATCGTTTTATCTCTGGAGTTAATCCCATTTTTAATGCATGCCAATATCCTGTTGGGTTCGCTTGCACCAGCCTGGCATTGCATGCCCTTGCTGAGCCTGTCATCTACTAGGACCCCCAGGTCCTTTTCCATCCTAGATTCCACCAGAGGTTCTCCTCCTAGCGAGTAAACTGCATTCATATTTTTGGCACCCAAATGCATTATTTTACATTTTCCAACATTAAACCTCATTTTCCATGTAGTTGCCCACCCTATTAATTTGTTTAGATCTTCTTGCAAGGTCTCGACATCTTGCGTGGAAGTTATTGCCCTGCTTGCTTTGTATCATACACAAAAACTGAAATGAAGCTGTTTATCCCATCCTCCAGATTGTTTATGAATAAATTAAATAGGATTGGTCCCAGGACAGAACCCCGGGGGACCCCACGTTCCATACAAGACCATTCCGAGTACTCCCCATTTATCACCACCCTTTGGACTCACCCCCCGTAGCCATGTGCTCACCCTTTTGATCCATGCTGACAGACCTTAGTTTGTACAGTAAAAGTTTATGGGGAACTCTATCTAATGAAAAATCTGATGCTAATTGCAAAATCCAGGAACACCACATCTACCGGCCTTCCTTTATCTAGATGGCAGCTTACCTCCTCACAGAAGGTTAATAGATTGGTCTGGCAAGAACGATTCTTCATGAATCCATGCTGATTACTGCTAAGGATACTGTTCTGATTACTAAAATCTTGTATATAGTCCCTTATTATCCCCTCCAAGAGCTTGCAGACTATTGATGTTAGGCTAACTGGCCTGTAGTTCCCAGGGATGTATTTTGGCCATTTTTTAAAAATTGGCTTTTCTCTAATCAGCTGGTACCATTCCAGTCAGTAGACTGTCCATAAAAATTAGGAATAATGGTCTGGCTATCACTTGGCTGAGTTCCTTAAGTACCTTCGGGTGTAAGCCATCTGGTCCTGGTGATTTATTGATGTTGAGTTTATCAAGCCTATTTCTAATTCTGTTCTCAGTTAGCCATGAGAGTGCTTCCTGGAACATGCGATGAAGGTTAACATTACAGTCTAGGTTACTGACCCCCCCCCCCCCATTTCCTTGTGAAGACTGAGGAGAAGAATACATTCAAATCTTTTGCCATCTGTCCTTTGTAACCAGATTCCCTTCTTCGTCCTTTATTGAGCCAATATGTTTGACCTCTCTTTCTTACTATTTATATACTTAAAGAGTTTCTTGGGGTTCTTTTTACTGTCCTCTGCTATGTGCCTTTCGTGTTCTATCTTAGCCGCCCTGATTGCACTCTTACATTTCTTATTGCATTCTTTGTAGAGTTGAAATACTTATGATGACCCCTCAGCCTTGTATTTTTTAAGGCTTTTTCCTTTGCTTCTATATGCAATTTTACGTTGGAATTAAGCCACCCAGGACCTTTATTAGCTCTTTTGAATTTATTTCCCATTGGAATGCACTGGCCAATACCTTTATTTAATATGTTCTTAAAGCACTGCCATTTTTCCTCCGTGTTCTTTGTTCCTAGGATTTTGTCCCGTTTAATCTTCTAGCAAAGAGTGTAGTTTAGAGAAGTTGGCTTTTTTGAAATTCATTGTTTTTGTATTACCCTTGTGTTTCCTATTTGTGTGATTTATACTAAAATTAATTGACCTGTGGTTGCAGTTTCCTAAGTTGCCCCGTACTTCCACATCCGCTATTAGGTCTGTATTATTAGTAATCAGTAGGTCTAATATCGCTGCGTGTCTTGTTGGTGCATTTACCATCTGACCCATGAAATTGTCCTGCAAGACATTCAGGAAATGGCGAGCCTTAGATGAATGCGCAGTTCCTTCCGCCCAGTCTACATCTGGATAATTAAAATGCCCCCATTATAATGACACTTCCCATCCTTGCCGCCATTCCAAGCTGTGATAGAAGGTCTGCCTGGTGATCTGGCCAGTAAGACCTTTCCTGCCCTGTGGTGACAACGCTTACTCATAATACTGTATCTATGGAGAAACAATGTTGTCACCTTAGGACAAGACTACAGAACAATTCCTTCTATTCTCTTCTATATAACATGGTGGTGTTCTGTATTCCATCGAAATAGCTGGGAACAACAGAAAGCATAACAGTGCTGCACAGTAATAGACAGCACATGCAGTCATCAAGTCATAAGATGACTATTCTGTCATAAAATACTCCATCTCATAGCATTTTTTAATTTCCCGACTTTAGTTCTGTGTTAAGACAAGATGAGAATTCCAAACACACAAAAGAAAGAAAGAAAGGTGCACCAATGTAGCACAGTAATTTACTACAGCTAAATAAGTGTATAGACACGCTATAAAATACTAGGATCCTAGCAGTTGGAAGCTTGTAGGTAGCAGCTCCATATGCAGCTCCATGGATCCAAAAGTTGTGGAACCTCAAAAATCACTACACAGAAGAAAGATGACCAGGAGAGGGGACCATGGTGGGTACCTAAGAATTCTTGATTTGGCAGTTGCTAGCATGTTTCCCAGTTGCTGGTCACATATAGGCAGGCCATAGATTATGCAATTTTCTTTTGGTTGCAGGAAAGAAAATTGCTTGATTCCCACATCAACACAGTCAGTGTTGATGGGGGAATCCCTCCCGTGGAGCTATTGTGTTCTCCCAGCAGAGGGCCATCCCTGCTGGGAGAACACAGTGAATATTACTAGCGGCTATAGCCTCTTGCAATAATCGCATCCTAACAATCCAAGATACTGGTAGTACCCAAGTCAATCAATGGATTGATCTTGGGTGTAATCAGCCTGCCCATACATGATTCGAATCTCATGCTGAACCAGCTGAGATTTGAACCGTCTATGGCCAACTTAAATCAGCGTATTCTCCAGCAGTGTTTGTTGAGGCCACCTACAATAAATTTAATAAACACAAGCCATATCACTGCTCCTTGTGTGTGTTTTTTTTTTTTGCCTTCTGTGTCTATTTTCTATAACAGAATATATTTTGTCTGGAAGACATAATGATGTTCCCTAGAGTTGTAACAAAAAAATAAATCCTGTCACAGACAACATACTGCTTCAAAGGATTACAGACACCAGATTAGACATTACACACAATTCATTTCTATTTAGCAGCAAATCCTTCCTCTGCCAACAGGTGGAAAGTTACCTCCAGGTGCGAGAAGCTGATTTGTAAATCACAGTGCAGGAGCTGATGTGCCTTGCAATCAATGAAACAGCAAGGGCAAGTATTCTGGTGAGTATTGGTTAAAGTTTATAATGACTGTAGTTCTCCTTTAATAAAGCAGAAAAAGCACATATGAACAACAAAAATACAGATGCTTGAGAGAGTACAAAAACACCAGTCTTTGCTTACTCTAGACATATTGAAAGTGCATGCATATATGTGCTAATGCAGGAGTCTCAAACTGGCGGCCCTCCAGTTGTTGCAAAACTACAAGTCCCATCATGCCTTTGCCTTTGGGAGTCATGCTTGTAACGGTCAGCCTCGCAATGCCTCATGGGACTTGTAGTTTCGCAACAGCTGGAGGGCCGCCAGCTTGAGACCCCTGTGCTAATGCATCTGCATTTTTGATGCATTTTGGAAGTCTCCATTGAATTGACTTCAATGGGAAAATGGTGTTTAAAAGACCAAAAAATCCTATGTGCATTATGTTTTCTTTACACCCATTAGCCTAGCACTTAATGTTCACTGGTCTCATTAAATCCTCTGGGCTTTATGGATGATCTACATTTCAGATGTGCTGAAATGTGGATTCATTAGAATGTACAAGGCCTTTGGGTAAGCATTCCTGTGTTTCTCAACAAAAATATATTATGTTCTTCTTTATGACAGCAAATATCTACCAAGTACCCAACTGTGGATGTCATATTATCTCAAGAACCCTATAAAGTGCAAAAACATATTGCCAGTACTCTCAGAATGTGCTTTCACGTTTTCAAAGCAAACCCTTTTGATTTTAAAGAGCTACTTTCTTTCTTTGCAGCAAACTTGCCTTAAAGTAAAGACTATCAAACCAGCATCAGCTGTAAAAA
This sequence comes from Glandirana rugosa, assembly GCA_018402905.1. Taxonomy (NCBI): domain Eukaryota; kingdom Metazoa; phylum Chordata; class Amphibia; order Anura; family Ranidae; genus Glandirana; species Glandirana rugosa. The sequence continues at coordinate 773,911 of BLSH010307061.1, forward strand.
GCAGGCACTTGATTATACGTTTAATAAGTGTCCCAGGAACGTCCGGACATAGGGAGTATACATATTAACATGTTCCTATTACAATGTCAGAACCATGCTAAAACCCTTGTTTTCCACAATGCAATTTAGTGGTACGTGGTTGTCACCTTTACCATTTAGCTCTTGGGTTTAAATCCCATCAGGGATCCCACTTTGAATTTCTATGTACAACCTGTGTTTGCATGGGAGTGCTGGTGCTGGAACTGTGCTGACACCCTTTACTTACATGAGTGTTGGAGGACTATGACCTTAGGGGTGCTGGAAATGGTCCCAACATCTGACAATCACATGATTGCTCAAGGTCTGGAACAGACCTTTACATCTGATAGCCATATGGCTGTTCCACATCAGTGGCTATGGGGGTGCCGGAACAGAACTGACACCTGATTGTTCCATAACAGTGACTCAGCAAGCAGTAAAGGATCAGGATATCAGCATAAAGCCTTCACTTTCAAAAATATGTCAGCAATGGTATCTCACATATTTCTGTCCTGAGAGGTTGCTTTGAAATATTTTACTCCGAGTCTGCTGACATCACAACCAAGATAGTGGTATCCAGAAGCTCTCTCAGTGTTTTTGGATCTTTACACAAGGGTGACTTCTACAGGTAAATACAATGCATAAAATATGTTAAATGCACATACAATATAATCTCTTAGAAAGATTTTTGTTGTATTGAATGCTTTAGTGACAGGGTCTCTTTAACAAACATAATCACAAACCTATTAGCAAATGCACAGGCCTGCGTGAAGAAATTCCTGACATATCAATGTTCAGCAACAGAGCAATTACATTGACTCTGTTGCTAAAATGAATCTGTGGAATGCAGAATACCTACTAATCTGTGTATGACTGCCCAAGCAAGAAACACCAGCTGGCCAAAGAACCTGTACCCCTGCTGCACTCAGTGGCTCGATCCACCAACCTTTGGTTCGCTACCATGACCTGTAGTAATAAACAAGGAGGAACCACCGCCTTCAGTGGGGACTACGAAATTATAGAATTCTGCAGAATCTTTAGGCGTCATTTTTTCTTTATGAGATGAGCTACATGGGAAGAAACAGAGGTGACCATTCAATGACTTCTTTCTAGGGAGCCATTTATTGTACAGTTTTAGTTTAGTCATAGAGTAATATGATTTAAAAGGAACTTCTGTGCTCCCATCATATGACTAAGCCTGAAAGTAGTAGAGCAGCATTTGGGAGAAGGGTGTTATCAGTCAACTGCAGGCAGGAGAAAGCATTTCCTCTAGCCACTGTCCCAAAGTGGTCAGTCATTGGTGCTGGTGTAACATTGTGACATGCAATTCATAGGTCAGATGAGATATATATATACAGTTGTATGCAAAAGTTTAGGAACCCCTGACAATTTCCATGATTGTCATTTATAAATATTTGGGTGTTTAGATCAGCAATTTCATTTTGATGTATCAAATAACTGAAGGACACAGTAATATTTCAGTAGTGAAATGAGGTTTATTGGATTAACAGAAAATGCACAATATGCATCAAAACAAAATTAGACAGGTGCATAAATTTGGGCACCCCAACAGAAAAATCACATCAATATTTAGTAGAGCCACCTTTAGCAGAAATAACAGCCTCTAGATGCTTCCTATAGCCTGTGATGAGTGTCTGGATTCTGGATGAATGTATTTTGGACCATTCCTCCTTACAAAACATCTCCAGTTCAGTTAGGTTTGATGGTTACCGAGCATGGACAGCCATGCATCAATGCCCGAGTAGATATTGAGCAGTGTTTTGGGTAGTTGTTGAAATATCCAGCCCCGGCGTAACTTCAACTTTGTGACTGAATTCTCAACATTATTCTCAAGAATCTGCTGATATTGAGTGGAATCCATGCGACCCTCAACTTTAACCAGATTCCCAGTACTGGCCACACAGCCCCACAGCATGATGAAACCTCCACCAAATTTTACTGTGGGTAGCAAGTGTTTTTTCTTGGAACGCTGTGTTCTTTTGTCACCATGCATAACGCCCCTTGTTATGACCAAAATGAAGATGGCTTGTCCAAATGTGCGTTTGCATACCTCAAGCGACTCCGTTTGTGGCGTGTGTGCAGAAAAGGCTTCTTTCGCATCACTCTCCCATACAGCTTCTCCCTGTGCAAAGTGCGCTGAATTGTTGAACGATGCACAGTGACACCATCTGCAGCAAGTTGGTGTTGTAGGTCTTTGGAGGTGGTCTGTGGGCTGTTTTTGACCGTTCTCACCATCCTTTGCCTTTGCCTCTCCAATATTTTATGTGGCTGCCACTTCTGGCCTTAACAAGAGCTGTGCCTGTGGTCTTCCATTTCCTCACTATGCTCCTCACAGTGGACACTGACAGCTTATATCTCTGCGATAACTTTTTGTAGCCTTCCCCTAAACCATAATGTAGAACAATCTTTGTTTTCAGGTCATTTGAGAGTTGTTTTGAGGCCCCCATGTTGCCACTCTTCAGAGGAGAGTCAAAGAGAACAACAACTTGCAATTGGCCACCTTAAATACCTTTTCTAATGATTGGATGCACCTGTCTATGAAGTTCAAGGCTTAATGAGCTCACCAAACCAATTGTGTGTTCCAATTAATCAGTGCTAAGTAGTTACAGGTATTCAAATCAACAAAATGACAAGGGTGCACAAATTTATGCACCTGTCTAATTTCGTTTTGATGCATATTGCACATTTTCTGATAATCCAATAAACATCATTTCACCACTGAAATATTACTGAGTCCTTGAATTATTTGATGGATCAAAACGAAACTGCCGATCCAAACACCACATTTTTATAAATGACAATCATGGAAATTGTCAGGGGTTACTAAACTTTTGCATACAACTGTATATGTATATACAGTATCTCACAAAAGTGAGTACACCCATCACATTTTTGAAAATATTTTATATCTTTTCATGTGACAGCACTGAAGAAATGACACTTGGCTACAATGTAAAGTAGTGAGTGTACAGCTTGTATAACAGTGTAAATTTGCTGCCCCCTCAAAATAACTCAACACACAGCCATTAATGTCTAAACCGCTGGCAAAAAAGTGAGTACACCCCTAAGTAAAAATGTCCAAATTGGGCCCAATTAGCCATTTTCTCTC
>BLSH010307061.1:795975-810246 GCA_018402905.1 Glandirana rugosa
AAACATATGTCCCTCCTCGGTCTCTAAACGCACAAATGTCTAAACACACCTGTATATATGTCAGCCTCCACACCTGTATATATTTCAGCTCCCCCATGCCTGTATATATGTCAGCCCCCCACATACACAAATCTGTAAACACGCAAATCTCTGGCCCCTCCCTGTACACAAACAGCCCCCTTCCTTTCCTTCACAGCCCCTACTTGTAAATAAGGTCTTCCTACCTAGTCCCAGATCTTGTCTCCACAAAGCTGACATGTTGCTGAGACACAGAAGAGTTGCAGCTGTTCACACTATATAGCACAGTACAGGCAGATCACACGAGTGGTGCACATGCACATGGTAGCCAGAGGTGGCAGTAAAGAGCTTGATGTCTGCGCTCAATGACACAGAGCTGCAAAAGCTGCCGAGATTGTTTCTGTATTTCACAACACGGCTCCCCTTCACCCGCTCCTGCCTTCTCTTGACCATGCTGGGCTCCTCAGGCCTCGGGTCCCCTTACATCCGTATCAGCTGTCCCCCCCTGATGGTGGCCCTGCATGTCACCAGCCTTAACCCACTTTCTCTGAGCCCACACCGCCAAGGACCTGCCCACCGAGAGTGCACCATCATGCCAGCCTGGGCTCAGCATACTACTGCACTGAATAGTGCTCTTACATCATTTTGTGTACAGTATTCAATGCAGGAGTAAGGACCACTCACATTTTTTTCAAGTTTGTGAGGAAAGCTTTGAATGGTTTTTGGAGGCAGTTAAATCAATAGGTTTTACATTTAAAATGTCCATTCAAGAACCAGTCAGACTCCATATTTGTACCCAGATAAGTTCTTTTTAACAGTTGCCTATTAGATAGGATATTTTCAAGAACAAAGGTGCTGTCTGCCTGTTGTCAGCAAGACTTTATTCAAGAAGTGTACATGCACTGTTAATGGATTGTTCACTTTTCTACAGAACCAATACAGTTTCAGTTAGTGAAAAATGTTGTTGCAATAAAACATTTTTGAGGTTCCTCATCACTCACTAATCAACTCCACACAACACTCTAACCACCGCACAAAACCATCAAATACTAGTTGTGTCAGTTGCAAATATCAGCCTGTAAGGGGCTTCAACTTCAACACACCTTCACAGATTTTTAAAAAAATAATAATAAAATTGCAGAACTCCAGTCCCACTGCTCCCCAATGACCCCCCCCCCCCCCAATCATTAAAAAAAAAAAACACTCTATATGTACCTTTTATAGGGTTGTCTTCTGTCCTTCCCCTTCTTTCTCAATAGCAATGGTAGGCAGTCCCTTGACATGTGAGTACTACTCAGTCCAAGAGTGCAATAAGCCTGACCTCACGGTGACACACCCACAGGGGGTGTGTCCATGACGGCCTAAGTCCCTAGGAAGTCAGTTGGATGATGAAGGCCATTATTCATCCTGGAAGACCTAGGAGCGGTAAACCTATGTGAGGCAGTGCCAAAGATAAGATGGATATTGCAGCAAAATCTGTTTTTTATTTTAGTCCCACTTTAAATCTCTTTTTTGCTAATGCCTATAATATCACACATAGAACAAGGTGAGTCAATAAAACTTTTCGAAGTTGCCACCTGACACAAGATCCTTTTTTTAGCAGCTGCTCCTCTTACTGCCAGCCTTCTATGCTTTAGCAGAGTCGTTGCTGCAAGGTTGACAAAGAATTCATTTCTGGATGGAAGCCTGTACATGTATAGGTTTACATTGTGCATGTAAATATATGCAAAATGACATAAGCCTGTAGTTTAGGCTGACTTGTTTTGCAATTAAATCCATTTTATTCAAAATGGCTAAAGTGTACAAAGATAGAAGCAGTCATTGTAAATGAGCTAAAGCAAATATTTTTAACTGCTCAAATAGTGACTGCATTCCATCTGGTCTGTAGGACCTGAGCCATTTCTCCTGCATGATGCACGCAGTATTGCTGTGGTAACTTAGCTACTGAAAAGTGATCTGGCATCTATTGTAAAGAATAATAAGCATGAATAATGGAACTCATCCACTTCCAGAACATACTGCCTAATCTTAACTATGTACAGTACCAGTCTTAAAGTTGGAGAGATAAATGGTGGGAATGTGTAATGATTTCCAGCTACTGACTTTACAGTTGACCTACCATTTCCTTCTCAGGATTTCTGCATCAGTAACTAGTGAATTGCACATAATTATTAGCAATTTTCTCAAATCTTTATCTAACATTCATAAGACTAAATACTACAAACTGGCGAAGCTTGTAATCGATGAGAAATGTTTAAAAAAAGTGGGTACAGATTATATATAATATATATATATATAGACATACACACGTTATATATACGCATACAAAAAAATATACTGTATATATCTCGCACAAATACTTATTTAAAAAAAAAACCTTTTAGAAGCAATTTACATCATAATGGGTAGCAAAGTAGAATGGAGCAACTTGAATAACTACAGAACAAAGTATTACATTCTGCAAGGCACAAGAAACCTGCTGCTAAGGTACCTATGCATTATGCAATGTATTGATAAAACTGTCACACACTCAGAACACAATAGCACAGAGGGAGGATTCCCCCATCCACATCAAATGTGTGGATGGGGGAATCGGATCATTTTTTCCGTTCAACCCACTGGTTGAAAGAAAAAAATGATGATTGTATGGGCTGCCTAACTCTCATGTATGATCATTTGCAGCAGAATTTTGACTAAGATGATTGGAGAGGTTTACCTAATTTGCAAATAAGCTGGTATCGATGGGGCAGATCGCTCTATGTACTCAGAAATGGCAGGTGTGAATTTTTTCCAAAAGGTTTAAGAAGGGTTTATTGCTCTTACAAGATCCATCCTACGCATCAATCTTTTTCTATTTTGTGTTGGATAGAGTACAGAAGGATTAGAACTCTTGTAAAGTTTTTATAGCTATCTATGTTGAGACTAGGTGAACTTTCCCTATTTTATCTGTACTGGTGACCATTGTCAGTGTGAGTGAGAGAGTGATTGGAAATGTAAAGTTTTACAGTTGTCATTAGAACAAGACGTGAGGATATATCTTCCAATAGAGATAGCCTGTTCTGGTGGAAAAAAAGTCTTAGAGGGGAATTCTCTTCTCTTTGTAGAGATCTCCTGTTACTTGCGGTCATATACAGTTGTGCTCATAAGTTTACATACCCTGGCAGAATTTATGATTTCTTGGCCATTTGTCAGAGAATATGAATGATAACACAAAACCTTTTTTTCACTCATGGTTAGTGTTTGGCTGAAGCCATTTATTATCAATCAACTATGTTTACTCTTTTTAAATCATAATGACAACAGAAACTACCCAAATGACTCTGAACAAAAGTTTACATACCCCAGTTCTTAATACCATGTATTGCCCCCTTTAATATCAATGACAGCCTGAAGTCTTTTGTGGTATTTGTGGATGAGGCTTTTTATCTTCTCAGATGGTAAAACTGGACATTTCTCTTGGCAAAAAGCCTCCAGTCCCTGGAAATCTTTGGGCTGTCTTGCAGTAACTGCATGTTTGAGATCTCCCGAGTGGCTCAATGATATTGAGGTCAGGAGACTGAGATGGCCACTCCAGAACCTTCACTTTATTCTGCTGTAGCCAATGACAGGTCGATGTGGCCTTATGTTTTGGATCATTGTCATGTTGGAATATCCAAGTACGTCCCATGCGCAGCTTCCTGGCATTAGCGATCCGCCCCCTTGTTTCACAGGCCTTGTTGACCCTCTTCAAATATAGCGTTTATGGTTGTGACCAAAGAGCTCGATTTTGGTCTCATCACTCCAAAGGACTTTGTGCCAGAAGGTTTGAGGCTTGTCTCTGTGCTGTTTAGCGTATTGTAAGTGGGATACTTTGTGGCTTTTGCATAGTAATGGCTTTCTTCTGGCGACTCAACCATGCAGCCCATCTTTCCTAAAGTGCCTCCTTATTGTGCATCTTGTAACAGCCACACCACTTGTTTTCAGAAAGTCCTGAAGTTATTTGTGGGTTTTTCTTTGCATCCCGAACAATTTTCCTGGCAGTTGTGGCTGAAATTGTAGTTGGTCTACCTGACCGTGGTTTGGTTTCAACAGAACCACTCATTTTCCACTTCTTGATTAGAGTTTGAACACTGCTGATTGGTATTCTCAATTAGTTTGATATCTTTTTATATCCCTTTCCTGTTTTATACAGTTCAACTACCTTTTCCCGCAGATGCTTTGACAATTATATTGCTTTCCCCATGATTCAGAATCCAAAAACATCAGCGTAGCACTGGATGAAAGATGCAAGGGTCTGTCAGGAGTCCAGAAACTCATTGAACTTTTATACACACACACACTAATTACAAGCAAACAGATCACAGGTGAGGATGGTTACCTTTAATAGCCATTTAAACCCCTTTGTGTCAACTTGTGTGCATGTTATCAGGCCAAAATCACCAGGGTATGTAAACTTTTGATCAGGGTCATTTGGTTTTTCTGTTGTAATTATGATTTAAAAAGAGTAAACACAGTTGATTGATAATAAATGGCTTCAGCCAAACACTAACCATGAGTGAAAGAAATGTTTTTGTGTTATCATTCACATTCTCTGAAAAATGGCCAAGAAATCATAAATTCTGCCAGGGTATGTAAACTTATGAGCACAACTGTATCTGGTCATAGGTGTCACTAGCCCCGGTGAGTGCCCTGGTTCCCGATGCCGCTTCCTCCGGGATCTTTAATATGTGTTGTTCTGTCCCCACTTGCAGGCCTGCCCGCCACCTGGCATACCTGTAGCACAGTCTTCTGAAACTCCACACAAACTCTGTTCCACAGGTCTGACAGGTGGGGGGAGGGTAGAAGGTGGGCACACAAATAACAAAGAAAAAAATGAAGGCGGTCACAGTGCCAGCCACAGTGCAGGGCACTGCAAACAGAGGGCCAGAAGGAGACTTGCTATATAAACTACATGTGCTTCCCCATCCAATATGAGAGCATGCAATCTCTAATTATTAGTATTATAACACAGGATTTATATAGTGCTAACAGTTCGCGTAGCACTTTACAACATGAGGGCAGACAGTACAGCTACAATATAATTCAATACAGGAGGAATCGGAGGACCCTGCTCGTTAGAGGAGAGCACTAATGCGCTTAAATTCTTTACTGATGCGTATCCTGACACAGTTTAGAAGCTAAAGGTTAGACGATGCAATCTAGATTCCAAACAAATTTCAAGGTTATCCAAAAGATTTTTTTTTCACACTTGGAACATTTTATGTTAAAGCGGTATTGCCTGGGGAAAAAAATAATTAAAAGTCAGCAGCTACAAATACTGTAGCTGCTCACTTCTAATATATGGACACTTAACTATCCAGGGAGGCCGAGATATCAGCAACCGAGACGGTTATTCGATTGACTCCCGGGTGATGCAGCCGCCATTCCTGGTAAGGGAAACCAGCAGTGAAGTCTTTCGGCTTCACAGCTGGTTCCCTACAGTGCAATATGTGAAGTGCACTGTGCTTTCTAACTGGCCGGGCGGCGGAGGAAGGAGGCCGAACATCCGAGGGACTGCGCTCTGGCACAGACTCCCGGAGGTGGGGAAGGATACCTGTCAAAAGCATGTACCCGTTCCCCCCTCCCCCCTGAAAGGTGCCAAATGTGGCATCGGAGGGGGGAGGAAGCAGATGAACGGAGGTCCCACTTTTGGGTGGAACTCCACTTTAAACCCAAAAGCAAATTTATTACTGGGAAAAGAGCGCCAGTCCATTGACTTGAATGATCTGCTCGTCACGTGCTAAAACACACAACACAAAAGGCGACATGCCACTATACCCTTTTCAACTTGGGGGTCAGACTAAATCACTTAACTGTTGGCACTAAGGAATGGATGACCTCACAGACTAATAGCAAAGTGCAGGAGGAGGAAGAGCAAGGTTCTCAACTACAGGTTTTGGTGGAAATGAGCATACCTCTGGCCTAGGATCTCTCAGAGTGCTTAGTAATCCCTTAATATAATGGTTAATATTTTGAGCATTAACATTAAGCAATTTTATCATTATTCACATTTGCCTTTTAACTAAGTAATTTTACTGACAGTGCCTTAATTTTGAAAGGATTAGTACAAGGGTATATCTTTTATCTCTTAAAATAGAAATGTGGGTTGCATAAAAAACAAACCTACATAGCCACCTATATGGCTACAGCATCAGTGTGATGCTGCAGCTGTCGCCAGCCGGCTCTAGCAATCACATAAGTGATGATCACTCAGTTCTAGGTCCGGTGACTGTCAGTCATCGTCTCTCTGCTCTGCCCCTCCAGAGCTCACTGGAGCACTGGGCTGTAGAGGGGGCGGGAGTAGCTGGCTCAGTATCTTAGAGGCGCCCTGAAAGACTGAGCCAGCTTCCGGTCAGGCATATAGGTGGATCTCAACATTATTGTCCAGATCCTTCCAGAGCCTGGGGTGGCTCTATGATGTCAGCAGACAGTGGGTTTTAGTTGTCTGTTGGCTGATTATGGGTCATAGGAGAGCAAGTAAGTGCACTCCTGTGACCCAGAAGAGAAGTATGGCCAAAAAAGCTTTGGCCATGTTTCTTTTTTAATAGTCCATATAAAAACAATCTCTTGTCAGAAAATAAAAAAAAAATCATTCAAATGTACATCATGAAGACTAAAAAAATGATTAATGATCATACTGAAGCAGTGTTGAACAGCAAAACCTGGTATGAAGCACTATAAACCAGTAATATTCCTGCCTGTGGTCATCCCTGATGTCCTAAGCGGAAGACCCTATTAAAGCATGACCATAAATTTCAATAATTATCTGCCAGGGGTAACCGTGACTATGTTTTACAATATTGAAAAGCATTTTAAAGATAGATGATATGTTCACTGAAGACAGTGCATGCATTAGGAACATGCCTACAGTAATGGGGAACAGTGCAGAGAATACAAAAAGGCAGCCATGATACTGGAAAAAAAGACTGCTAAACACCTAATTAGATTGTAAGCATCTCATGTATCACTAAGAATACCTGAATGTTCAATAACAGCTCCAGGTAACCTCAAACACAGGAGGGTTTGAAATCAATCTCAAGTCAGACAGCTTTGGCAGACAATCTAGAAACCTAATACATATCACAATAGCGCATATACAGACTCATTGGTGCTAGATTCACAATAGGGAAGGCTATGATAACCACATCAAAAGAAGATTCTAGTTATAAAATGTCCATTGGCCTTGGCAAGCTTATGTTGGAAATGATGCACCTAGAAACCAACTGAAGGTTTCCCACCCCTAAAAGTGTATCTAAACCCTAACAATGAACTTCTCTTATGTGCATCTTTTTTGGTATGTAAATCCACAATTGAGAGAATTTTGTGTATCTGAACTTTTAGCCGCGCCTCAAAATAGTTTTGAACCATCAGCAGCTACAACCCCATTGGTATCTGTTTCTTCATGTTTCGATATGTATCCTGTTAAATTTCAATAAAAATGTATTTAAAGTGAAAGCATTTTATATATCTGTTTGATTTGTGTGAAAATTATCTTTTTCTCCTGCCAGAGATCCCAAAAGCTTGTAACTCGCTGTAATTCGCTGACAATGCTGTAATGAAATCTCAAACATTGCTTTCCTGCCTGAGTTCTCCTGCAAATTACAGAGCACTTCTCCCGCTATGATATGGAAATATAGAGATGATATGTAATGTATAGTCCCAACATACTTCCTGTTTTTGGGTGACCACGCCTCCAGAAATACAGTTCAGTAAGTAAGCATTGTCAGCCTAGGACAGGAAGATATGTGCAGAATCACCAAGTGAATTCTATGCATTTAGGTGAAAAACCTTTTGTTGTGCAGCTGCCCCCCAGACCCCCTTTTACTTACCTGAACCCGATTGTTCCAGCGATGAGAATGAGCCCAGCAGCTCCAGCCGTTGTCTCGGGTCCTCATTAGATAGATTGATAGCAGCGGGAGCCATTGGCTCCCGTTGCTGTCAATCAAATCCAGTGACATGGGAGCCAGGGGCGGGGCCAAGTCCTGCTGTCTGTATTAGTTGATGCAGCAGCAAGACTCAGGAGTGCCCCCGCACAAGTGCCCCCATGGAGAGTGGCTCTCCGAGGGGGCACTCAATGTGGGGGAGGAGCCAGGAGCACCAGCGAGGGACCCCAGAAGAGGAGATTCGGGGTCACTCTGTGCAAAACCCTTGCACAGAGAAGGTAAGTATGACATGCTTGTTTTTGTTTTTTTTAAACGAACCTTTAGTATCCCTTTGAGGTTCACTAATTTAAAGTGATATTAAACATTTTTTTTTTTTTAACAAACATGTCATACTTACCTGCTCTGTGTAGTGGTTTTTCACAGAGCAGCCCCAATCCTCCTCTTCTCAGGTCCCCTGATGGCACGCCTGGCTCCTTTACCTTGACTAGTGACCCCAATAGCAAGCCTCTTGCAATGGGGCACTGGCATGTTCTCGCTCCCGAGCCCCGTTCTATGCATCCATAATACACATAGAGCTGTGGCTCGGCCCCACACCCTGCTCTCTCCTCATTAGATCACTGGCTTTGATTGACAGCTCTGAACGCCAGGAAAACTCTCTTACAGTTAGGCTACATCTGTTGGCAGCTATTTCCAGCACAGCTCCAATGTATTGACAAGGCAAAATACCTTGTTTTTTATGCTGTCAGTTTACATGACTGGTGTGCACTGAAAATAAAAGTTGAGGATTTGAGAGTAGCATGCTAAATGCATGACCAATGGTGTGTGCCAGGAGACACCATGCCGATCCCAGCATATCATGAAGTTTACTATTGTTTTTTTTTTACCAGAACTTTATTAAAATGTCATAAGTGACATTTCAATATAGTTCTTTTCGCCACAGCACTGTTGCACAAAAAAAGTACTGCATGTAGTTTAATTCTTCAGTGCACACCACATTTGTTGGGGCTGCACTAGCAATAGCCCCAACGCATCTGGTGGTAATCAGCCCTAATAGTACTTTAAAAATACAGCAAAAGCTCATTTGTTTGTACTTCTCCTGTGGATCACAGGAGTGTAGATTTTTCTGCACTCCTGTGATGCATTTTCAGCAGACAGCGGGCTGAAGCCCGCTGTCGGCTAATGTCATAGAGCAGGTCCAGACTGGGGCAAGATTGCACCAATGTGGTCGGAAACCCACCCACATGCCTGAATGGGCACCTAGCTCAGCCTTTCAGTGAGCCACTGAAAGCCTGAGCCAGTCACTCCCACCCCCTCCACAGCCCAGTGCTCCAGTGAACGCAGGGGGGCAGAGCAGAGAGCCGGCGACTGACAGTCAATAGCTCTCTGCTCAGGGAGCTGTGAGAACCAAACGATCAGCAGTGTTTGATCGCTCAGTTCTAAGCCCTAGAGCTGGCTGGGGACAGATGCAACATTGCACCGATGCTGCATCCACTTAAAGGGGTTGTAAAGGCAGAAGGTTTTTTTTATCTTAATGCATTCAATGCATTAAGATAAAAAAAAAACCTTCTGTGTGTAGCAGTCCCCCCAGCAGCCCTTAATTACTTACCTAAGCCCCATCTCTCTCCAGCGATGTCCACGAGTGGCTTAGCCGTCCGAAAGTCTTCTCCAAGACAAAGTAGCGGTGCCATTGGCTCCCACGACTGTCAATCAAATTCAGTTAGCCAATAAGGGGAGAGAGGGCACGGGGCCAGGTCAGGGCTTCGCGTCTGAATGGATACACGGAGGTGTGACACGGCTGGGGTGCCCCCATAGCAAGCTCCTTGCTGTGGAGGCACTCGGCAGGAGGGAGGGGCCAGGAGCAGCGAAGAGGGACCCGAGAAGAGGAGGATCTAGGCTGCTCTGTTCAAAACCAACGGCACAGAGGAGGTATGACATGTTTGGTTTTGCTTTTTTTAAATGTGACTTTACAATCGCTTTAAGTATAATTAGAAAAAAAAACCATACTTCTCATTTTATTGAAAAATTATCCCTGCAGCAAACCATTCCCTTAGGTGTATATGAACTATTTTTCCTTAAATTGTAAGCAATTTGTATGTGCAGCATTTTGTTTAATAAAGCATTAATACACTACAGAGATTTTATTGCTTTATTGGATTTATCACAAAGAATCTTAAAAGACGCAAACACACACACTAGCCATTCTGTTGTTGACAACAAACTTGTCCACTCATCTTTTTCTATGGTGTCAGTGCCAAATCAGCGGGATGTTGCTCCGCTTTTGCTACCTTGCTAGCTATTGGGCTTCTGCCAGAAAGGGAGAGACTTGCTTTAACTAAACTGTCTACCGCACCTTTGAGATTATGCAGCTAGTGACACCTCATTGGCAAAAGCACCAATTTGACATGGGCCCCCGCAATTGCAAGATCTGAATGTAAATTGTGCAGAAAAATATGTGCTCGAACCTAACAAAAGCTGTATTCTGGTAGATGTGTAGGAGACACGAAGGACTTGTAAACTGCATAAGATCACCACCACTCCCACGTAGACCTCATATACACATCAGATTTAAGATTCTTAGAGCTAGTTGCAAAGTAAATTGACTATTCAGCCCGCTGTATGATGGTATCATTTTTTTAAATTGCCTAGTAGTGTTCTCACGGTAACTTTAGGAGATTTCACTTGGTGATATATATGACAATAAAGCGGAATGTCAGGTATTATTAACTTGCTCCAGCTTTCAGAACCTTGGGGTTTCAAGGGAATCTGCATTAATGTATAGAACCATGGCATCATTTATATGCAGAGCCATGGCTGCGTCACATGAACATGTCTTTTTATCCCTTCAGACAATCTCAAAGTGCAACTGTAAACCGGGAAATATCCTTGCAAAGCTAACCTTTTCTTTTCATAAATTAGAAGATCACAGTCTGCTTTTTACAAGCGTATAAAACAAAACCGTTTTAAACGCAGCTTTGTTAAGGATTTTTTATGGAGCATGTTTAATCAAAGGAAAGCATCTCATTAATTTTAAAAAGCAATTAATTTAAACAAATACTAATTGACCTAAAAATCTGTTAAACCGGTGAAAAGAGGAAAACAAAAAGGTACACCTAAAGCAGAAAGCTACTTGCCAACATACATTTAGGAAGGCTGCAATGATTAAAAGATGCAAAATAGATCAAATCATCCTCAACACATTAAAAGCCAGAACCAGAATGCAAACTGAGCAATTAAAATCAAATGCAATAAAACATATCAAAAATGCCATTAAAACATGTTTTGTTGAAGTCCTGACTTTCCCTTTTTTCTTAAAAAAACATTTCTAATACAGAGATAACTAAAGGACCCTTGCTCTATTCGTGAAAGCAATGTTCCCACTGCAGATCCAATACACCCCCTTCTGAGTCAGCCCTATAGCTTTGTAATAATTAGGGAACCTGAGGTGTGCTAATTAGAGAGCTCTAGCTTTGTCTGTCGGACCTTCACAGGGACGACTGCTTTCACACTGAGAGCAAGGGTCCTCCTCTGCCTGCAGCATGTTAGCAGGGGACGGGCTCTTCTTAGGTTGTGGCTGCTTTCTAAGGAAAACAAAATGTAAGACTTTGCACGCCTTTTTTTTTTAAGCAGAACTTCACCCAAAAGGGGAAGTTCCACTTGTTGGCATCCCCCCCTCCACTGCCACACTTGCTACTTTTTAGATGGGAGAGCGGGTACCTGACTTTGACAGATTCCCACTTCCGGGTCGGATCGCTGCGGTCATCTACGAGGATGTTCATCCCTTCTCCCTCCTTCCCTCCAACAGCCTTCTGGGATACACACACAGGTCCCAGAAGACTGCAGGACTATTCACAAAGTGCGTCATGGCTCCTGCATGTGCAGTAGGAAACCGGCTATTAAGCTGAAAGGGTTCACTGCCGGTTTCCCTTACCTAAAATGCCGGTGCCTGTACCTGAAGCCAATTGAAGAATCAGACAGGTACTTAAGGCTACTTTCACACTGAGGCACTTTACAGGCACTATTTAGCTAAAAATAGCTCCTGTAAAGCGCCTCAAAAATCCAGCCCAATCCACCCCAATGTGAAAGCCCTGAGTGCTTTCACACTGGGGCGGTGCGCTTGCAGGACGTTACAAAAAGTCCTGCAAGCCGCATCTTTGGGGCATTGCAGTGAGCCGTAATATACCGCTCCTCCACCGCCCCTGCCCATTGAAAACAATGGGCAGCGCTTCCTAAGCGGCTGCACACTGCCTCGGTAGCGCAGGGTGCCGGTACTTTTAACCCTGTTTTAACCCCTTGTGGGGGGTTAAAAGAGCCGTGCACCCACCTGCATAGCAGCGCCGTAGCGGCACCATAACAGTGGTAAAACTCCACTGAAACTAGCGGGGATTTACCGCTACCGCCCGCCCCTGTGTAAAAGTAGCCTTAGTTTCCTTATATTAAAAAAGCAGCTACAGTATTTGTAGCCGCTGACTTTTAATTTTTTGGGGGGAGACTGGAGCTCCTCTTTAGGCATCTGAAATGCATTCATCGGATTTAAACTGGGCTTTAAAAACAAGCAACTTTGCCTTTTACCCCAGTCATACTGTGCATCGTGAGACAATTTTATGATCCTGGCACACACCCTAGAATAATCATTTCAACTGAGCTGTATAAATAGCCTCTGCTAAGCGCCTAAAAACCCTCTCATCCATTCCAGTGTGTCTTTTCACACTGGGGCAGTGCGCTTGCGGGACGTCTTGCAAGCAACATCTTTGAGGTGGGTTGGGAGCCCATTTTTGGGGTTGAAAGCTCCCCGCTAGTGGCCGAAAAGCGGCGGAAAAGCGCCACTTAAACAGAGGTAAAGCGTCACTAAAACGAGCAGCACTTTATTTCAGTGTGAAAATCAGCCTTAGTAAAAGCAGCACACACTAAACACTTTACACTTGTTAGGCACACAGCTAACCCTTTGATTACCTCTAGATGTTAACCCCTTCCCAGCCAGTGTCATTAGTATAGTGACAGTGTATAGTATTAGCATTGATCACTGTATTAATGTCACTGGTGATGCCAGTGTCATTTAGGCTGGATTCACAGCTATGCATTTTTAGTGCTTTTTGCATCTTGCAGAACATATTCCATAGGAAATCATGATAAATGGACTGCAGTGCAAATCTGCAAAATGCACTAAAAATGCATAGGTGTGAATCCAGCCTTAGTCAGTTCCCACCAGTTTTAGATTGCCCACCGCACTATTACAGTCCCACTAAAATTCGCTGATCACCGCCATTACTAGTATAAAAAAAAGTGAATAAAAATTTCAGTATTTATACCATAATTTGTAGACACTATAACTTTCATGCAAAACAATTAATATAAACATATTGGGATTTTTTTTTACCAAAGGCATGTAATAAAATAGATTTTGGTCTACATTTATGAAGAAATTTGATTTGGATATGTTTTATAGCAAAAAGTAAAAAATATTTTTTTCAACATTTTTTGTCTTTCTTAACCACTTAAGGACCGGAAGGATTTCCAGCTTTAGGACCGGAGCCCTTTTTGCGATTCGGCGCTGCGTCGCTTTAACTGACAATTGCGCGGTCGTGCGGCGTTGTACCCAAACGAAATTGGCGTCCTTTTTTTCCCACAAATAGAGCTTTCTTTTGGTGGTATTTGATCACATCTGCGTCATTTCTGATCGCCACTATAAACAAAAGAAGAGCGACAATTTTGCAAAAAAACCCAAATTTCTTACTTTTTGCTAAAATACAAATCCAAAAAAAAAAATATAAAAAAACATTTTTTTTCACCGTTTTTGGCCGATTTATATTCTTCATCATATTTGCGATAAAAAAAATCGCAATCGGCGTTTATTGATTGGTTTGCGCAAAAGTGGCCGCGTTTACGGATGATGAGAATTCATTTTTGGGGTTTTTATTTTTTTTTTATTTTTTACTAGTAATGGCGGCGATCTGCGATTTTTAGCGGTACTGCGATATTGCGGCGGACATGTCGGACCATTTTGACACTTTTTTGGGACCATTGGCATTTATACAGCGATCAGTGCTATAAAAATGCACTGATTACTGTGTAAATGCCATTGGCAGTGAAGGGGTTAACCTGCAGGGGGCACTCTAAGGGTTAACTGTGTTCCCTGGGCGTGTTCTTACTGTAGGGGGACTTGCCTAGCTGGGGAAAGGAAGTGGTCACAGCCTTCATGTACGAGAAGGCTGTGATCACTTCCCTTCCCCCTCACACAGAGCGGAGGTCCGTGTTTACATACACGGACCTCCGCTCATTCGCTCCGGGGGGGGCATCGCGGGTGGCCGGCGGCAATCGAAGCCGCCGCACCCGCTCCCTGGCCCCCCCCCCGAAC
>BLSH010307061.1:825776-848648 GCA_018402905.1 Glandirana rugosa
GTACAATGTGGTTATAAATCAAATATTGTACGGGACCAGTGACACCAATACAGTGATCAGTGGGGGGGTTGGGGAATGTGGCCATGTTATAAACTAAATATTGGTGTAACATGGTTGCAAAGGTGGACTATGCCTTTAACTTCTTTTTTTCAATTGCATGCAAGTCTGAGAATACTCATTTACAAAAAAAGGACTCCAGGAGTTTATCATCACAGCACCTTCATAAAACACAACAGATCATGAAAAGATTGACATAAGCAAAACTAATACTTCAGACTCTCAAAGGGCACACAATGTAAAATATTGTACTGTGTAAGATTTAAACATATCTCCAATCTGTGTTTCATTTATTCTTCCCACACTTCATCAAAAACTTGTAAACCTTCCAACTCTTTTCATGGCCAAATTCAACACAGCAAACCCTCGGTGATCATTTCATTCGTTCTTGCTAAACTGATATACTATATCTACTAAAACCGCAAACATTCTGAGTCAGTCACATTGGTATAATAAGCGTCATTTTGGTATTTCAGAAGGCCCTGATAGAAACAATCTGCCAGTTGACTTATGACTGGAGTTGGATGTGTAGGGCCATGCCAGTAGCAGATTGGACGATTTCTAAGACCCCTATGAACAGGCATTTTGTTAGATACATTCATTTGCTCAAATTTTTCTCAGGTGATAAACGTAGCAATGTTTTGAAGTCGTGTTTTTACAAATGTTTAGGTTTAATAGCTCCATATACACGGGTGTCAGATCTACGTGCAAGTCAAATGAAGCCACAAAAAAAACAATCCTTTGGGTGATATTACCTACTTCCCACCCAGGCCAATTCTGACGCTTCTTTCCTACATATAACAATCTGTATTTTTTGCTAGAAAATTGCTCAGAACCCCCAAACATTCTATATGTTCTTTTAGCAGTGACCCTAGAGAATAAAATGGTGAGCGTTGCAATTTATGTCATACGGTATTTGCGCATCGATTTTTCGGACGCAATTTTTTTGGAAGAAATAGACTTTAATGAATTTTAATGCAAAAAAAAACGCAATATATAACAATTTTTTTTTGTAAAATATAAAAAATATTGTTAGGCCGAGTAAAAAGATACCTAACATGTCATGGTTTAAAACTGCACACGCTCGTGGAATGTTGCTAAACTACGGTACTTAAAAATGTCAATAAGTGATGCTTTAAAAATTTTTACAGGTTACCAGTTTAGAGTTACAGAGGAGGTCTAGTTCTAGAATTAATGCTCTCGCTGTAATGTTTGCAGCGATACCTCACGTGTGGTGCTATCACCATTTACATATGCATGCGCAAAATATGTATGCGTTCGCCTCTGCATGCGAGCACTTTTATTCCTATCACAAGAAATTTAAACATCCATTGTGATAGAAATAATGCATGACAGGTGCTCTTTATGGAGACATCTGGGGTCTATAAGATCCCAGATATCTCCTCTACCCTGGAAAGCTGAGAAAAAAAACATTGGTTTCTGCTTTCTAGGGGAAAAATATAGCAGTGATTATATCTGTCAGAGCCGGAAGTGACGTTGTGATGTCACTTCCAGCCCCCCAGTTGGCCAGGGCCAGCTCTGTGGCAACCCGGCAGCGCTAACAGAGATCCCACAGATATTCCCTTAATCCCTCTTCACTCTATCCAAAATTAAAGAAAAAAAAAGTTTTGCCTTTAGTCATGCTTTAAAGAGGAACTTCACCTAAAAGGGGAAGTTCCTCTTTTCAATCCCCCTCCTCTCCCATGTTTGGAGTGTCTTTTGAAGTGGAAGTGGGTACCCGCTCCCACTTCCAATCCAGCCACCTAGGCGAATGGAGCCGACGTTCCCCCTCTCTTTTCATCGCAGCCTCTTGGGACAAGTCAAAGGTCCCAGGAGACTGCAAGACCAATCATGGGGTGCGCATGCGCATTAGGGAGCCAGCTATGAAGCAGCAAAAAGACATAGTCGGCTGCCCACACTGAAGATGCCATTGCTGGGGACCTGAAGACAGGACGAAGAGCTGGGTCGAATGAGGACATCGCTGGATCCTAGGACAAGCAAGTGTATGTTTTTTAAAAGTCAGCAGCTACAGTATTTGTAGCTGCTGACTTTTACATTTTTGTTTACAGGGTGAAGATCCTCTTTAAGGAAAAAAAAATAAAAACTGAAGAGAATTTCTTTAGAAGGGAGACAGCAATAAAAGCATTTTTTTTCCAAGGGACAGCCTCTCAGGTTTTGTGCTGTGTCTGCACTGGAGAGATTCCCTTCATTTCCTGTGTAGTTGAAAAGTCAGGAAGGTAAAGTATTGGTGCACTTAGCCCATTTACCCCTTTGCCCTGACCTAAATCATTTCACCACCTACAGATGTGTACTTACCTAGATCTGATTTATTGTTTGCATTCTGGCCATGTCTCATTGACATCTATAGAACCGCCTCTGGCCCAAGGCCATAGGAGTCTATGTGAAGGTGCAGCCTGGACAGTGAGGCTTGCATCTCTTGGTATAGACTAATACCAGAGGCTGCGCTCGTCAGTTCCCAGTAAATATGCATCTATGGAGGGAGAGATGAGTTAAATTAAAGTAGAACTAAACACACACTGTTTCATTTACATTGTCCCTTCAATTTCTGTGCATGGATGATGGCACTGTAATAACTTTAATAAAAAAAAAAAATTGAAGTACTTTTTTTCTAATCGATATACAGCTGTCCCATGACTCAGATGTCTCTCAGCCTGTCTACAGGGAGACATAAGTAGGAGAAGCTTCTAATCCTCTGCTGCTGGTCACATGTTCAAAATAAAAAAAACAGCCTTTGGGATATAGAGTAACAATAAATAAATAATATCAATAAACTGTACAAGGCCCTTTTACACGCGACTTTTCCTGCGACTTTGGACATCAGAGTTGCATGACAAGTCGCACCCCATGATTCCTAACGATAAACATTCATATCTGTATGACTTCTAGTCGCACCGACTTCAAAGTAGTCCCTGTACTACTTTGGTCCAACTTTGATGCAAGTTGAGGTCCTTCGATCTCAAGTTTACACAGGCATTCCCTGAAATCGTGTCAAAATCATGCAACTTTTGTGGCAGTGTGAAAGGAGCCTAAATTGGCATAAAATGATATATTTGATATCAAATATTTATTATTGTTTGGCAATAACATGGTGTGGGTGGATTTCTGCCATTAACAGGTTGTGTCATGCCCCTCCAGCCTGTGCCTTAGGATAAGAGAGAGGTGAAGCCTCCATCAATCTACATGAAATATCCCACCCCCATTGTGTTTAGCTGGTTAGTGGGCATGGAGGAGGAGGGAGGGATTGGGCTGTCAGTTACCACTGTGTATACACCCATATGTGTGACTCTATAGCCACATGGGATGCTCAGATTTAATAGGGAGGAAATGCTCTATATCTACTTCCCGACCAGCACCGTAAATAGGCGGCGGTCGGTTTTGAGCGGCTCTACCGGGACATAGCCTGCAGTGTTAGAAATAAAAAATAAATAAAAAAAAAAAAAAAAAATGTAAAGCGCCACCGTCCCCGTGAGCTCGTGCAGCAAAGAAAACGCATATGTAAGTCGCGCCCACACATGAAAATGGTGTTCAAACCACACATGTGAGGTATCGCTGCAATCGCCAGAGTGTGAGCAGTAATTCTAGTAAAAGACCTCCTCTGCACCTCTAACCTGGTAACCGATAAAAATTTTTAAAGCGTCGCCTATGGAACTTTTTAAATAACGGACTTTATCGCCATTCATCGAGTGCGCGCAATTTTCAACAGTGTCATGTATGGTATCTATTTACTCGGCGTAACATCCTCTCACAATATACAAAAAAATGGGCTAACTTTAACTTTTCGCTTGAAAGACTGCTGCGCAAATACCGTGTGACAAAAAGTATTGCAACGATTGCCATTTTATTCTCTAGGGTGTTTGAAAAAAATATATATAATGTTTGGGGGTTCTAAGTAATTTTCTAGCAAAAAAAAACAGTTTTTAGCTAGTAACCAACAAAGGTAAAAAAGGGGCCCGGTTGGTAAGTGGATATAGAAACTCACTAAAAACTGAGCATGTGCAGAGTTGCCACCACAGCTGCAAAATCCCTAGCTAAGGGACATGGACAGAAGGTGGAGATAGAGAACAGCAGGATCAACCAGTTTTTTTGTAGAATACAGAAAACAAATCTCATAGTTACTCAGTGAGTATGAACAGCGTGCAATACACCATTTATTGATAGTTTTTTATGATGTGAGTTACTGACACTTTAGGCTTCATTTACACCAGATGCAGTGAAACTGTGCTGGGTGGGTTTCCCCAGTGCAGTCCCACCGCATGACAAGGCAAAATGCCTTGTACAGTACTCACCATGTGTTGCGGGGGTGTGTGGGCACTAAAAAAAGAATAGTGTATGCACTACTTTTTTTTAGCACAGCACGAGGCACCGCCTCACACTGCGCAGCGGCCAATTGAACTTTATAAACCATCTGTGTGACACTTCAATGAAGTTCGTTTTAAAAAAGTAACGGTGTGGTACAGAGTGATTCCCTCTGCACCGCACACCAGTCACTCCATTATAAAGAGCTGGCTTGGCCCTAAATCAAAGCACAATGAATATGTGCACTTTGTTTGACACTGCACATAATCTTTAGATGAAGAAAATAATCACGGGGGCAGCCTTGGCTGACCTAATTCTATAAAATACTAGTTGCTTGGCTCCACTGCTCACAATGTTTCCTCAATGCAGAAAAATTAACTTGAATCAAAAATGCATTTAAAGCGGAGTTCCACCCAAAATTGGAACTTCCACTGTGAGGGAAGGTGACCCCCCCACCACCACATGCCCCAATTGGCATGTCATTTTTTTGGTGGGGCAGTGGGGACCCTGTTTTGACAGGGTCGCAGATGCAACTTCCTCTCTTGGCTCTGTGGAACTGGAAGGAAGTTCACCTCCCCCCCTCCCGGCGATCTTCTGGGACATCACAGGTCCCAGAAGATACGCCGGCCATTCACAAAGCGCAACGCGGGTCGCGCATGCGCAGTGCGTGCCCAGCTTTGAAGCCAAAGCTGGGCGCCCACACTTGTGATGCCGGCGCCGCATGGAAGAGGGGGAGAAGAGGGAGACAGCGGGCGGCCGCATCGCTGGAGCAGGTGAGTGTCTGATTCTTAAAAGTCAGCAGCTACACTTTTTGTAGCTGCTGACTTTTAACAAGGTGGAACTCCGCTTTAAGGACATTTAATTTTCTTGATATGCATACTGGTTTCTTGTCAGTGACTCAGAAGATAGCAAAGACATAGCGTTTGATTTACTAGAACCAGAGGGCAAAATCTGGTGCCGCTGTCCATGGCAGCCAATCAGCTTCCAGGGTTTTTTGTCAAAGCTTAACCATTTAAGGACCGCCCCGCGTACATATACTGCAGCAGGGCGGCCCTTAAGGGCATAATCACATACCTATACGTGATCTTCGTGAATGGCCCTGTGACTGGATACTGCAGGAGCCAATTAGCGGGTCAGACGGCTGCGATGGCCGCCGGCTACCCGCGATCATTCAGTGGAGAGTGAGAAGGACGGCCTGCCTATGTAAACAAGGCAAGCCGTCCTTCTCTCAGTAAGGAAGAGAGACATCTGTGATCCCTGCTCATCGGGAACACAGATGTCTCTCTGCCTCCAGTGCATTTGCCCTCCCTCTCTCACCCCCCAGTTAGAAAACACCTGCAGGGAACACATTTAACCCTTTCATCGCTCCCTAGTGTTAACCCCTTCCCTGCCAGTGTCATTTATACAGTAATCAGTGGCTATTTTTAGCACTGATCACTGTATTAGTGTCATTGGTCCCAAAAAAGTGTCAGTTAGGTGTCTGCCACAATGTCACAGTCCCGCTAAAAATTACTGATCACCACAATTACTAGTAAAAACATTTAAAAAAATAAAAAATATATCCCATAGTTTGCAGACGTTATAACTTTTTCGCAAACCAATCAATATACGCTTATTGGGAATTTTTTTTACTAAAAATATGTAGCAGAATACAAATTGGCCCAAATCGATGAAGAAATTAGATTTTTATTTTTTTTTATTGGGAATGTTTTATAGCAGAAAATAAAAAATATATTTTTTTTTTCTTCAAAATTGTCAGCCTTTTTTTGTTTATAGCGCAAAAAATAAAAACCACAGAGGTGATCAAATACCACCAATAGAAAGCTCTATTTGTGGGAAAAAAGAACATCAATGTTATTTGGGTACAATGACCGCACAATTGTCAGTTAACCACTTCAGCCCCGGAAGAATTTCCCAGGTTAGGACCAGAGCACTTTTTGCGATTCGGCACTGCGTCGCTTTAACTGACAATTGCGCAGTCGTGCGACGTTGTACCCAAACGAAATTTGCGTCCTTTTTTCCCACAAATAGAGCTTTCTTTTGGTGGTATTTGATCGCCTCTGCGTCATTTCTGATCACCGCTATAAACAAAAGAGCGACCATTTTGCAAAAAAACCCAAATTTCTTACTTTTTGCTAAAATACAAATCCAAAACAAAATATAAAAAAACATTTTTTTTCACCGGTTTTGGCCGATTTATATTCTTCCTCATATTTTTGATTAAAAAAAATCTCAATTGGCACTTATTGATTGGTTTGCGCAAAAGTGGCCGCGTTTACGGATGGTGAGAAATAATTTCTGGGGTTATTTTTTGACTAGTAATGGCGGCGATCTGCGATTTTTAGCGGTACTGCGATATTGCAGCGGACATGTCGGACATTTTTGACACTTTTTTGGGACCAATGACATTTATACAGCGATCAGAAATTTAAATGTCCACTGATTACTGTATAAATGTCATTGGCAGGGAAGGGGTTTACCTGCAGGGGGAGATCTAGGGGTTGACTATGTTCTCTGGGTGTGTTCTTACTGTTGGGGGACTGGGCTACCATGGGCATGAGAGATCTAACTGATCCCAGTGACAGGGATAAGTAGATCTCCCATGCGCCCACTAACAGAGTGGAGAACCGCCGTGTTTACATCATTCTTTGCCTGTGGCCACTCATCGCCACTCATCACTCCTCAGGAGTGCGGTCAGCGCACGCACCCCCTAGCGGCCATTCGCAGATCGCCGCTTTTTTACGGTGATTCGCGCTCAGCGTCCACACTGCCGCCGTAAATAGATGGTAGGCAGTGTGGAACTGGTTAAAGTGACGCAGTGCCATATCACAAAAAATTACCTGGTCAGGAAGTGGGTAAAACCTTCCGGGGCTGAAATGGTTAATTGAACAAGCTGGCTACCATGCACCATATTTTGCACTCTCTAGTTTTAGTAAATCAACTCGACAGGTTCAGCATAACAGCCAGTTAACTAGCAGTATAACCAGTTCAGCTCTTTCATCGTACTACATATATCCAAAGAGTGAACCTTTAGGCCTCATACACACGGGCGTTTTTTGCAGCTCTCCATGTTAGTCAATGGCCCCATAAAGACGCCAACGTTTTTGAGCTGTAGAGCGCATCGGCGTTAGTGAGCTGAAAGTAGAACATGGCCAGTGCGTTCCAAGCTTGTAACGTTTTGGCGTTTTTGACGCCGACGCCGCAAAACGCTAACTAATGCCGTGCCAACGTTAACCAGGGTTTTTGACGCCAACATTTTTTGGTTAAAAAATAGCAGAGGAATGTTTTTTTTTTTTAACCACTTCAGCCCCGGAAGGATTTCCAGCTTTAGGACCGGAGCCCTTTTTGCGATTCGGCACTGCGTCGCTTTAACTGAAAATTGCGCGGTCGTGCGACGTTGTACCCAAACAAAATTTGCGTCCTTTTTTTCCCACAAACAGAGCTTTCTTTTGGTGGTATTTGATCACCGCTGCGTCATTTCTGATCGCCGCTATAAACAAAAGAATAGCGTCAATTTTGCAAAAAAACCCAAATTTCTTACTTTTTGCTAAAATACAAATCCAAAAAAAAAATATAAAAAAACATTTTTTTTTTCACCGTTTTTGTCCGATTTATATTCTTCCTCATATTTGTGATAAAAAAAATCGCAATCGGCGTTTATTGATTGGTTTGCGCAAAAGTGGTCGCGTTTACGGATGATGAGAATTCATTTCTGGGGTTTTTATTTTTTACTAATAATGACGGCGATCTGTGATTTTTAGCGGTGCTGCGATATTGCAGCGGACATGTCGGACCATTTTGACACTTTTTTGGGACCATTGGCATTTATACAGCGATCAGTGCTATAAAAATGCACTGATTTCTGTGTAAACACCATTGGCAGTGAAGGGGTTAACGTGCAGGGGGCGCTCTAAGGGTTAACTATGTTCCCTGGGCGTGTTCTAACTGTATGGGGACTGCCCTAGCTGGGGAAGGGAAGTGGTCACAGCCTCCATGTACAGGAAGGCTGTGATCACAGCCCTTCCCCCCTCACAGAACGGAAGGTCCGTGTTTACTTACACGGACCTCCGTTCTTTCACTCCGGGGGGGGCATAGCGGGTGGCCGGCGGAGATCGACTCCGCCGCACCCGCTCCCTGGCCCTCCCCGCGCGCGCTCACTAGGCTCGATCCCGCAGCCGCCGTCGTATGACGGCGATTTGCGCAATAGGGCCACTCTGTCGCCGTCAATTGCCGATCAGCGGTCGGCAAGCGGTTAAAAACGCCTATTGGTGCCAACGCTCACTAATGCGCATTAACGCTGATGCAGATTTTTCCCTGACGTGGGGCCCGACGTTTTGCTTATTTTTTTACATACGGTAAGCTCTAAGGAGCAGGGCCATCTGAATCAGCTCCTGTATTGAATTGTACTGTCTGCCCTAATATTCTAAAGTGTTGCGCAAACTGTCGGCGCTATATAAATCCTGTATAATAATAATATGCCCGCGTGTATGAGGCCTTAATCACAAGCTGATGGCTGCAGTAATAGCCATGAGCTTGTGCGGGTTTTGTTTAGCCAGCTCCTGGCTGCAAAGTAAAAAGTGATACGGCAGCTCCATAGCTGCTGATTCATTTCACAGCACCGGCAGACCGGTGCCTCCCCCCTCCCACCGGCGCCCCCCTCTTCCCATGGTTCCCAGGCTCTCCCAAGCTTACTGGCGCCCGGGAACACAGCCGCTGGTTAAGGGAGAGAAATCGCTGTGAGATAAAACCATGCCCCAAATCTCACATGCAAACAATGAAATCGGAAGTGACGTCAAACGGTTTCAGATGCACCATTTCCTGGCCTGTACAGCCAGGGGACACATCTAACCAAGCCAATCTGTGCTTGGTTAGATGGTGTGAAGGGCAGGGGAGATGCCTCCATAAAAACTACCTGTCACCTGCCCAATGCTATCACATATTAACCCCTCGCGATAGCAATAAAGTAAAAATAAATATAAAAAAGAAAAGAATAAAGTTTTAAAAAATACAATTGTAATAAAATGTATTAAAATGAAAAAAAATTGCAATAACCCCCGTTGCCCCATACACCTGCGCAAAGCCCAGGGTGCACACGCACATGTAGTAAACCGTGGTTGCACCATACATGTGACATATCGCTGGGAACGTCAGCGTGAGAACACTAAATCTAGCACAAGAGCTCCTAGTTAACTCTAAAGTGATGACCTGTAAAGACTTTTAAAGCGCCACCTATGGAGATTTTTGGGCAACATAGTTTTTGGCGATATTGCAGGCGCACGCAATTTTAAGACATGGAATATTTGGTATCTATTTACTCCAGGCAACCTCATTTTATATTTTAACCAAAAATACGTATTATATTGTGTGATTTTGCACTAAAATTCTTTTTATTATATTTTTTTCATGAAAATTTTTCAACAGTTGCGCAAATATCATGTGACATATAAATTTGCAACTATCACCTTTTTATTATACAGGGCCTCCGCTTTCAGAATACATATAATGTTCTGGGGGGGGGGGGGGGTATTGCCAAAAATTAAGATTTTTACATGTGTGCAAAAAATGTTAAAAAAAATGCTCTGGAGCCGAACTGGATCAGCTCCATATTTCTCTAAGTATAGTTTCGAATTTAACCATTTAAGGACCGCCCCAGGTATATGTACTGCGGCAGGGTGGCCCTTAAGTGCAAAATCACGTACCTGTACGTGATTCCTCGGATCGGCTCTGGGACACACGCGCACGCCGCCGGAGCGGGAGCCAATCAGGGGGCCACCTATGATCGTTCACAGGAGAGACAGAATGGCGGTCTGCCTATGTAAACAAGGCAGACCACCGTTCTGTCAGAGAGGAAGAGAGAGATCTTGTGTTCCTGCTAATCAGGAACACAGATCTCTCGCTTCCTCCAGTCAGTCCATCCCCCACACAGTTAGAAATCACTTCCTAGGAGCACAGTTAAAGCGAAGTTCCACCCAAAAGTGGAACTTCCGCTTTAAGGGAAGGTGACCCCCCAACATGCTACAATTGCCATTTCTTTTTTTTGGGGGGTGACCAGGGACCCTGTTTTCATAGGGTCCCAAGAGGTGAAAAAAGAAAGCTCTACTTGTGGGAAAAAAGGGATATAAATGTTATTTGGGTACAGCGTCGCACGACCACGCAATTGTCAGTTAAAGCAACGCAGTGCCGTTTTGCAAAAAATGGCCTGGTTATGAAGGGGGTATAACCTTCCGGAACTGAAGTGGTTAAAATATAAGGCTAGTAAAAAGTAAGTTTTTTTGGGGGTGGGGGGCTTAACGTGGGGGAGGATTACACCCTTTGTCGTATTCATAGTGCTATCTAATTGTTATGGGGAAAATGGCTTAACCAGACAGCAAGTAAGGGAAAATCTCCAACAGCAACATAGATATAAATTAAAATGAGTGTGGAAAGCTATCAGGTTTTTATTAGTGTATGCCCCTGTTGTAAATGTTTCCTCACTCTCTCTCTCTCTGGTCAGTAAATGAGTCACCATGACAGTAGCTGAGAAGGAATCGCTTAGTCCCGGATACCAATAAAATCCTAATCCTTCCCTTGTCTATATAAAATAAAAGTTCTGGCTAGACTTGCACTTTGAAAAGATGGCTGCTTTAACAATAAACATACATACTTGTTTTGGCAACCAAAGTTGAGAGCAGCTTTCATAACTGGGAAATGTAGCTGAAAAATTAAAAAGGAAAAAGTTTTACTCTGTATTTCTACCAGTTTAACAGAAGCACTAAACACATCCAACAAAATCTACCTGTGTATGAAGCCTAATTCTGGCCGCACACTGCAGTTTTTTTTTTTTTTTTTTTTTTTTTAGGAATTTTTCAACCAAAGTTTTAAATAAAAAATGACTAAACAGATCCCTGCAGCCTGCCTGCAACAGCTTCTATCACAACCTTGGAGGTAGGTTGCCCTTGTCCAGTCAGTTGTTTGCACACTCACAAGTAGACAGAAAAATGGTTAACATTCCCTGAAAACCACCACGTTTCTGGCCGTTATTAGAAATAAACATTGACCCTATTTTTTTAAAAGAGGAGAGCATGTTCACTTTTAAAACAAATGTTCACTTAGCAAAGCAAATTGTCACTCATCTTAGTGAATGAGGTGAAAATTCACTTTGCAAAGAACCCTTAATCATATGCAAGGAATATGTAAACAAAACATTTTCATGTAACTTCACCTAATTCTCTAAGCTAAAGCCTGCCTTACATCAAATTTAGATTCCTGCTGACGTGGCCAAAATTTTAGCCAAAGGGTGGCCCTGTTGGCATAACTCAGCTCAAATGTTCTCAAAGGAACTGGGTGGAAAATTATCATCTGCAGTGACTACATCCTATCAGATTCGGTGACTATTCAGGGAATTCTGACAACTGTGGGAGCTGGCTGTTAAAATACAATAGCTAGGAGAGGAGATTCTTCCATGTAGTCTGTTTAGCTTGGATTGAGCCCAGGTTCACACTGGTGCAATGTGGGGATCCGCATGTGAATCGGACAGGAATCACACCGCATTCCTGTTCAAATCACATGCGATTCTTTGCACTGCAATTTGAGCCTCAAATCGCATCACATCTGCACCAAAATGGTGCAGGACCCATTTTTTGACACACTGAAATCACATCCCATGGGTGTTCACACCCATGCGATCCGATTCAGGCAATTTTGCGAGTTGTTCCAGGGCGTCATTAATTTAACATTGACACCCCCAGCAGATCGCATAAACGCCATGCCATTTCAATGCGGTGCGGGAAACGCACAGGATTCGCTGCCTTTGCC
Organism: Glandirana rugosa; assembly: GCA_018402905.1. Lineage (NCBI taxonomy): Eukaryota > Metazoa > Chordata > Amphibia > Anura > Ranidae > Glandirana > Glandirana rugosa. The sequence continues at coordinate 837,945 of BLSH010307061.1, forward strand.
GCATCACATTTATGTAACCCAGGGCTAAGGACTCTATTAGATTTCACTTGTTCAGTTCGTGGCCTTAAAGCGGAGTTCCACCCTAAAGTGGAACTTCCGCTGGTTGGATTCCTCCCCCCCTCAGGTGTCACATTTGGCACCTTTCGGGGGGGAGGGGGAAGAGGACACCTGTCTTTAGACAGGTGTCCTTTTCCACACTTCCGGGAGCTCTGGCCGGCGGACGCGGCCGCTGACGTCAGAAGCCCGGCTCCCTCCTCCCTGCTCGCTCTGCTACTGGCCGCCTGGCCAGTAGCAGAGCGTGGCAGAGCTCGCGCATGCGCGGTAAGGTGCCCGGCGTGAAGCTGTACTGCTTACACGTCCGGGTTCCCTTACCCGCGATGGAGGCGGCTGCACCCGTCCCCCGATCCGAAGATCGGCGGCGGGTGCCGACATCGCTGGAGTCCAGGACAGGTAAGTGTCCTAATATTAAAAGTCAGCAGCTACTGTATGTGTAGCTGCTGACTTTTAATTTTTTTTTTTAGCCCGGACCTCCGCTTTAATGGGAGAAGTCTGTTGGGTTGATTTACTAAAGGCAAATAGACTGTGCACCTTGCAAGTGCAGATGTTCTAGAGTTTAGTAAATGAGGTAAAGCTTCACTTTGCAAAGATTACCCAATCATATGCAAGGAAAAAAAAATGAATTTTTGCTTGCACATGATTGGATGATGGAAGTCAGCAGAGCTTCTGCTCATTTACTAAGCTCTGGAGCAACTGCACTTGCAAAAGTGCAGTCTATGGGTTTGATTTACTAAAGGCAAATAAACTGTGCACTTTGCAAAGTGCAGTTGCTCCAAAGCTTAGTAAATAAGGTAAAGCTTCAATTTGCAATAATACCCAATCAAGTGCAAGGGAAATAAAAAAAACAGCATTTTTGCTTGCACATGATTGGATGATGGAAGTCAGCAGAGTTTCTGCTCATTTACTAAGCTCTGGAGCAACTGCACTTTGCAACGTGCACAGTCTATTTGCCTTTAGTAAATCAACCCCAATATGCCTTCAGTAAATAAACTCCTCTATGGCTATAGAAAGCCTAAGTTAAAATTCACTTTGAAAGGCAACATTTTAACAGTGAACATTTTCTACTCCTTTAGTAAATCGACCCCATTGAGTCACGTTTTTTTTTTTTAATGATATCTCTACTGTGAAGATTAACAAAACTACAATAAATATATTTCATTGGAGACATTGCTTTAATTCCATTGTAATCTAGTTTGCCTGCAATGCATGATTGCAACATGACAGTGTACACTTAAAAAAATAAATAAATAAAAAGAGAACAATCTCATTCATGATTAATCTCCAGTTCTGTTTCACATACAAATTGTATTTCGAGATGAGGCTGAAAATTAAAATTATTTATACCAAGGTGGAAATCTGCTGTTAAATTAACAAAAAAAGCTGTACTTACCCAATATCCACCAATTTTAGTTATCAATGGTAATTTATTAAGAATAATTTCACAAAAAAAAGCATGTTTGCAGAAACTAGCATTCACAAATATGAAAGGTTTCCACACAGTTGTGAAAAAGAGGAGCTTGTTGGATTGAGATGAACATTGAGTACCATTTTCATTACATGCAGATATGTATTTTGCTTGTAAAAACCCATATTGCAGACATGGCAGCATGAGCTTCTCTTAAAAAAAATGTCCACAATATTTCTCTGGATCCAAATACCTCATTTTATTTTACCCTTTAACTGCCAGGGAGTATGGCAATGCAACACATCTGCAAAGTTGCAACAGCCCCACCTAGCAGCAAAAATGGCTCCAGGATAAAGTGGATCTGATGTATTATAGGACTGATAGTTCTGAAAATATTCCCAAATTGCACTTTGCATATATTGGAATGCTTCGTTTACTCTAAACAATGAAACTGGATAGAGATTGTTGTTTAAATAATCTGGTGGCTTTCATATAAAACCACCTAATTATGTATAAAAACTCCGCCAACTGTAAACCAGAACTAGACAGAATGGAAGGAGGGGGAATTTACGAAAACTGGTGCACACAGAATCTGGCGCAGCTGTGCATAGTAACCAATCAGCTTCTAACTACAGCTTGTTCAGTGAAGCTTTGACAATAAGCCCCCATTCACATTGGCACCACTTGTCATGCAACAGGTCAAATCACATGACAAGTCACAGCCTATTGTCATAGCAATTGCTATGTTCAAATTGGTGCAACGCCGATTTTGCGGTGCCACATCGATTTGAAAAAGTAGCTCCTGTACTACTTTTGGTGATTTTGGGTGCGACCTGCATAGACATCTGTGCATGAAGTCGCACAGATGTCTTCCAAGTTGCACCCAAATCCGCACTGACATGCGGCTCTGAAATTGTGCGCTTTCAGATGAAGGCTAGGTTCACGCTCATGCGAATTGAATGTGGGTTTCTCTGCATCCAATTTGCATGACAAGAGACTGTGACCGGCTCTCAATGTAGCCGGTTCACACACCTGAGGGGGGGGCCACGGTCCGCACTGGAAAAGGGTCCTGTGCGTCTTTGGCTCCGTTTCAGGTCCGAATTCAGGCAAACATTCAGACCTGATTCGCCCCTGAAACGGAGAACAGAGATGCACCAGACCCCCTGATGCAAGCCGCGGCCGCAAGTGTGATTCCTGCCAAAGTCGCGCGATTTCAAAGCTGCAGTCAATGTGAACAGGGGCTAAAGCCTGGACGCTGATTGGTTATTCTACACTGCTGCACCTTATTCACCCCTGAAACTGAGAACAGGGACGCACCGGACCCCCTGCTGTGAGCCGCAGCTAGCAAGAACCTGGCCTAAGTCGCACGATTTCAAAGCAGCAGTCAATGTGAATGGGGGCTAAAACCTGGAAGCTGATTGGTTACTCTACACAGCTGCAACAGATTCTGTGTGCGCCAGTTTTAGTAAATCTCCCCCAATGTTAGGCACATGCTCACATTTATCCTATACCAAAAATAATAGAAGATATAACTAGAAGGGCAGATTAACAGTTTGTTACTGATAGAAGAGTTTCTTTGTGATCTATCAGCAACTGACTACATTACATCAAACTACTTTAAAAGATAAAACCAACTGTTGAGTTGAAGGTAGCAGCTTTCCAGCACATTTCAGTTTTCTTTGTTTCCTCATAAACTGCAGTAAAACTTGTTTGGGCTTTGGTATATATCTGTTTGAAATCTTAAGGCCCGCCATTCACAATGCAGCAATAACGTGGCAGAAAAATAAATATATATGTAATATATAAACATAATAAATCATTAAGATAATAGGAATAACTTCAGCTTGCATAAGTAAAGGCCCGTACATACGATGTGAAATTCGGACTGAAATTGTCGTTCGACAGCCTGTCGTCCGAAATTCTTACCATTAGTATGCTTCTTTCGACAGCCGATTGACATTTTTTGTCAGAAAAAAGCTGGATGTGCAGACTAGTAAATTTTTTAACACCACGTCCGATTTTCGTTCCGTTAGTGCGGTTTTCATGCAAAAAAAATCGTATGACCGAGACTGCGCATGCTCAGAAAGGAAAAAAAGATGCAAAAAATATGCAAAACATGACGTCACTTCTGACGTTGAGTTCGGTCGAACGAAAATTTTCGGAGTCAGTATGCTTTACAAAATCATGGACAAAAATCAGAAGAGCGGTCGTACGACAATCGAACCGTGTGTACGAGGTTTAACTCATACATGAAGCAATCCTCTGCAGTAAATATATAGCTTCCCATATGTTGCTGCCTGTATAAAAATAATATTAAAGCTGTCTTAAGAATTGCACGTTTCCTTTTACGATGTGTTAAACACGCTCCTTTGAAGCAGCATCAATACTTTACAACGCATTGTATCTAAAAGGGTGCTACGGAGATCATATTGTAACGATTGTCCTTAAGGTTTAAAGTTACACAAATGGTTCACAGTACGAAGTCTCTTTAGATATTATGTATCCAGATTAGACTGTAGTGCAAAAAAAGCATTCCGTATCACCGGTCAACATGCAGATGTGGAAGTAACTCCTTAGTATCACCCAGTAAATTCTCTGCTATGCTGCAGTTAATGTGGGTTGGCAGCCCTTACAGATTTGCAGTTTGTAATGAATTATTTGTAGAAGCCATCGTCAAATGAATGAATAGGTAGGAATTTCTTACGTCACGTACTGACTTTGTTAAGACTAGTTTTACTGAACCGGAGAATCAAAATTACCGAGCTTGTCAAAAAGCACGCCAATGTTGTACTTTCGCTGGTTCAGTTAAAACGCAATATTCATGGTAAATGCAGTAATGGCTACTAAAAATATAGAGTACCTTATTTTTATTATAGCAAACAGGCTGTTCACTTTGCAAGGGAATTATCCCTATAGGTTAATGAATGTGGTGATGTTTCACTGGGGTTGATTTACTAAACCCGGAGTGTGCAAAATCTGGTGCAATTGTGCGTGGTGGCCAATCAGCTTCTAACTTCAGCTTGTTCAATTAAGCTTTGGCTGGCCAGACATTATACAATTTTCTTGATCAATTTTCCTTTAGATTTACCAAAACCATATAATAGGAGGTCAAACCTAAACACTTTGAATGTATATGCAATCAGGCATGCTCTTGCACTACTACATGGTTGAATCTAAACAAAATTGAACAAGAAAATTGTATAATGTATGGCCAGCCTAAAGTCTGGAACACACAATGAGATTATTGGACATTCGAATGATCATCCGTTTCTTTTTTGCTAGACTCATATCAAAAATGAAGACGATACTAAAGTTACAAAAATTCTCGTATGTCACAATAAAAATTCGGAAGTGATGAAATGTATTGTGCTATATTTTCAGATGAAAACTGTACTGATTAAATGAAAATCATATGATTTGGTGCCATACAAGAAAATTTTTCCTGTTGTCCCTTCGGATAATTTCAGATGAACTGTCATGATCGGCTCTCGAAAGCTGTGTATTAATGATCAGATTATTGAACGATCGATTCAAAAGCATTATTTTTCGTGTGACTTTCTGATCGTGTGTACAGGCCTTTAGACAAAAATATCTGGAAGCTGATTTTGATGCACAGCTGCACCAGATTTTGCCATCTACAGTTTTAGGTTGGCCATACATTATACAATTCTCTTGTACAATTTTCCTTTAGATTTACCAAAACCATATAATATGAGGGCAAACCTAAACACTTTCAATTTGTATGCAATCAGGCAGGCCCTCGCACTAAATAGTTGAAGGTAAATCTAAAAAAATGAACAAGAAAATTGTATAATTTATGGACAGCCTTATGGCGCCCATACACTAACCAAAAAAATCGCTCGAAAATCTGTCATTTGAACAGTTCATTTGATTTTCCGGCCAATTATAGGCAGAAATCGAAAATCAGTTGTGGCATTTTTGAGCCAAAAAAAATTAAGTAAAAGTTTGGAAAACTTCTGCCGAACGGACAATAAATTGAAAGGTTAATGTGATCTGTTGCTACTATGCATATGTGACCCAGAAGCAAAAAACGGGAAACTGATGCTTTATGTTCATTGGGCGATTTATCGTTTGAAATTCGGCCATTACACGATGACTAGATCGTTTGCTATCACGACCGAGGTTTCTTTTTACGGAAACGAGTTTGAACGATTTTTTCGACTGGTGTATAGCAAGCATTAGAAGAAAAAAAAAAATGGAAGCTGGTTTCTATGCACAACTGCACCAGATCTTGCACTCAACTCCACTATGTAAGGCTGGCCATACATTATACAATTTGCTTGTACAATTTTCCTTTAGATTTACCAAAACCATATAATACGAGGTCAGACCTGACCACTTTCAATTTGTATGCAATCAGGCCAGCTCTTGTACTAGATAGTTGATTGTAAATCTAAAAGACATCGAGTTAGAAAATTGTATAATGTATGGCCAGCCTTGCACGTGACTGGATGTCAGAAGTCAGCACACCTTATTCACTAAGCTCTGGGGCAAATTCCCCTTGCAAAGTGAACAGCCTATTTGTTTTTAGTAAATCGACTGCTTTGTGTTACCTTTAAGAGGAAATATCACATCAAGTTAAAAACAGCCCCTTAGTTCTTATCTGTGCAAAACAATTGCATTCTATTAAAAATATATATATATTTATACTTTAATACCCTTTTTTTTTTTTTAGTCTACCGTTTTCCTTTGATATGTTAAGCATGATGAAAAAAAAAAAGAACAGTTACAGTGGACTCCACAAATAAGAATTTAGTTTACACAGTTGGTAAATTCCTCTTCTAAGAACATTCAGTCAAGTTATGGTATGACCACCACCGGAGATAGCGTTTATACCACAACTGAAGTTACCGTGATCCACCCTGAAATACACTGTAGACTAAAATCCCTGTCATGTGGAAATTTGAGAGCAAAATAATGGAAAAAAAAAATAGACAGTATCTGGACAGACAAAAAAAAAGTAAACCTTAAAGTTGACTGGGCACCTGTAATCCACTGCAGTCACACACAAAAATAAACATATTAATAGTTTTCTCTCTCTCTCTCTCTTAAAAGAATAAAAATGCCCCATAGCTACAAGGCATAAAGATCCGCTCTGTATTGTATGTATATATATTTTCTTTTTATATAAAAAGGCTTTACAACGCTGCGTGTACGCCTAACGCACGCGTTTTATGCGGTTTGCTTTAAAAAACAAAGCCAAAGAACAGGCACTAGAATTCCTGTATGAGAATATTCATTCTGTTTGCGTCTGGTCCCGAAGTTGGATGTTCTTACAAGAGGAAGCCACTATATTTCATATCTAATCAGAAATCTATTCTTTTGTTTTTCTGATTAGATTTGCATATTTCGGTTTTAGATCACTGCACTCATCAATGCATAAACTTTTTAAAAGTTCCAGAAAAAAAAAAAAATACACATCTCACACATCAGTTTCCAGAGTCTTTAAATTCACACAGTTATACTTAATGGTCTCGTTGCCATTCCCCGTGCTCTGGCTAGACTTGTCTCTGACACATAAAGACTCTTTGAGCCCTTCCTCCATTTCTAGATACTCCGACTTGTCCTGCAGAGAGGAAGAGGTGGAACTCTTTAATTTTTTGAGGAGATTGGTGGGCAAGTAGGGGCAGCTGGAGCCGTTGGAAGTCAGCTGCGTCTGCTCATCGTTCTCCGTTTCCCTGTGGTAGAAATAGTTGAAGTTGGAAACTATCACAGGCACGGGGAGCGCAATCGTCAAAACCCCCGCTATGGCACACAGCGACCCCACAATCTTGCCCCCCACGGTGATGGGCTTCATGTCCCCGTAGCCCACCGTGGTCATGGTCACCACGGCCCACCAGAAGGCGTCGGGGATGCTGTGGAAGTGGGTGGTGGGCTCGTCCGCCTCAGCGAAGTACACGGCGCTGGAGAACAGGATGACCCCAATGAAGAGGAAGAAGATCAGGAGCCCCAGTTCCCTCATGCTGGCCCGCAGGGTGTGCCCCAAAATCTGCAAGCCCTTGGAGTGTCTGGAAAGCTTGAAGATGCGGAAGACCCTGACCAGGCGGATGATCCTCAAGATGGCAAAGGACATGGCCTGCTGCTGCTGCCCCGGTTGTGGCTGCTGATAGTTCTGGGTGGGCGGCTGCTGGTTGCCCAGCTCGGTGCCCAGGGTGATGAAGTAAGGCAGGATGGAGACAATGTCAATGATGTTCATGATGTTCCTGAAGAAACCTGGCTTGCTAGGGCAAGCGAAGAGCCGCACTGCGAACTCAAAAGAGAACCAGACGATGCACACCGTCTCCACAATGAAGAAGGGGTCGTTGAAGGCGGTCTGGCTGCTCTCGGGGGCCCCTAGACTCCTGTTGTGGTAGCGGTGACCGTCCCCCCCATCGAACCCTCCAACCCCATCCTCCTCCAGGGGCAGCAGGTTGTCCTTGTCGTCCCTAAACTCGGGCAGGGTCTCCAGGCAGAAGATGACGATGGAGATGAGGATGACGAGCACCGAGACGATGGCGATGCCCCGGGCCGGCCCGGAGCTCTCCGGGTACTCGAAGAGCAGCCACACCTGACGTTTAAACTCGTTGTCCGGCAGACTCTTCTCCTCCTCCTTGACGAAGCCCTCGTCCTCCCGGTACTTGAGCAGAGCCTCCTCGCCCAGCTCGTAGAACTTCACCTCCTCCGAGAAGATGTCGAAGGGCACGTTGACCGGCCGCTTCAGCCTCCCCCCGGACTGGTAGTAGTAGAGGATGGCGTCGAAGCTGGGCCGGTTGCGGTCGAAGAAGTACTCGTTGCGGAGCGGGTCGAAGTACCTCATGCGTTTCTCGGCGTCGCCCAGCAGGGTCTCGGGGAACTGGGACAGGGTCTTCAGCTGGGTCTCGAAGCGGAGCCCGGAGACGTTGATGACCACCCGCTCGCAGCACTCAAATTCGCTGTACACCGGGTGGTACCCGCCGCCTGCAGGGCTCCTCCGCTGCTGCTGCTCCTCCTCACACAGGTAGAACTTTTTACCCCCCCCTTCCTCCTCCTCCTCCTCTTCTTCTTCTTCCTCCTCTTCTTCCCTCAGCATCATCTCCTCAGAGCCGCACGGAGCCAGCTCCGAGGGGAACGTGCCTCCGTCTCCTTCTCCGCCTTCGCCGCATTCGTTGCCCGCTGACTGGTGCCGGCTCCTCCACCTGCTGCAGCCGCTCAGGGGCCAATAAGACTTGACGCGCCGGTGCTGCTGCTGCTGCCCGGCTCCTCCGACTTTCTTCCTCTGAGGCGGCTGCTCCGACTGAGGAGACAGCGGCGCGCGCTTCGAGCTGCCCGCGCCCCCGACGCTGTTCCCTTGGCCCGAGGAAGCGGACACGCCCCCTGAGTTCCCGCCCTCCTGCTGCTGCTGTTGTTGCTGCTGAGCGGCTACCGCGCGCGAGTGGGCCAGTCGCTCCCGCTCGCGGGCGCGAGCCTGCGCGTAGCCGTACGGCAGGTGGCTGCTGCAGCCGGAGCTTTCCGCGCTCACCATGGCAACCTCCATCTCTCCTCAGAGCGTGTGTGCGCGGGAGCGCGCTTGGGATGAGGGTGAAGCTGCTGCTGCTCGTTATTAGTTTGTGAGGTGACAAGTTATGGGCCCCGGCTGCTTCACAGGAGCCCCAGCCATGCCATTCATCCAAAGTTTTTACTAAAACAGATCCCTAGGTCAGTCAATGGTGGGCTTTTCCTCTCATATTGTAATAACCATCCTGGCTGGCAAGGGTTAATCAAAGAAAACAACAGAAAAAAAATATAGCGGCGGTGGCTGCCGTCCAAAAGCGCCTGGAGGTATTGTGTGTCCGGGGAGCGCCCGCCAAACTTAACCCACGAGGGGGGCCGCCATCCGATATCAACAGGTAACAAAACGATTGGCAACGTTAGAAGAAGAATGTCAGTGTTGTGTTATATTATTAGTTGTTTCCTCGCAGCGTCACAAGAAGAGCCGCCGCCGCCCGCCCATTCATTTCACCACAGTCAATCTGATCATGGTGCCCGAGGTGGGAGGAGGAGGCGGGTAGGTGGGAGCCATCACTGGGTAGATGGAGGAGAGACCCTCATGGTGATCCGGGCGTCACTGAGGAGAGCCGGGCGCGCTGGTGCGTCTCCATGGGAAAGGCAGAAGAATGGAGCCTCCTGTCAGCCTGGAACAAAAAGAGAGAAGAAAAAATAGTTTACTATACAGGTCACCCCACACTATACAATCTGATTGTACTATCAACTTTACGGCTGGTTCGCAGTCCAGTGCGTTTTTATTCTGCATCAAAAACGCATGGACAGCAACATGGAGTCCAATAATGGACGAGGTTCACACCAGTGCAGGTGATCTGTCAAAATAGCCAATTCATCGAGATCTCCAATCACGCCACTTCCTGTTAATGTAAACCAGGGGTCTCCATACTTTCCAAAGAAAGGGCCGGTTTACTGTCCTTCAAACTTTAGGGGGGCCGGACTGTGCCCAGTGAGAGTAAACAAAGTCTGATCTTTGCTATTTAGGGGGAGGAATAGTTGGAGTCAGTGGGAGGAATAATGCCCAATATTGTCAGTGGAAGAAATTATGCCTCATCATTGGTGTCAGTGGAAGCAATAGTGTCCCATCATTGGTGTCAACGTAAGGAATAGTGCCCCATTGTTGGTGTCAGTGGCAGAAATGATGCCCCATTGTTGGTGTCAGTGGAAGGAATAGTGCCCCATCATCGGTGTCAGTGGGAGGAATAGTGCCCAATCATTGGTGTCAGTGGGAGGAATAGTGCCCAATCATTGGTGTCAGTGGAAGGAATAGTGCCCCATCATTGGTGTCAGTGGAAGCAATAGTGCCCCATCATTAGAGTCAACGTAAGGAATAGTGCCCCATTGTTGGTGTCAGTGGCAGAAATGATGCCCCATTGTTGGTATCAGTGAAAGGAATAGTGCCCCTTCATTGGTGTCAGTGGAAGGAATAGTGCCCAATCATTGGTGTCAGTGGAAGGAATAGTGCCCATCATTTATGTCAGTGGGAGGAATAGTTTTTCCATTGTTGGTGTTAGTGGCAGGTATAATGCCTCAAGGGCCAGTTAAAGGCAAGCAAAGGGTTGCATCTGGCCCCGGGGCCGCAGTTTGGAGACCACTGCTGTAAACCATCGGTGCTCAACCTGTGGCCCTCCAGCTGTTGCAGAACTACAAGTCCCATGATTCATTGCAAGGCTGACAGTTACAAGCATGGCTGGGGCATGATGGGACTTGTAGTTCTGCAACAG
>BLSH010307061.1:863725-902928 GCA_018402905.1 Glandirana rugosa
TGACCTGTTGGACAACACATGTTAGAAGAATTCCGGGGAAAGTGTGAACACACTGAACAGGACACTGAACCCTGACATTTCAGTGTACTGTTCAGCATGGGGTATTAAAGGTTACTCATGGTAAGTATAGACACGCTGAAGTTGAACGTCGCTGAAATTTCATCAGGGACGTAATGAAACCAGGCTGAAACTACGCTAAACTCCAAGTATCTAGAGTTCTAGTGTGTCTGTAACGAATTGGTGAACGGCTGGCGGCTAGCCGTAGACTGCCGCCGTTTCACCGAGCAAGGGCGTTTAGCGGCAGTATACTGCCGCCGACGCCCTTGCTCAAATCACTCGCGCGCGCGCTGCGGCCTCCGCGCGGGCGCGCGAGTGACACAGGTCCCCCCCGGTCCCTCGCCCACGCCGCCGAAGCTAACGGCGGCCGATGGGCGCTACCGGGGGGGCCTCGCTCACTCGCCTCCAGGCACATACATTTGTGCCGCGCGCTCACTAAACTCGTTCCCGCAGCCGCCGTCATATGACGGCGATTTGCGGGAACGAGCCACTTTGCCGCCGTCAGATGCCGATCGGCGGTCGGCAAGTGGTTAAGCAATGTCTGTGTGATCTTGAGATCTATGAACCTCAAATCGCATCAAAGTCGGACCAAAGTAATGCAGGGACTACTTTAAAGTCGCTGCAAGTTGAAGTCGCACAGATATGAATGGTACTCATTGGAAATTATGGGGTACGACTTGTCATGTGACTTTACAGTCCCAAGTCACAGGACAAGTCACACAAGTGTGAAAGGGGCCTTAAGAAGATTGTACACAACAGGTTGTCCAGTATGGTGAACTTTTGGGGGGTTTTTTTACAGCTCAAAAACGTCACTGCTAAAAACAGCTGATAACAGCCTGTGTGTGCATGGGCACATAGGATAACATGATGGAGGGTTTATTGACTGTAGAAAAAAATGTCTGCAGCGAAAAACAGCTGCTGTAAAACAGTCAAAAAACATCCTGTATGCATGAGGCTGAATGTGTAAGAAAAGCCTGACTCTAACTATTCTTAAAAATATTCCCTCCCCCCTCCTCCTTCCTATCCTGCCTGCCCAAGGAGTGTAAAAAAGATCTGTGTACTTACCTATTTTTAATCTGCTTCGGTCCAGTCACATGATCCCACCGCTCTGGCTCCCCTGTGTGTGGCTGCCGCAGGGGAGAGGAGGGAACACAGACGACTGCTGGCCCATGGGAGCCTATGGGTGACGTCACAGCCCTGGGAATTCACAGCCGTTGTCAAGCCTTCCCTTACACCAGGGAGACGGAGCTGCAGGGTCATGTGACCAAACCAGAAAGGATTATAGGTAAGTACACAGATCTTTTTATACAGGGTAAGCAGGACAGGTAGGAGGAGGGGGAGGGAATATTTTTAGCAATAGCTAGTGTTAAGCCTCATACACACGATGCGATTATCGTACGACCGCACGTTCAACTTTTTTCAAAATTGCCTGTCCGTGATTTTATCTAGCGTACTGACAGTAGTGAAATTATCGTTCGATAAAGCCGAACGTAGTGACGTGTTACGGGCGTATAAAGAGGGAGTTCAGGTGAATGTGAACTGTAAATTACAGACGCAGGTTTACACGACCGAACACTTCCTGGATTCCGAACATGCGTGTTTGTACTTATAACTTTTGTTTGTCCAACTTCTGTGCACACGAGCCGAAAATCGAACGATGCCTTGTCGGCAGACTAAAGTTTTCTAGTCTTCACATACAGCTTCTGTTGGACGATAATTGAAAATTGGCTGTCAAATGGAGCGTGCTAACAGATTATCGCACAACAGGCTGTCGTACGACTTTTTTCCGCCGATAATTTGACCGTGTGCACGGGCCTTTAGGCTTTACTACTAGCTTACCATACACTATGCAATCTGATTGTACAATCTCCATCAACTGTAGTGCAAGGGCCTGTTTTACTGGATATAAATGGAATGGATCATTTTGGTAATCTCTGAGGATTGTACAGAGATTGTATAGTGCATGGTTAGTTTAAGGCCTCACACACATAGGACGTTTTTTAGACGTTTTTACAGCTGCTGTTTTTAGCTTCAGATGTTTTTTTCTACAGTCAATAAACTCCCCATCGTGTTATCCTATGTGTTCATGCACTCATAGGCTGTTATCAACTGTTTTTAGCTGGGCGTTATTGAGCTGTAAAAAAAACCCAAAACTGTAGAAACGCTCAAACACTCAAAAACGCAGCTCACCAACGCTTTTGGAAAAACCCAAAATTGTAAAAACGCTACTGCTCAAAAACACTAGTGCAATAACGCTCAAAAAAGGTGCTGACATTTTTGTAACTTTTTTTAACCACTTCAGCCCCGGAAGGATTTCCCATGTTAGGACCAGAGCACTTTTTGTGATTCGACACTGCGTAGCTTTAACTGACAATTGCGCGGTCGTGTGATGTTGTACCCAAACAAAATTTGCGTCCTTTTTTTCCCACAAATAGAGCTTTCTTTTGGTGGTATTTGATCCCCTCTGCGTCATTTCTGATGGCCGCTATAAACAAAAATTTATATTCTTCCTCATATATTTGGTAAAAAAAAAATTGCAATCGCCATTTATTGATTGGTTTGCGCAAAAGTTGCATCGTTTACAAATGATGAGAATTAATTTCTGGGGTTTTTATTTGTTTTTTATATTTTACTAGTAATGGCGGCGATCTGCGATTTTTAGCGGTACTGCGATATTGCAGCAGACATGTCGGACCATTTTGACACTTTTTTAGGACCATTGGCATTTATACAGCGATCAGTGCTATGAAAAGGCACTGATTACTGTGTAAAAGCCATTGGTAGTGAAGGGGTTAACCTGGAGGGGGCGCTCTAAGGGTTAACTGTGTTCCCTCAGTGTGTTCTAACTGTATGTGGGCTGCGCTGGCAGGGGGAGGGGAGTGATCACGACTTCCAAATACAGGGAGCCTGTGATCACAGCCCTTCCCCCTTTGTCAGAACGGAGAATCGTGTTTACATACACGGACCTCCGTTCTCTCACTGCGGGGGAGCCATTGCGGGTGGCCGGCAGAGATTGAGTCCGCCCTACCCGCTCCCTGGCTCCCCTGGAACACAGTGAGCGCGCGAGCGCGCCTTCGGCAGGGCGGGCGCGCTCATTATACTTGTTCTCGCGGCCGCCGTCAGGTGACGGCGGTTTGCGATAACGAGCAACTTTACCACCGTCAAGCCACGGCGGGTGGTTGGCAAGTGGTTATTGTCCTGTGTGCATGAGGACTAAAGGTGACCATACACTATTTATTCTGATTGTATGATCTCCTTTAGCTTTACCAAAACCTTATATTATGAGAACAAACCCTTAGGCTGCATTCACACCTGGGCGTAGCGTTTTCAGGCAGAAAGACGTGCGTTTTTAGCACGATTTTTACCGCGATTTTGTACAGGTCAAAAGTTCACCAATGTAAAAAGTAGAAAAACGCCCAAATTGAGCTACAAAAATACCTCCAGAACTTTTTTGAGCTTCAGGCGTTTGGCTTCAGGCGTTTGGAGTGGAGATGTGAACCATCTCCATAGAGAATCATTGATTTTTTCCCTCAAGCGTGTTGTAGCTTCAGGCTTCGAGCTACAAAATGCTCAGGTGTGAATGGGGCCTTACAATTCATTCATTCTGTATCTGATCGGGCAGGCTCTAGCACTATATAGTTGATGTATTGTTGATAAATTGAACAATCAGATTGTATAGTGTATGGTCAGCCTTAATCACGTCCCACTTATCTGGCGTATATATTCAGCCTCTTGGCGGGTGGGCTTTAACACAGAGTGACTGCATACTGTATATACAGCCCTGGGTTAAACACTTTACTGTGATGCAACAAAGGTAAAGGTGATGGCGCTAATCATCATACATATAATATAAAACATGTATAAAACATTGCAAGTGAGTCATTTGTATATAGCAAACTTATAAAGTCCAAAAAATAAAACCGATTCTTCTGGTTCGATTAATCTTCATATAAGTGCTTCACCATGGGAGATGGCAACTCACCAGAGTGCTTTGACCACTTTTTACGGTAGGTCAAAAAGTGTTTTTGTGATAGATCATCTCTCCACTGTGGGACCCCTCCGTCAATGCCTGAGGACTGGACAACAGACTTCACCAGAGATACAGATTAGCACCATCACCTTTACCTTTGTTGCATCACTAGTTTGTTTTCACTTTTACAGGATCAGATACAATTATTTATATCATCACTATAGGTGCCATTTCCAGCCATAATTTATTTGCTTTTGAACACTTTACTGTGCTGAGAGCACACTCCTAGCACATAGACAAACAGGTACCAGAAAGCTTCCGATACATACTCGTGATTAGGAGCTTCCCGATCATGTGACTGCCAATCACAGCAGTCACATGATCAGAATGCCCTCCTCTGCCTCCTGGCATTTAGATCCACTGGGAGGCAGCATGGGGAAGGGGTTAAGGCCTGCCCTAAATGGTGCAAATTTAGAATTTCACTAGATTTCCCCCATCAAGGAATCCCTCCCGCCGGGCATTGAGGAAGCCGTCCCCACTAGGAGAAGACGCTATAGCCACTAGCAATAATCGCAAGTAAATCTGGCAGGCTGGTTCTACCCAAGTTGATTGATCGTACATTTAGCCTGCTCATACATGGTTCGAATCTCAGCCAGTTCCTGCTGAACCAGCCGAGATTGAAACCATCTATGGCCGGCCTAAAATGACTATACATGTTTAGATCAGACTGTACAATCTCTTTTAAGCTGGCCATACACTAAACAATCTGATTGTACAATCTCTTTTAGAGTTAACAAAACTTTGTAATACGAGGACCTCCTTAACCACTTGCCGACCGTCAACCGCAGGTTGACGGCGACAAAGTGGCTCGATATCGCAAACCGCCGTCATACGACGGCGGCTGCGAGATCGCGCACTGTGAGCGCGCGTGCGCCGCCGATGGCGTGCCCGCACGCTCACTGTGTTCGGGGGAGGCCAGGGAGAGGGTGCGGCGGACTTGACCGCGATGCCCCCCCGCACTGAAAGAACGGAGGTCAGTGTAAGTAAACACGGACCTCCGTTCTGTGAGAGGGGGAAGGGCTGTGATCACAGCCTTCCTCTACATGGAAGCTGTGATCACTTCCCTTCCCCTGCTAGGGCAGCCCACACACAGTAAGAACACGCCCAGGGAACACAGTTAACCCTTAGAGCGCCCCCTGCAGGTTAACCCCTTCACTGCCAATGGCATTTACACAGTAATCAGTGCATTTTTATAGCACTGATCGCTGTATAAATGCCAATGGTCCCAAAAAAGTGTCAAAATGGTCCGACATGACTGCCCCAATATCGCAATACCGCTAAAAATCGGAGATCGCCGCCATTAGTAGTAAAAAAAAATAAATAAATAAAAACCCCAGAAATGAATTCTCATCATCCGTAAACGCGGCCACTTTTGCGCAAACTAATCAATAAACGCTGATTGCGATTTTTTTTATCACAAACTGATGAAAAAAAATGTTTTTTTGTATTTTTTTTTTTTTGGATTTGTATTTTAGCAAAAAGTAAGAAATTTGGGTTTTTTGCAAAATTGTCGCTCTTCTTTTGTTTATAGCAGCGATCAGAAATGACGCAGCGATGATCAAATACCACCAAAAGAAAGCTCTATTTGTGGGAAAAAAAGGACGCAAATTTTGTTTGGGTACAACGTTGCACGACCGCACAATTGTCAGTTAAAGCGACGCAGCGCCGAATCACAAAAAGTGCTCTGGTCCTAAAGTGTGAAATCCTTCCGGGGCTGAAGTGGTTAATCTATCTAACCAAGTGGTATCCACTCAGACAGGCCCTTGTACTACATAACTGATGGTAGTTTAAAAGGAGATTGTACAATCAGATTGTATAGCTGATCGCCAGATTTAGGTCCGTTTCACACAGGCGCCTCCGTGAAGTGGGATCCACTTGCTCAGCGGGGATCTCTCTGCTGATCCCCGCTGAGCAGGCAGGTGACAGGTCCGTGTCCGTTCCACTATACAGAGTGGACACAGACACAGCCTGCTCTCCTCTATGGGGCAATCTGATGGAAACGGACCGCCTGTCCATTTCCATCCGATGCCATGCGATCCACCGGATGGATGGGGAATAGGACCACCATCTGTATGTTTTTGGCAGACAGGATCGGATCGAATGGGGGCAGGTGTCATAAAGGTGAATAGAGGGTCGATCAAATCCACCTGAAACACTGACAGGCAGACCTGATCGGATCGCCCGTGTAAAAGGGGCCTTAAAGCAGTCCTTCAGTCATTTTTTCATCTTTCCATCTATTAAATCTTCTGCCCTTGTTGTTTTAACTTTGGATAGTAAAACATTTTTTTTCTGCCAGTAAATACCTTATACATCCCACTTCCTCTTTCTTGTCTGGTCATTATCCTAGGCTTATGACATCATGCACAGCTCACTCTCACTCTCACGAGAGTTTGCCAGGAAGGGAGGGGGGTGAGTCATAAGAGGGCCAATGAGAGCTGCAGGGCTGCAGAGTGCCTCTGTGCAAATCCAGGAAGTGAACAGGCAGCAGCTTCAGCTGCCCACAGTTAAAATGGCTGCAGCCAGACTTAGTGGAGGGAGAATTCTGTAGCATATTTGGCAAGTAGAGAATGACAGTATATATAAAATAATATGCAAAGTGGTTGGAGGGAAGCTTTGGAATGGCAAAGATGTTTTTATTACAAATGATGTAAGCAGACTGCAGTTCCTCTTTAAGTTTACCATGCACATTGCAGTCTGATTGTACAATCTCTTTTAGATCTACCGACAATCAAGGGCCTGCCTGATTGGATCCGGTTTGATTGGATAGATTAGGAAGGTCCTCCTATTATATAGTTTGGGCAAATCAAAAGTTGGTTGTACTGTCAGATTGTACGGTAAACTTTGGAATCAATGGAGTCTGTTTATCGATGCTTCCTCCCATGATTCGAACAATTTACACTGAATAATCACCTTGAAGATTGGATTAGAAGGGGATGAAGGTTGTGTGACCCCGGGGGTCTCATCTGAGGAGGGCCCTGTGAGTGATGTGTGGAGGTTTCCTTCTACCTGTCCACATATCAGACTTATTATCTCTGCTGCTTCCTAAATACCAGACAAGGACATGGCTGGGCCTGTGCTCCTTTACAAGGCAGTTTTAGTGTGCGCTTCCACATAGGCTTTACCATGCATTTGTAAAGTGTTTGCGTGTTTTGTTTTTAATCTGGGATGCACCTTTTTCAGGCGGATGCGGTGCGATCGGAGCCATACAACATGCATGGGTTCACATCTCACTGCACAGAATCGTTTGTGATGTGCACAGGAGTGCAGTGCAATTCACCTGCGATGTGACAGTGTGACCCGGGGCTCACAGACTTATGTTTTCAAGCATTTGTGATGTGTTGACGTGCATTCACGTCTGATGTGTTGCAGTTCCACGCACATACATTGCAGCACGCTGTTCTGTTTACAACACAAGAAAGTAGCACAATGATGGACGTTTTTCTCATACATTCTTTTTTTTTTTTTATCATGTGCAACTGTACTGCGTTTAAAACGTTTCTGACTGCATCTGGTGTGAGAGCTTGTTTACACCACAATCCCCATGTTAAGTTTGACATTCAGCATGCGCGTTTACAGGCGTTTATGTAATATTTACAAGAGATTGCGGTGCATTCGCATACGTTCACGTCCATGCTGTACTTTTTTAAATGCACAGAAAATCGCCACAATGTATGCAAATTAGGCTCATTGACATACAATCATTTTTCTTGCACACAAATTCCTAATGCGTTTAAAAATGCATCTGGTGCAATGGGTTTGTCATGTGTTGCATTTGTGTTGCATTTGCAGTGCGTTTTCAATTACAATTTTTTTTTTTAACTGAGTTGAATTGACATGCTTTTGTGATGCGTTTACATCCATTCAGGTGCCTTTACATGCAACATGCTGTTCTTTTTTTAAATGCACCAGAAAGCACCACAAACTGTGTCAACTAGGCTCATTGACATACATTCATTTTTCTTGCATGTGCGTTCCTACTACGTTTAAAAATGCATTTAATTGCATTTGGTGTAAGAGCTGGTTCACACCAGATGCAGTCCAGTGCATTTTTTCCTGCATCAAAAACACATGGACAGTAGATTATATGTATTTCAATGGCATAGTTCACACAAAAAAAGCAGAACATACTGCATTTATTCTGCACTGAACTGTACTGGAACATGAAAAAAACGCATCAAAAATGTACCGGAATACATCTAAACATATAAAAAAAAACGCACCAGAATGGATTACAGCGAAAAAAAAAAGGGAACTCTTCGAAAAAAGGAAAAAGAAGAGGTGGAAAGATGCATTAGAACACATTGAAAATGCATTAAAAAAAATGCACTGGAGTGCACTGGAAAGCATTTAAAAGCACCAAAGATGCACCTGAATGCATTCAAGAAAAAAAAAACAAAAAAAACTTGGGAAAAAAAAGAAAAAACAAGAGGAGGAAAAACACACTGGAACACTGGAACGCATTGGAAAACGCATTGAAAGTGCGTCAGAATACATCTAAATGTATCATAAACGCACAGAATGCATTGGAAAACACAACAAAAGTGCCACAGAATGCACCAGAACACATCTAAATGCATCAAAAATGCACCGGAATGCATAACAGCAAAAAACAAAACAAAAACACAGGAAACGTTGAAAAAAAAAGAACAATGAAATGCACTGGAATGCGATACAGCGGAAAAAAAACAGGAAAAAGAAAAAATAGAGGTGGAAAAACGCACTAGAACACATTGAAAACGCATCAAAAACACGCATTACAGCAAAACAAAAAAAAGGGAAGCCTTGGAAAAAAAGGTAAAAGCAAGAGGAGGAAAAATGTACTAGAACGCATTGAAAACACATCAAAACATGCTTGCAGAAACGCATCCAGAGTGTGTTTTTGTGGTGTACACTGGCCCTAAGGGCTCATTTACACCGCAGCGCGTGCATTAAAAATGCACTTTTACATGTATCTGCGTTACGTTTTTTAGCCATTTACAATTTTTTTGAGTTGCATTCACACACATTCCATTTATGTGTAGAAAAATACAGCAATCTACAGTATGCTTATTCTAAATGCACATAAAAGCCCTGCAAATGCGGAAATCAGTCTCGTTGACATACATTTATTTTTCTTGCATATGCGCCCGTGTTGTGTTTAAGGTGAAGAAAAAAAGAGGGGAACGGAACGCATCAAAAACGCACATGCAGAACGCGGACCTAATACCGCTTTCATCTGCGTCTGGGCTGGTAGACACTGAAATCCCCATGTCTCGTGTGTGTGCGATCCAATGCATGCATCTTTACATTAATTTGTCATGCATTTGCGTCACATTTGCGGTGCATTTTATGTTTTTGTTTCTGTAACGGAGTCGCATTTCCATGCGTTTATGGTGCGTTCAGGTGAGTTCAGATGGTAAATAAATGCAGCATGCTTTACTTTTTATAAACAAACATGAAAGCCCCATAAATGATGTACACTAGGCTCACTGAAGTACATCCATCTTTCCTGCTGCTGTGTGCGGCTGCCTGTGCGATCCGGAGGAAGATTGCTTCCTGTAGTATCTACAGGTTTGCCTGGACTAGTGAAAGCAGCATCAGCCCTGGGAGAGGGGGATCAGTCCAGGGAGAGAGGGAGCAGCCCTGGGAGAGAGGGATCAGCCCTGGGACAGAGGGATCTGGGAGAGAGGGATCAGCCCTGGGAGAGAGGGATCTGGGAGAGAGGGATCAGCCCTGGAAGAGAGAGACCTTGCAGCCATCAGCCCTGGGAGAAGGGGACCTGGGAGAGAAGGATCAGCTCTGGGAGAGGAGGATCTGGGAGAGAGGGATCTGAAAGAAAGGGTTCAGCCCAAGAGAGAGGGATCAGCCCTGTGAGAGAGGGATCAGCCCTGGCAGAGAGGGATCAGCCCTGGTAGAGAGGGATCTGGGAGAGAGGGACCTGGGGGGGAGGGATCAGCCCTGGGAGAGAGGGATCTGGGAGAGAGGGATCAGCCCTGGGAGAGAGGGATCTGGGAGAGAAGGATCTGGGAGAGAGGGATCAGCCCTGGGAGAGAGTGATCTGGGAGAGAGGGACCTGGGAGAGAGGGATCAGCCCTGGGAGAGAGGGATCAGCCCTGGGAGAGAGGGATCTGGGAGAGAGGGATCTGGGAGAGAGGGATCAGCCCTGGGAGAGAGGGATCAGCCCTGGGAGAGGGGGATCAATCCTGAGAGATCAGACCCAGCACTTCATTGTCACACAGGCCAAGCAGCAGAATAAATAGAATACATTCAAACCCATCACACCAGCCCCCCACAGATCTGGAGTATTTATTATGTAATAATATAGCCATGCAAAGGTTAAAAAAAAAATCACTATCTTGCTTCTCATCTGCATCCCCCAGACTAATGATATTGTGATGTACCAAGAAAAAAAAAAAAAAGCTTAGATTATTTTCTCCCCTTTTTAATCTGGATTTTCTCCACCTCCCCCCTAAAACATGTACTTACAGCTCCATTCTTGTAGGCATCTGTTGGCTGGGAGGTCACTATGCTGGGTAGTTGGGAGAGATGCTTCCTTATGCATTAGATTGTTTATTTTTATTTGTATTTAATCTCGCACACAGGGCTGATGATGAATAGGAGTTGTTGGACTCAAGGCAGAGAAGAAGAATTGTAAAGCCCAGGTTTGCTTGCTTGTCTTGCTGCTGCTTTGCTCCTGGTCCACCTGTTCTGTGTGTTTTCCCATGTCCTCAGCTGACTGTCATATTGACAAAAAGGGGATGATGAGTGTTTAGAGATTTCTCTCCCCCCAACAAGCATTTAATGCCTCTCTGTCTGAACCTCTTGTATCAAGCTGGACCAATCTACAGGCTAAGATGATCCTCAGCAGCATCCAGTGGATTTGCAGTGCAATTGCTAGGATCCAAGGCATACAAAAAAAAATTAAAAATCCAATGATCAGCCCCCAAAAAATAAAAGAAGCTTCATAGAATTCAGACCGTGCTAGGAGCAAGTGTTGTGTTCTCCCTACGAAGTCTCCAATTCCCAATTGTGTGTTGTGTACCACTGAAGGACAAACGAGTGAGCCCAGCCTGATTTATTCCCAGGGCTCGCAAGCTCCATGTCGGCCTCTAGTGGGCTCAAGTCGGAACTGCGACTCTGTCTGGAGCCACCATTGACATTCTCTCTTCCCCCCTTTTGCTGTAAAAAGAAATATTAATTATTGAAGTAACTATTTCAAATTTAAATTATGCATATCCCTCTAATAAAACATTTTGCAGGAAGGGATGCTGCTGTGAACCAAGAGTCCAAAAAGAAGGAAAGGCAGCCTTGTGAGAGGAAAGAAAAAAAGAGAGAATGATGACCTGTTTAATAAAGTGGCCTCTGCTGAAAATTTTCAGCAAGAGTGATTCCATTTTAAAGGATTTAATATTATTTTATGGCACTCTGTAAAATACCTGGTTAAATAGAAATATACCATGCTGGCACAATGTATTGTACAAGCACACTGTGTACATTTATGAAAGTAAATGGAAACCCTTAGGAATAGTTTATGCTTGCAGGTGGGGGGTAGTAAAAATAAGCAGCTGTGTCATGTTTTACCACTCGGTTCACACTAGTGCGGGCCGTGCATCCTGTGTTTTCTTGGGCACGGCAGCTTATTCATTTGATTGGGCGTGAAACACACAAAAATGTGCATGCACCTTTTTATAAATGCAGCCACAGGGAAACCGCATGGTCTTTTTGATCATGCGGTTTCCCTGAGATTCATGTATCTGCGATTGCTCTGCTGGCTGAGATGCGTGGGGGAGCAATTCAGCAGCGATTTGCGGGTAGTTGCGGGTGCGGGAATTGAGTGCAGGCTAGTATGATCCCAGCCTAATGGTAAAGAAAAAAATCACATTAAAAATGCATAATAAACGCACTGAAACGAATTAGAGCAAAAAAACAATAAAACGAGAAACTTTGAGAAGAAGGAAAAAACAAGGGGGGGGGGGGATGCACCCAACTGCATAAAAAATGCATCAAAAGCACGCATGCAGAACCACATCTGGAATGCGTTTCTATGGTGTGAACCGGCCCTGCAGTGCGCATAATTCCCACATTTTTGAAATATGAAAGAGGGACACCTATTAGCAAAAGTTTGTAGGCATAGGAAACACCCCCTGCCATACCCCCTTAAAGGAGAAGTATGCAAAAAAAAATATTAGTTGACCGCTTAAGGACTGCCCCACATGCAGGGCAGATCTTAACCGCAAAATCATGTTCCAGTACGTGGTTTCCTCCATTGGCTCAGGGGCGCACACGCATGCCGCCAGAGCCCCGCTCTCACTGTGATTGGACACAGCAGGGGCCAATAAGCGTGTCTGGCGAACACGATCCTCGCCTGGAACCCAGCGATCGTTCGGAGACAGTATGTAAACAAGGCAGACCTGAGACCTCCATACTACCAAAGAGGTAAATGGAGATCTTGTGTTTCTGCTAAGCAGAAACACGGATCTCTGTTTTCCTTTAGTCAAAGCACCCGCCCCCCCCCCCCCCTCCACACACACACAGTTAAAAAGCACCCACTAGGGACACATTTAACCCTTTGATCGCCCCTGATGTTAACCCCTTCCCTGCCAGTGTCATTTATACTGTAACAGTTAATTTTTTTTTTAGCACTGATCACTGTATTGGTGTCACTGGTCCCCAAAAAGTGTCATTTAGTGTCAGATTTGTCCGCTGCAATGTTGCAATCCCACTAAAAATCGCTACCATTACTAGTAAATAATATTAAAAAAAAAAAAAAAAGTCCATAAATCTATCCCATAGTTTGTAGACGCTATAACTTTTGTGCAAACTACATTTTTTATTGGATGTGTTTTATAGCAGAAATTAAAAAAATATTGTTTTCTTTTTTTCAAAATTGTCAGTCTTTTTTTGTTTATAGCATAAAAAGTAAAAACCACAGTGATCAAATGCCACCAAAAGAAAGCTCTATTTGTGGGGAAAAAAGGACACCATTTTTATTTGGGTACAGCGTTACACGACCGCGCACTTGTCAGTTAAAGTAACGTAGTGCCGTATTGCAAAAAATGTCCTGGTCAGGAAGGGGGCAAATCCTTTTGGAGCTGAAGAGGTTAAACCCACAAGTGTTTTTCTTTTACTACTATTATTCCTTTATATTGGGTTTTGAAATTTACAAATGCAGCAATTTAGAAATTGGATGAAAGGTTTAGCGCTGGGAAACACTTTTTGAAAGATAAATTGTGTATTTTCTATACAACTATATAGATCACACCAAAATGAGGAAGAAAGAGGGACAGAGGGATGAACAGTCCCTTAAAATCAGGGACAGTTGGGAGCTATGTGGGAGATTAGCTCGTGTGGATCACCTTTTCTGGAAAAGAAGGCAGTTTGTAGGCAAACTTTCTTAAGATCTGGTGGGTTGGCAGTTTTATTTGGTAAAGGTTGCAGGTCATAAAACAAACAGAAATAGCAGAATCAAAACCTTGCCGTCCAGCGCTAAACTAACACAGACAGGATACCTCTCTATACGATGCCAGGCTTGTCCTTGACACCTTCAAACAAACAAAAGCAAACCTTTTCCCTTTTGCAGTCCTTAGAGCAACCAACAACTCAAGGTCTTTGCTCTCTCAGTGTAAGCATACTGAGTCCTAGGGTGAGCTCCACTGAGATCTCTTCCTGGTTATTTCAAGCAGCTGGAGAGGGATTTGGGTGGAACCAGGCCGGAACCAGCTCTACCATGGTGGCTGGCAAAACCCAGGTCGGACTCTACCAGCCCACTCCAAGTGAACGCATGTGAGGCAACAAAT
This sequence comes from Glandirana rugosa, assembly GCA_018402905.1. Classification (NCBI taxonomy): domain Eukaryota; kingdom Metazoa; phylum Chordata; class Amphibia; order Anura; family Ranidae; genus Glandirana; species Glandirana rugosa. Next base: position 877,589 of record BLSH010307061.1, read on the forward strand.
ATCGCACCTTGCATAACGTCACATATCCCCCCTCTGCTCACGCCCCTGCGGCTGAGCAACTGTTACCCCCATACAGTGGACCCGCATCTGCATTAATCGCGAGACACTCCTTCTCCACTGGCATAATTTTTCTCATGCCGGTTCAGCTTCCAGCTTAGGTATACAACCAGGTGCTTCTCCCCGTCTTTGATCTGGGACAGTACCGCCCCTAGACCCACATCAGAGGCGTCGGTCTGCACCACAAATTCTTTGGTGAAGTCCGGGGTCACATGCACCGGTTGTATACACAGGGCTTGCTTTAGCTTCTGAAATGTCCGGTATAAAGCACCTATAGTACCTCATGATCCCCAGGAACGCATGCACCTGCTTTTTAGTTTGGGGTTGTGGCCACATTTGGATTGCCTCTTGTTTCTTGGTCTGCGGTTTAACGAGTCCCCGCTCAATAATGTGGTCAATGTATTTGGCCTCTTCGAGAAAGATGGCACACTTTTTGGGATTGGCTGTGAGCCTTGCTTTCCTGAGGGAATCCACAACTGCTTGTACTTGGGGCAAATGGGATTCCCAGTCAGGATTGTGGATGACCACATCATCCATGTAGGCGGCTGCATAGGGGTGATGTGGCCTCAACTTCTTGTCCATCATCCTCTGGAATGATACAGGAGCCTCATGCAGACCAAACGGCATTCTACTGGAAGGAGCCCTCGGGAGCAGAAAAGGCAGTTTTCTCCTTGGCTGACTCTGCTAGGGGTATCTGCCAGTAGCCCTTAGTTAGGTCCAGGGTTGTTATGTACCGGGCCCCTCCCTAAAGATCCACAAGTTTGTCAACCCGAGGCATTGGGTATGCATCAAACTTGGACAAGCTATTCAGTCTTCTAAAGTCGTTACAGAACCGGATAGTGACATCGGACTTTGGGACCAGCACTATGGGACATGACCAGTCACTGTGGGACTCCTCTATCACATCCAACTCTAACATGTTCTGTATCTCCTCTGCTACTGCCTCGTGCCTAGCCTCAGGTATTCTATAAGGTTTCACATTTATGCGAACACCTGGTTATAGAAGGGGGTTTTTTACCGCGCTAAGCCCTGGGTGATGTGGGGATGTGGACAGCAAGCAGCCACCTGTATCGACCAAACTAGATCGTAAGAGTAGTATAATTGTGTGGTGGTGGCGCTAAACTGAATATATGACAAGTGTCAGGTGATGACAGATTATGATATTATACGAATAATGAATGGTGATCACTTCAAGTGAGACAATTGTATATAATAAATAAGCATAAATAAATAAAATCATAAATAAGATATTTATCAACAAAAAATAGTATTTAGTGTTTTTTAAAATAATAAGGTGACAAAGTGTCCATAAAGTGAAACAGGAATCCACGTGCTAAATCCAGATAGTGAATCTTCAGGTAAAATCGGTGACTCTTTGTGATGAGTATTCAATGTGATAAAAAGAGGGGCTCCAACTTTGGTCAGTATGGAGGCTTACCAGAATTCAGATGTACAAGCGCCTTTGAGATCTATAAGGACCCTCCGGCCCGTGACGTCAGTGAGGAAAAAGGGGTTCTCCGGCACAGGTCGCGTCACACAGCCTGGTCACCTTCCTCCAATGGAACTGGTTCCTTTTACGGTGTCCCTGGGTTGCTCCTGGTTGGTTGGTTCCGGGTTGGGATGGCCACGGTCCTCCTCAGCGTGCGGGTGTCCACAGATGCAGGGGGGGGGGGAAGGGGGGGGGGAATTGTGGAGGGGATGTTGAAGGTCCTCCGGTATCAGCGTCAGTTATGTAGAGATAAAAAATAGGCACTCGCCATAGTGTAAAATCCCACTGGTAGAAAGTGGTTTTATTGAAAAATGACTGACAATATATAAAAGCATAAATGTCCAACAAGCTTGTAGGAATAAAAGGTCCAGTAAAAAACGTAGCAAACAATAAGTCAGAAGCGCCCGACGTGTTTCGTGTAAAGACACGTCGTCTGGGGGCCCACCTGGCTCTGTGATTATGTCATGTTGAATCACTGTGGTTAGTCCAGGCAAAGGGGAGAAAAAGTGTCTATTTTTGTTCACAAACTCTTTAACGTCCTGTTGTTGGGCTACTGACAAGGATTTCGTCAGGGGGGCGTCCGGTGTCATTGGTACCCTAACTTTTTGAGGAGGTGGTACGGCCAACAAAGCCTCTCTCCCATGGTTTTACTAGGTTAACATGATTTGTTCGGGCTTCCTTTTTCCCAGCTGGTAAACTTTGTAGTTTACTTCCCCTACCCTTTCCTTAATCTCAAAGGGACCCTGCCACTTTGCCAGGAATTTACTTTCAACAGTGGGGACCAGCACCAGTACTCTATCCCCGGGGTTGAAAGTTCGGGTCTTAGCACCCCAATTATAAACCTTTCTCTGAGCCTCCTGAGCTTGCTCCATATGCTCTCTTACCAGGGGCAGGACCGCTGCAATTCGATCCTGCATCAAGGAGATATGCTCGATGATGCTCCTATGAGGGGTGACCTCTCCTTCCCATGTCTTTTGGCGACATCTAACAATCTCCGGGAATGTCTACCATATGAGAGTTCAAATGGGGAGTGACCCCGTAGATGCCTGCGGAACCTCTCATATGGCAAACATGAGATACGGTAGCAACATATCCCAATCTCTCCTATCTTTTTCCACTACCTTTTTCACCATGCTTTTGAGCGTTTTATTAAACCTCTCCACAAGTCCATCCGTTTGGGGGTGGTAGACCGAGGTATGGAGATGGGAGATTTTATACAACTTGCGCAATTCCTTGGTTACACGGGACATAAACAGGGTGCCCTGATCCGTTAAGACTTCTTTAGGGATCCCCACCCGACGAAATACCTGGACCAGCTCCTTGGCGATAGTCTTAGCAGAGGTGTTCCGCAAGGGTATGGCTTCAGGATAGTGGGTCGCATAATCTAGTATTACGAGGATGTGCTGGTGTCCCCGGGCAGACTTTATTACGGGTCCCACGAGATCCATGCCAATTCTTTGGAATGGCACTTCAATTATGGGCAGTGGAACTAGTGGACTACGAAAATGGGGCGAGGGCGCAGAGAGTTGACACTCAGGGCAAGAGTCACAATACTCTCTGACATCTGCATGCAACTCGGGCCAGAAGAATCTCTGGGTTATTCTCTCCCTGGTCTTCTCCATACCCAGATGTCCCCCCATTACATGTTCATGGGCCAGATCTAGCACCATCCTGTCAAAGGGTTTGGGAACCACTAGCTGCTCTGCTTCGTCCTCCCCGCGTTTTGCCACCTGATACAACAAATTCTTTTTAAGAGCCATGTAGGGAAAATACACCCCGCAATTAGTGTCCACAGGTTCCCCATCCATCACCTTCACGTTTTCTCTGGCTCTAAGGAGAGTGACCTCCCATAGTTGCTCTGTACAGAAGTCCTCTCTCCGGATCTCTAAGTCAGGTACTACATTCTATTCACTCTCACGGTCAGGGTCAAAGACATTTTCAGGGTCATTATCCACCAGCTGTGAGCTATCTTCCAGCTCCCCAGCCATTACAGGAAAAGGAAGAATGTCTCCTTCTTCCTTGGTCCTGCCACCAGTCTCCCCTTCCATTTGGCAAAAAGGGTCTGGCAAGAGTTCCTGTGCTTCCTCAGCAGGGGGAGCTCCTTCCTTCTGTGCCTTCCCATAACCTCCAAAAATGGGGAAAATCCCTCCCCTCTAGGACTTCATGAAGCAGTAATGGTACCACCCCCCACGGAATGTGTCACACTGCCCCAAGGGGTGTCAATCTCAACCACCGCTGTCCCCATGGATGCAAATGACCCAGACAGTGCAGGATTTATACAATTGCTTTTGACCAACGTTACCACACTACCTGAGGCAAGCAGTGCAGTGTCTGGTTTCCCATCAACAGAAATCACACACATCTGCTTCTCCATGCGACCTGAACATGATGCTGTATATGTGACCTGTGCAAAAAGAGAAAGGCATCTATTCGCATAAGTATAATCGCATTGCATGGGTTCATCATTCAGGGGACAATTGGCGGCAATGTGGCCCAATGCATGGCATCAGTAGCACTGTATTTGCTCTATACTCAGTCCTCTCAAGGGTCCCCAAGACCTTCCTGGCTTCTTTGGCCAGTCTCCAGGTCCAGAGCCCATAGTCTTGTTAGTCATTACAGTAGTTTTATCACTCTTCCCGACACCCTTGAGCGTTGGGACAGTCTTACCTTATCCGCTGGGGGCCCTTTCACCCATAGGCACACTGAATTGGGGCGCAGATGGGTTCAACAAGTCCTCAGCCGCCGTGTATCTCTCCACGAGGTCCACAAGTTGAATGGGGGTTTTGGGAACCCCATGACTGACCCATTTCCTAAAAGCAGCAGGGAGCACACGTAGATAGCGGTCCATGACCACGCGCTCCATAATCTGGGGACCTGGTAAAGTCTCCGGCTGTAGCCACTTCCTAGTGAGGTGGGCCAGGTCGAACATCTTCGAGCGGGGTGGCTTGTCGGTGCGGTAGGTCCACTGATGCACCTGTTGGGCCTGGACTGCCATGATGACCCCTAGGCATGCGAGTATCTCTGCCTTTAGAGTCTCATAGTCCTGGGCCTTATCTTTTTCCAGATCGAAATTGAACAAAATGGGTCAGTCATGGGGACCCCAAAACCCCCAACCAACTTGTGGACCTCGTGGAGAGCTACACGGCGGCTGAGGACTTGTTGAACCCATCTGCGCCCCAATTCAGTGCGCCCATGGGCGTTCCCTGCTGCTTTGTGGAAATGGGTCAGCCATGGGGACCCCAAAACTGCAAGTCAACTGGTGGACCTCGTCGAGAGATACACGGCTGCTGAGGACTTGTTGCGCCCATCTGCGCCCCACTCCAATGTGGCTAGAGGTGAAAGATCACCCGGCAAACCCGGTGAGACTGTCCCAGGGTTCAGGGGCTTGGGGAAATTTGATAAGACTGATATGGCTAAAGAGACTGGGGACTCTAGATCTGGAGACTAGCCAAAGAAGCCAGGAAGGTCTTGGGACCCTTGAGAGGACTGGGTATAGAACATGCCATGCATTGGGCCATATTGCTGCCAATTGCACCCTGAATGATGAACCCATGCAATGTGATTACACTTGCAAATGTGTGTGATTTTTGTTGATGGAAGACCAGTCACTGCACTGCTTGACTTGGGTAGTGTGGTAACATTGGTAAAAAGCAATTGTGTAAACCCTGCAAGGTTACACCCTAGCACTGTCAGAGTCATTTGCATCCAAGGGGACACTAGTGACCACCAGACGGCGATGGTTGAGATTGACACCCCTTGCGGTAGTGTGACACATTCAGGGGGGGTGGTACCTTCACTACTTTATGATGCCCTAGTGGGCAGGGATTTTCTCAATTTTTAGAGGTTATGGGAAGGCACAGAGGGTCTGGAGGATAAAGCTCCCCCTGCTGCGGAAACACGGGACCTCTCGCCAGAGCCATTTTGCCAAATGGAAGGGGAGACTGGTGGCAGGAAGGAGGAGGGAGGAGACCCTCTTCCTTTTCCCAAACCCTTCCACGAGAAGGTGCTAGATCTGGCCCATGGGCATGCAATGGGGGGGCATCTGGGTATGGAGAAAACCAGGAAGAGAATAACCCAGAGATTCTTCTGGCCTGGGTTGTATGCAGAGAATATTGTGATTCATGCCCTGAGTGTCAAATGACGGTCCCGTCACCCCATTTTCGCAGTCCCCTTGTCCCACTTCGCATAATTGAAGTGCCATTTGAGTGAATTGCCATGGATCTTGTGGGACCAGTAGTAAAATCTGCCCGGGGACACCAGCACATCCTGGTGATCTATGCGACCCGCTATCCTGAGGCCATACTCTTGCAGAATACCTCCGCTAAGACTATCGCCAAGGAGCTGGTCCAGGTGTTTAGTCGGGTGGGGATCCCCAAAGAAATCTTGACGGATCAGAATACCCCGTTCATGTCCAGAGTGACCAGATAATTGTGCAAGTAGTATAAAATCTCCCATCTCTGTACGTCTGTTTACCACCCCCAAACTGATGGTCTGGTGGAAAGGTTTAACAAGACCCTCAAGAGTATGCTAAAAAAAGGTGGTGGATAAAGATGGGATTTTTTGCTGCCGTACCTCATGTTTGCCATACGAGAGATTCCGCTGGCCTTCCACGGGGTATTCCCCCTTTGAACTCTTGTATGGTAGACATCCCAGGGGGCTGCTAGATGTGGGAAGGAGAGGCCATCCAATTTAGAAGCATCATAGAGCATGTCTCCTTGATGCAGGATCGAATCGCAGCTGTCCTGCCCCTTGTACTAGAGCATATGGAGCAAGCCCCGGAAGCCCAGAGAAGGTTTTACAATTGGGGTGCCAAAACCCAAACTTTCAACCCCCGGAGATAGAGTGCTGGTGCTAGTCCCCACGGTTGAAAGTAAATTCCTGGCAAAGTGGCAGGGTCCCTTTGAGATTAGGGAAAGAGTAGGGGAAGCAAACTACAAAGTTTACCAGCCTGGGAAAAGGAAACACAATTGCTCTCCCTCTGACCGATCTGACGAAGGATAGAGGGTCAGGAATGGTTAAGTGGAATTCCGAAGCCGAGAAGGCCTTCCAGAAGTTGAACCAGCCCTTTGTGTACTCTTGACCCCAGACTTCACAAAGGAGTTTGTGGTTCAAACTGACGTCTCTGAGGTGGGACAAGGTGCTGTTCTGTCCCAGATCAGAGGAGGTGAGGAGCACCCAGTCGTCTACTTAAGCAGGAAGCTTAATAGGCATGAAATAAATTATGCCATTGTGGAGAAGGAGGGCCTGGTTATGAAGTGGGCCTTAGAGGCCCTAAAATACTACCTGCTGGGAAGGTCATTCAGGCTAGTCACCGACCTTGCCCCCCATAATTGGATGTGTAACAACCGGGAGAAAAATAGTCAGGTGACTAGGTGGTTCCTGGCCCTATAGCTGTTTAAGTTCTCAGTGGAACACTGGGCCAGAAGGCCAATGGTCTTTCCTGGGCCCACTGCATGGTCGAGACAGTTGCTCCGCCCCAGGCGCTTGAGCAGAGGGGGGGATATATGATGTTATGTGAGGCGACTAGTGAGAGTCCGACCCAGGTTTTGACAGCCACCGTGGCAGGGCTGGTTCCGGCCCGGACTTTCTGGTCCACTCAAAGCCTCTCCACCTGCATTTAATGACCAGGAAGAGAGCAGAGGAGAGCTCTATCCTGGATCTCAGAGGAAAAAAGCTGAGAGAGCTCTGTGTGCTAATTTGGTCTCAAAGACAAATGTTTGCACTGTGCTTATGTTTTGTGGGTGCCGGGGACAGCCCCTCACTGTATAGAGAGGAACCAGACTGTATAGTTTAGTGCCGGAGGGCGAGGTTTTGTTTTCTGTTATTTTTCTTATGTGTTTTGACCTTGAAAACCTGTGACAATAAACCTGGCAAGCCGCCAGATTTTAAAGACACTGACCTCCATGCTGAATCTTTTCCTCTGAAAAGAGATCCCCATGAACTGTAAACATATGGACTAATAAATGTTAAATAAACCCAATTATTCATTTTTTTTATTTATAAGAGGGTCTATGTGAATATACAGTTGTGCTCATAAGTTTACATACCCTGGCAGAATTTATGGTTTCTTGGCCATTTTTCAGGGAATATGAATGAGAACACAAAAACATTTCTTTCGCTCATGGTTAGTGTTTGGCTGAAGCCATTTATTATCAATCAACTGTGTTTACTCTTTTTACTCTTTTTAAATCATAATGACAACAGAAACTACCTAAATGACCCTGATCAAAGGTTTACATACCCTGGTGATTTTGGCCTGATATATTGACATACACACATAGACCCTCTTATAAATAAATTTAATAGAACCGTAAATATATATGGCTAATAAATGTTAAACAAACGAATTATTGGTTTTATTTAACATTTATTAGTCCATATGTTTACGGTTCTATTATATTCATTTACAGTCAGGTCCATAAATATTGGGACATCTACACAATTCTAATCTTTTTGGCTCTATACACCACCACAATGGATTTGAAATGAAACGAACAAGATGTGCGGATGTAGGAATTACAACTGACGCGTTTTGTCCAATGATACAGCTAATGCACATGAGGTGATTAGGGTGTACCCAGGCACATCCAGTGCACCCCCTGTACACATGGTGCTTTGATTTGCAGCGCAGCAAAATATATCATGTGTTCAGTGGCGATACTATTCAAGTGAATGAGGCTGTGTGGCGACCACAAGCCAATTACTAGGCTCACGGTTGTGGTGCAGCATCCCCATTCAAAAAGTTTTTTTGAATGTCAAAAAAAAAAAATATGGTGGGTGGTAGAATCACCTTCTGAATGCATGTCATCATCGTCTGCACTGCTCAGTAGCCGTCTACCGCAGATCACTTTTCAAAGAGAGATGCAGGTATAAAAGAGCCCATACTGAATGACATTTCGTTTGCTCTGTGCACTGTGTATCATAAATAATTGTCATGTTTATTTATAAAAATAAAATATTTGACCAGAAGTCTGCATTCTGGGCATTCATCGCTGAGCGCATACCTCCCTAAACATTCATACCACTAAGCACACCTTCCAGCTACAGCTGTAAGCCTCTCATAGACACTTACAGGCTACCAGCAGCAGGGCTGGGCGGCGCACTTGTGCACCCCAGAGCTAAGCGCCAGAGCCATTTGCACTGTGGCTACACTCCCAGTAAGCATGGCGGCTAAGCAGCAGTTTTTAAATACGCGCAGATATTCTATTTCCTTATGCGGTTGGAGTACAGGTAATAAATCTCACCCTAACTTGTAATATAAAATATAAGATGCGCAACCACATTCATTACGACAGTGGGGGATATTTATCAAAACTGTTTTATACTACTAGTGCGGACATGCTATATTGGTTATTTTATTGTTTGCAATTTCTACTTTCAGTTTGTGACGCAAGTTAGGGACAGATTTATTTTCTGCACACAAATTGCATAATAAATTAGCCGTTATAAAAACATGAATATATCTGTGCCTATTGAAATTTAACCACTTACCAACCAGAAGGTTTTCCAGCTTTAGGACCAGAGCACGTTTTGCGATTCGGCACTGCGTCGCTTTAACTGACAATTGCGCGGTCGTGCGACGTTGCACCCAAACAAAATTTGCGTCCTTTTTTTCCCACAAATAGAGCTTTCTTTTGGTGGTATTTGATTGCCTCTGCGTAATTTCTGATCGCCGCTATAAACAAAAGAAGAGCGACCATTTTGCAAAAACACCCAAATTACTTACTTTTTGCTAAAATTCAAATCCAAAAAAAAAATATAAAAAAACATTTTTTTCACCAGTTTTGGCCGATTTATATTCTTCCTCATATTTGTGATAAAAAAAAAATCACAATTGGCGTTTATTGAGTGGTTTGCGCAAAAGTGGCCGCGTTTACGGATGATGAGAATGAATTTCTGGGGTTTTTATTTTTTTTTAATTTTTTACTAGTAATGGCGGCGATCTGCGATTTTTAGCGGTACTGCGATATTGCAGCGGAGATGTCGGACATTTTTGACACTTTTTTGGGACCAATGACATTTATTCAGCAATCAGAAATTTAAATGTCCACCGATTACTGTATAAATGTCATTGGCAGTGAAGGGGTTAACCTGCAGGGGGAGATCTAGGGGTTAACTGTGTTCCCTGGGTGTGTTCTTACTGTGGGGGGGTTTGGCTACCATGAGCATGAGAGATCTAACTGATCCCAGTGACAGGGATCAGTAGATCTCCCATGCCTGCACTGTCAGAATGGGGAACCGCCGTGTTTATATCATCGGTTCCCCTTTCTTTCCCAGTGGCCACTCATCACGGCTCGCCGGCGGACATAGGGTCCGCCCGAGCCGTGGGCACACTCCTCAGGAGTGCGGCACGCGCGCGCCCCCTAGCGGCTGTTCGCAGATCGCTGCCTTTTTACGGCGATTCGCGCTCAGCATCCCGACTGCCGCCGTGAAAAGACGGCACGCGGTTGGGAACTAGTTAAAGAGGATCTTCACCCTAGAGAGAAAAAATTAAAAGTCAGCAGTTACAAATACTGTAGCTGCTGACATTTAATAAAAGGACACTTACCTGTCCAGGGATCGAGCTCTGTTCTCACCTGGGCTGGTTCTTCATTGGTCTTCCCCGGGTTCCCGGTAGGCTGCGGAACCATTTGCAAAGCACATTGTGGTTGTGAAGCAGCAAATCATCCTTGCACAGTAAACATGCTGGCACCGGGAACCTGGGGAAGACCGGTGAAGAACCAGCCCAGGTGAGAACAGAGCTGGATCCCTGGACAGGTAAGTGTCCTTTTATTAAATGTCAGCAGCTACAGTATTTGCAACTGCTGACTTTTAATTTTTTAAGTTTTCCATTAGAGGCGCATGGGTGCTACATAGCAGGGTGCCGGGCTATGAATTCCAATGGGGGGGATGTATGTTTTTGAAGCATGTGATTAGAGCCAGAGGCTCTAATAGGCTTCAAAACTGGGTGAGCCTGGGGGCGCAGAGCACTGCGCCCTGATCCCTCCCTGTTGCATGACACTAGCAAATGAATATTCGCTATTCTGCCTCATTCTCCTCCCGGGCAATCAGATAGCTCCAATTGGCCAGGGAGCCTTAGGACTTCCTGGGCATTCGTGTCTCAAGACACACTTGGGGTTTCTATTTTTCCGGAAGGAGAATGTATGCTCGTTGGAGCGGCCCTGGCTCTTCCCTCTCCCTGTCTCCATGCCTCACAAGGTAAGGCAGACTCTGTATGTCTCCCGCGGGAGGCTGGGGGGTGATTACCGCCGTTGCCTGTCTTGTGCGGCGGGGGGAGTGTTATTGTGCCGCCCCCGCCAAAATTGTGAGCACCAGCCACCACTGCTTCTGGGATCTGTGGTACATCCCAGAAGGCTGCAGGCAAAGAGAGGGGGTGCTGAACCCCCAGGGCAGTGGGAGCGGGTACCTAATAAAACTAATATTTTTGCACACAGATTGCACAATAACTTAAAAAATGTGCAGCTCTGTGTTGCAGTAACACATGCATTATTTCAAAATGTGGTAACACTCATAACATGCATTGCAGTGCTATTCATTTTGACCGGCACCCCAACACACTACACACCACCTGCATTGTATTACCCCATAAGGCATGGCAATACACACAGTGCTTTGCTTTAGAAAACCTGGGTCAAGCCCTTTTTGGGTGCATTGGCAGTCTATTAATTTTGAATGCCTTGATACTACACACATTAACGCACAACATAACACATTTTAAATATTTTTGGTTTAAATAAAACTACAGTTTCATTTTATTCAAAAACTCACCTGGTCATATCAATAATTTCTCATTCTAAGATTCAATCTTGGTAATATATTTCTTTCTATGGAGCTGGAAGTACCAATAAGCCAGGAAAATTCCCTTCTTTTCCTAACTGCTTTATCAGCATATTTGTGCTTAAAGTGATGTAGGGGCATCATCGGGAGGATCCACAAAGTACAGAAGGAGATCAGGAGAATGACACTTCCAGAAGTGTCAGGTTCTGTAGAGTCTTTGGACCATGATTTCTCTTCATTACAGTTGTGCCTAGTGGCTCAGGAAGTGGGAAAGGTGATTTCTCACTTTCCTTCTTGCTGTGGGCACATTTCTTGGCAGATTTACTTTTAGTGTTGGAGTCTCTTTAAAGTTTAACTGCGATTGAAACAGTTAAAGCGGAGCTCCACCCAAAAGGGGAAGTTCTGCTTTAAGACTAGTATAGTGAGCTCAGCGAAAGGCAGTATAATGGCGAGCGGATAGCGACATCTACTCTCCATTATACATGACCCCCTCAGCGCTGCACCCCCCTCCTCCATCTCAGAATGGCTGTGCAGAGGATTACAGGAAGCTGACATCAATATTCTGCCTCGAAAAAAAATGTTATGCTTTTTTGGGACTTACACAATAGGCACCAAGCGACACAACACTCTCGTGTGAACGGGCCCCTTGAAAATAATAGGATTCTTTATCTTAAGTGTTATCAATCTGTTGCAATCGTGAAATAAAACGCTCAGGGGTAAATGGGAATTCAATGGTTTTTCTAAAAAAAAAAAAAAAAACATAACAGGAATAAATTATGTTTTATACCTGGCTGGAGTGAAGATTTAACGCTCTGTTACTTTTACTTGTGGGTCTCTGGTCATTCTGAGCACGCTCTGCATTTTTCAGTGCATTACTGTGCTGATTAATGTAAACGGCAGCAAAATAGACATATCTAATTCAGACATCTTTACGTAAGCCGTCCTTTTTCTATAGCGCAGGACTACTGTGTGGGAATGACATCCCTAGAATGCAGAGGACATGTGCAGCTTGTCATTAGGGGACACTGCTCTAGCCACAGCTGGCTGGGCAGAAGCTGCCAAGCTTCAAATAACTTGCATAGTCCAGGAGCGATACATCGGTAGTGGGCTTGTGCATTTCAGAATCTTTTTAATAAATGTACTTAACAAAACTTTGTGTTATATGATCACCCTGCACCTTTAATAAAAAATAATATAACCCCCCCCCCCCATTTGCCCCAAGCCTTCTTAGAATATCCCTGCACGGTTTCATAAAAAATCAATAAACACCACCCCTATTTGCCCAACCAGTCTTGGAGTATCCCTGTACCCTTTAATTAAAAAAAAATCAATATACACCCCCCCCCCCCATTTGCCCCAATCCCTCTTGGAATACCCCTGCATCCTTTAAAAAAAAAAAAAAAACAATATACGCCCATATTTGACTCAACTCCCCTTGGAGCACCCCTGCACTCTTTAATAATAAAAAGACAACAATATACACCCCTCATTTTTGCCCCAACCCCCAATATACACCTGTTTTCAAAGTGTTTTCAGTCCATTGAAGTCACAGGTCTTCCTCACTCTTTTTTTCCTCCAGCAGTAGGTGGGTTTTAACTGCAGTGATTGGTTTCACATAATAACATGGTGCCACTCTCTTCAGCATTTCTTCTGTGAGCTCAGGGCATGAAAGGGGGGGGGGGGGGTGGAAGCCAAAACACGCTGGGATCATTTAAGGTGTGGGTTAAATGAGCTGAGCTTCTTTAAACCTGAAACTGGCTCTGAATCCATAAGCAACAGAGATCTGTAAAGCAGACAGAATGAAGAAGGATTTTTTGCTCAAGCTGAAGTTGGGCTTTAAAAGAAAAGGAAACCTGTACTGGGAGAAATCTTCCATTCCTAACATTTTGAATATGCTAGTTTCATGGCCATCTATGACTTTAATACTTTGAAACACAGTGAGGTCAGACCTCATGATCTGCATAGTTGTTCAGGATCAGTGACTGAAAGAGACTGAAGCCATTGAATTACCATTACAGCCAAGCAACTAGCAATTTTTGAATGAGTAGCCAGCAATTGCAGCTTCAAACAAATATAAGGGGCACAGATTAATGCAGCTTTGTAATCCTAAGGCTGGGTTCACACTAGTCCAATTCTCGGACCTACATTAGGAGCACAAGTTGCATTACGTCACAAAAACAATGATTCCCTATGAGAGCCGTCTTAACTGCTCCGACATGTGTTTTGAAAAAGGTTCCTGTACTACTTTTGTCCGACTTTGATCCTACTTCAGCCCCTTGAAAGGCATTGAAGTCGGATCAAAGTTGTATCAGTGTCTTCACTGATCCGAGTTTGGCATGCGACTTGTGCTCTGGGGATCTTGAAGGCGAACTCCACACCATATTTTTAAAGAAAAAACTGGCATGGGGTCCCCCTCCAGGAGCATACCAGGCCCTTTGGTCTGGTACGGATTTTAAGGGGAACCCCATGCCGAAAAAACAACGTGGGATCCCCCCCAAAATCCATACCAGACCCTTATCCGAGCACGCAACCCGGCAGGCCAGGAAAGGGGGTGGGGACGAGCGAGCGGCCCCCTCCCTCCTGGACCATACCAGGCCGCGTGCCCTCAACATGGGGAGTATGGGTGCTTTGGGGCAGGGGGGGGCTCTGCGCCCCCCACCCCAAAGCACCTTGTCCCCATGTTGATGAGAACAAGGGCCTCTTCCCGACAACCCTAGCCGGTGGTTGAGAACCCTAGCCGGTGGTTGTCGGGGTCTGCGGGCGGGGACTCATCGGAATCTAGAAGCCCCCTTTAACAAGGGGGCCCCCAGATGCCGGCCCCCACCCTATGTAAATGAGTATGGGGTACATCGTACCCCTACCCATTTACCTGGAAAGAAATATGTACACAAAAAACCACACAGCTTTTTAAAATATTTTATTAAATCTGCTCCGGCGGTCTTCTCCCCTCTCCTGTGTCTTCTTTTCTTCGGCTCTTTTGCGGGGTCTTTCATCTTCTGAGGGGTCTTTTCTTCTTCTCTGCGGCGTCTTCTGCTCTTTCTCCGCTTTCCTCTGCCCTCTCTTCTTCTTCTTCTCCTTCTTTTCTTCTTCCTCCCATGTTGACACGACGCGTTCTCCTTCACGAATGCCCTCGCCGCTCTGTGCTGTGCCTTATATTGGCATGGGGCGTGGCCACCAGATGACATCACCTGGAGGTCCCGCCCCATATGAGGTCACAGCTCCGCCCCCAGGAGGTGACCTCATATGGGGCGGGACCTCCAGGTGATGTCATCTGGTGGCCACGCCCCATGCCAATATAAGGCACAGCACAGAGCGGCGAGGGCATTCGTGAAGGAGAACGCGTCGTGTCAACATGGGAAGAAGAAGAAGAAGAAGAAGAAGAAGAAGAAGAAAGGGAAGAGGACAGCGGAGAAGACCGGCAAAAGAGCAGAAGACGCCGCAGAGAAGAAGAAAAGACCCCTCAGAAGATGAAAGACCCTGCAAAAGAGCCGAAGAACAGAAGACACCGGAGAGGGGAGAAGACCGCCGGAGCAGATTTAATAAAATATTTTAAAAAGCTGTGTGGTTTTTTGTGTACATATTTCTTTCCAGGTAAATGGGTAGGGGTACGATGTACCCCATACTCATTTACATAGGGTGGGGGGCCAGCATCTAGGGGCCCCCTTGTTAAAGGGGGCTTCCAGATTCCGATGAGTCCCCGCCCGCAGACCCCGACAACCACCGGCTAGGGTTGTCGGGAAGAGGCCCTTGTCCTCATCAATATGGGGACAAGGTGCTTTGGGGTGGGGGGCGCAGAGCCCCCCCTGCCCCAAAGCACCCATACACCCCATGTTGAGGGCACGCGGCCTGGTATGGTCCAGGAGGGAGGGGCCGCTCGCTCGTCCCCACCCCCTTTCCTGGCCTGCCGAGTTGCGTGCTCGAATAAGGGTCTGGTATGGATTTTGGGGGGGACCCCATGCTGTTTTTTCGGCATGGGGTTCTCCTTAAAATTCGTACCAGACCAAAGGGCCTGGTATGCTCCTGGAGGGGGACCCCATGCCAGTCTTTTCTTTAAAAATATGGCGTGGAGTTCCCCTTCATGATCCCCAGAGCATAAAGTGCCTGGCATTGTCGGGATCAAAGTCGGATCCCTGTTCACAGACAAACGGTCCGACTTTGACCCCATGTAGGACCATAAATCGCACAGCAGTGTAGGATCAAAGTAGGACCGTTTTTTTGTCGGATAGTGTGAACCCAGCCTAACAGAAGAAATCTCACCACACATATTTTTTCTGTGTCCTTTCCCCTAGGGGACAAAGTGCATGTAGCATTTCCTCTACCTCCATCTGACCACACTGCTTCGCAGGAGATGAATACTTCATGAATGGTGATTGACAGTGCTGGCCTCTGGCAACAGGCATATGCCAGAGACCAGTGCCATGAAAAGGAGAGGGCATGTGAGCCAGTGGGAAAGAAAGCACTCTGTTGACAGTTTTTATTTGTGTTATCAGGGAGGAGAGCAGAGTACCCACAGCCAAGGAGAGAGGGAAATGTCAGCTAGAGGGAAGAAGACCCACAAGGCAGAGCTCTATCATCTGGTTGCTGACTAGTCTTGGAGCGGTGTTAGTGTTTGATGCTGCTGGAGAGGACATAGTGAGAGTTGGGGAGATGGAGCGGACAGAGTGGGGGGAGATGAAGAAGACAGAGTGGGGAAGATGGAGACGACAGAGTGGAGGAGACGGAGAAGAAAGAGTGGGGAAGATGGAGAAGACAATAGGGTTGGGGAGATAGAGCGGACAGAGTGGGGGGAGATGGAGAAGACAGAGTGGGGGAGATGGAGAAGAAAGAGAGGGGAAGATGGAGAAGACAGTATGGAGGAGGTGGGGAAGATGGAGTAAATACACAAGACTTTTGGGCAGGTGCATACACAGCATAGGGAGTGGTAACAACAGAGCTTTGCTTGACCGGCGCAATATTAAATACCAACAAATTGGGCGTCATGCAGGGGAGTAGCTAACAGGCAGTAATAGAAGCCAGAAAGATGTAAATTACTGAAGAATTATTCAGCATTTCTTTTTATAAACAAAGACAACCACTTGGGCCCCTTCATGACGAGGACATTTTGCTATTCTGCACTGTGCTACTTTAACTGGCAATTGCTTGGTCATGCAACCCTGTACTCAAATTAAATTTATATAATTTTGTTCACATGAATAGAGCTTTCTTTTAGTGGATGTAATCACCACTGGGTGATTAAATCCACTAAAATAAACATTTTTATTTTTTGCTATATAAGCAAAATTTTTTGAATTAAAAAAAAACTTTTTCTTAGTTTCTGTTGTAAAATTTGCTACCAAATAATCTTTCTTCATTTATGTATGCCAAAATGTAGTCTGCTACATTTTTTTTTTTTGTTAAAAATAACCCAAAATCAGTGTATATTATTTAGTCTGTGTAAAAGTTATAAAGTCTACAAACTATGGTACAGTGCCTTGAAAAAGTATTCATATCCCTTGAAATTTTCCAAATTTTTTCATGTTACAACCAAAAATGTAAATGTATTTTATTGGGATTTAAAGTGATAGACCAACACAAAGTGGCACATAATTGTGAAGTGGAAGGAAAATTATAAATAGTTTTCAAAATGATTTACAAATAAATATGTGAAAAGTGTGGCGTGCATTTGTATTCAGCTCCCTTTACTCTGATATCCCTAACTAAAATGTAGTCGAACCAATTGCCCTCAGAAGTCAACTAATTCGTAAATAGAGCCCACCTGTGTGTAATTTAATATCAGTATAAATACAGCTGTTCTGTGAAACCCTCAAAGGTTTGTTAGAGAACCTTAGTAAACAAACAGCATCATGAAGGCCAAGGAACACACCAGATAAGTCAGGGATAAAGTTGTAGAGAAGTTTAAATCAGGGTTAGGTTATAAAAAAAAATATCCCAAGCTTCGAATATCTCACGTAGCACTGTTCAATCCATCATCCGAAAATGGAAAGAGTATGGCACAACTGCAAACCTACCAAGACATGGCCGTCCACCTAAACTGACAGGCCGGGCAAGGAGAGCATTAATCAGAGAAGAGGGCCATGGTAACTCTGGAGGAGCTGCAGAGATCCACAGCTCAGGTGGGAGAATCTGTCCACAGGACAACTATTAGTAGTGTACTCCACAAATCTGGCCTTTCTGCAAAAGAGGCAAAAAGAAAGCTATTGTTGAAAGAAAGCCATAAGAAGTTCTGTTTGCAGTTTGCAAGAAGCCATGTGGGGGACACAGCAAACATGTGGAAGAAGGTGCTCTGGTCAGATGAAACCAAAATTGAACTTTTTGACCTAAAAACAAAATGCTATGTGTGGCAGAAAACTAACACTGCACATCACCCTGAACACACCATCCACACCGTGAAACGTGGTGGCAGCATCATGTTGTGGGGATGCTTTTCTTCAGCCGGGACAGGGAAGCTGGTCAGAGTTGATGGGAAGATGGATGGAGCCACATACAGGGCAATCTTACAAGAAAACCTGCTAGAGTCTGCAAAAGACTTGAGACTGGGGTGGAGGTTCACCTTCCAGCAGGACAACGACCCTAAACATACTGCCAGAGCTACAATGGAATGGTTTAGATCAAAGTATATTCATGTGTTAGAATGGCCCAGGCAAAGTTCAGACCTAAATAGAATTGAGGATCTGTGGCAAGACTTGAAATTTGCTGTTCACAGATGCTCTCCATCCAATCTGACAGAACTTGAACTATTTTGCAAAGAAGAATGGGCAGAAATGTCCTCTGTAGATGTGCAAAGCTGGTAGAGACATCCCCAAAAATACTTGCAGCTGTAATTGCAGGGAAAGGGGGTTCTACAAAGTATTGATTCATGGGGGGCTGAATACAAATGCACCCCACACTTTTCACATATTTATTTGTAAAACATTTTGAAAACCATTTATCATTTTCCTTCCACTTCACAATTATGTGCCACTTTGTGTTGGTCTATCACATAAAAAAAACATTTACGTTTTTGGTTGAAACATGACAAATTGTGGAAAATTTCAAGGGGTATGAATACTTTTTCAAGGCACTCTATACACTGTATATTTGAAAATTGATAAATCCTGATGTACTGACAGCTTGTCACATTTCTTGATGCCCTAAAATGCCAGGATAGTACAAATATCCCCCAATTTGTTTTACATATTATCACCAAAGCAGTACAGCATCATCATATGACTGCAGGGATAATGATTGATGGCAGTATGTAATAAAAAAAAAATAAAAAAAACATTTTTTCATTCAAATTTTTATACTTTTTTTCCTCTTTAAAATTTTTTTCTTTTTATATCCTTTTTTTTTACATACTGTCATCAGAATAGTTCCGTTTTTTTGTTACACTTTTATTGCTTAACAGTGATTATGAAATTTTTAAAATATTGCCATCAACACATTCCACTGAGCTTCAAAGAGCACAAAGAACCATTCACATCAGCCTGTTTTCCAAAAGACACTTTAAAATATAAAATTCCAGGATTATATTTTCGTCCATCTAGTCCTGAGATTTATACTGCTCTGCCACACATGCCAAGCCAAATTCAGGTATTTACACTACTTGCATTAACATATACATTTAATGATGTATTATAGATTACAGGGCTACATTCATTTGTGTCTTTTATATCTGTTAGGAGTTGAGCTTGCATCCAGGATCCTGGAGCTGCAAAGCAAAAGTGTTAAAGTTCAACTTTCAGGCAAACTAGAAATTATCCTTTGTAGTGGGGCTGTGACTGCACTGCAAAGGATAATTGCTTGTTTTGTCTAGGGGAGAGGAGAATCAGTTTTATTTAAATGATCCCCACTCCCCCAGCTGTTGGCTCTCTCCTATAATCTGGCAGTGAACTGCTCCTCAGCGTCCTCACAGCCAGAGCAGGGCTATGTACCCTGCTCTGGTTTTCATGATGTAAGGACCCTAGACTGGTGGAGTGCGAGGATGCATAAGCTGCGGGGACCAGTGTAGCTGCGGGAAGGAGTAGAGTGTCAGATAATTAAATCTTATTTTTTGTCCCCCCCTAGACAAAAACGAACACTTACACACAGCCCCACTGCAGGGTATAATTCTTTATGGCTTTAACCACTTCATCCTAGAAGGTTTACCCACCCTTCGTGACCAGGCCATTTTTTGCGATACAGCACTACGTCATTTTAACTGACAATAGCGTGGTCCTGCGACGTTGTACCCAAATAAATGAAATGCCCTTTTTTTCCTACAGTTAGAGCTTTCTTTTGGTGGTATTTGATCACCTCTGCGGTTTGTATTTTTTGCGCTTTTTTACCTTCTGCTATAAAACACATCCAAAAGAATGTAAAAAATCTAGTTTCTTCTTCAATTTAGGCCAATATGTATTCTGCTACATATTTATGGTAAAAAAAATGCCAATAAGCGTATATTGATTGGTTTGCGCAAAAGTTATAGCGTCTACAACCTATGGGATATTTTTATGGAATTTTTATAAAATTCTTTTTTTTACTAGTAATGGCGGCGATCAGCGACTTACAGCGGGACTGCAACATTGCAGCGGACAAACCGGACACTAAGTGACACTTTTAACACTTTTTTGGGGACCAGTGACACTAATGCAGTGATCAATGCTAAATAATATGCACTGTCACTGTACTAATGACACTCACATGGAAGGGGTTAACATCAGGGGCAATCAAAGGGTTAAATGTGTCTCTTGGTGGTGCTTTCTAGCTGTGTGGGGGGTGCTTGTACTGTAAGAAGACAGAGATCCTGGTTAAAAGAAACACAGGATCTCTGTCTTCTCCTGTCACAGAACCGCGATCTGCCTTGTTTACATAGGCAGACCGCCGTTCTGTCTGCCTCGGGAATGATTGGCGGGTCCAGGCGCTTAACCAGGAAGGGCGAAATCACGTACAGGTATGTGATTTCGCCCAGAGAAGCCACCCCCACTGCAGTAAATGTACATGGGGCGATCTAGAAGCGGTTAACCCATCATTCTGCACAGTATTATTTAGATTATCTTCTACTCTATTAGCTTTTAGACGATCCCTGAAAACCCTTCTCTTCAGAGAAGCCTATCCTACCCACACCTAACAACTGTATTCTCATTTTCTCCATCAGCTCATCCCCCACAGTTATTACTTTTTGTCCCTCTTGACCCTCCATTCTAGATTGTAAGCTCTAACAAGCAGGGCCCTCTGATTCCTCCTGTATTGATTTGTATTGTAGCTGTACTGTCTGCCCTCATGTTGGAAAGCACTGCGCAAACTGTTCACACTATATAAATCCTGTATAATAATAATAATATGTATGTATTGTGTAGCCAACCTCAGCTTCAAGAGACAAGCAATGTGTTCAGGTTAACTAAACCTTTTTTTTATACTGTAGTATACACTGTATGTATAATCAAAGATTATTTAAAATTCTGGGTAGAGCAGAAAAGGTCTGTGAAGTATTAATTGCTCTCTGTGTCCCAGCTAGGTAACATCACCCTCTTTATTCATTGTGATTACCAGTATTACCAAAATAAAAAGGGATGGCAAATCCAAAACTTTAAATCGTCCTATGGGTACCCTCCTGTACGGTGCCTGAGCCCTATCAGTTTCACAGGGGGGCCCGGGCAGCTGACAAGCCGAAGGAAGAGGATTGTGGACAGGGAGGGGGATCAGTGGGGGGGGGGAGCAATTACTGGAACCAATCCCCTGTGGCTCCTCCTGCGGCAGTTGAAATCCGGCTTCTCCTCCCCTCCCTCTCGGCTTTCAGCTGCTTCAAGGAAAGCCACAGGGAGATCAGTTCCAGTACTTTCGCTCCCTGTCCACGATCCCCTTCCCCCTGCCACCAAGGCCCCCCCTGTGTGCTCCTTTCACCCCCGCAGAGGTGCTGATTACTCACTGTGTTCATTCATAACTGAAGCATGGTAAACTGTGTCTGTATTAAATCAATGTCTTTATGGACCTTGCTTTTTGCACTGGTGCGCAGTAATGTCGGAACAGGAAGGGGCCATCCCCAAACTGTTCCCACAAAGTTGGGAGCATGAAATCGTCCAAAATGTCTTGGTATGCTGACACCTTAAGGGGCCAAACCCAACCCCTGAAAAAGAACCCCACACCATAATCCCCCCTCCACCAAATAATTTGGACCAGTGCACAAAACAAGGTCCATAAAGACACGGATGAGCGAGTTTGGGGTGGAGGAACTTGACTGGCCTGCACAGAGTCCTGACCTCAACCCGATAGAACACCTGGGGGATGATTTAGAGCGGAGACTGCCAGCCAGGCCTTCTCTCCAACATCAGTGCGTGACCTCACAAGTGCACTACTGAAAGAATGGTCAAACATTCCCATAGACACACTCCTAAAACTTGTGGACAGCCTTCCCAGAAGAGTTGAAGCTGTTATAGCTGCAAAGAGTGGGCAAACTGTATATTGAACCCTACGGACTAAGACTGGAGTGCCATTAAAGTTTATGTGCGTGTAAAGGCAGGTGCCCCAATACTTTTGTTGATACAGTGTATTTGTCAATAGTCACAAAGGATATAACATAAATCAATTTTTGTGTGCTTCCAATGCCTTTCCAATTCCAGATATTACATCGTAAAATTAGGGAGACATCATCACTGGGCTACACATAACCTGTGCAGACAACAGGCAGTGGGAGGGACCATGCAGGTTTGCCCCCTACAGACTTACCTATAGAAAACTACAGGAAGGGCGGATACAAGACCAGTCACCCTTCAGGAAAACAGAGAGCAGTAGTGACTGGTCTTTAATACAGGAAACTCCTGCACAGAGGCAGTGTAGAAGTGTAGAGATCATTATATTTTGGACAATATTTGTTTAGCCTGGGTTTCAGCTTTAACAGAAAAGCTTTCCACTCACAAGCCACTCTTGTGATTAACATCCGAGAATAGTTGTGTGTAAAAATAATTTCACCGTCTATAGTTATGTCTGCCCGTGTCACTTTGTAAAATAGCTTATTGCTGACTTCACGTGAGCTTCAGTAACCAAGATAGATCATCGCGCTGATGTTTGACAGGCAACAATGTCAAGGTGATTTTGGCCTGGAATGCCAAGCGTGAACAATAGTCAGCGAGGCCTCGGTGTCCTTTGTCTCCTTCCCTGGTTTGATGTCACCATACACATATAAAAGTTGACATTTTAAGCCTGCATTAAGCACAAAAAGCCTTTTTTTTAAAGATTCAAAATGAAATGAAGCAGCTCAGCAAGGTTAAATGTTGATTGCATTGAAGCAATCTACTTCCCCAAAATGTAATTATTACTAATAGGTACCGAGCAATAAGGCCTACATAATGTGGACCCTCCAAATGTTGGATTACTAAACCGAGAGTGAGTGGGCGATATGATCATCCCTAACTCCCCTTTCCTATTATTTTATTTTTTATTTTATTTATTACAGATATAGCACCGTTAATCTAGGCAGAGCTTTACACATATATTGTACATTCACATAATTATTTCTCCTGAGTTCTCTTGTAAAGTGAGATGGACTGTTTTATAGTAAAGCTGATGTAAACTCTAACTGGATGACATATTTACCTCAGTCACATGCTGGAATATATAATTATTTAAATATGTCAAAAAAATAGTATGTAATTACCTTGCTACGGACATTCTTGTGTAATTGAAGAACTTATCCTCAAAATTACGCAGATTGGCATACATTGCCCAAAACTGCCCTCTGGTCTCTCGATTAGCTATCACTGGATGAACCCAATAGCGACGTCTTCTTCACATCATCAGCTCTCCTCCTCTTCCATCAATACTTCCAACCCAGAAGTAATCACAGCGGTGATCAAATGAGGCAAAGAAGTCATTTTTTAGTTATGGTTAAAGGGGAACCAGGAAGAAGGAAGAGGAACAGGAATGATGTCAGCACAAGTATTTATCTGATTGGCCACAGGCTAAAATCGCCTGGATTGGAAACTCCTGTTGAAATCCCTTGAAATCGCCTGAAATCGCCTGAATTTGCGCCGGAATCGCGCCGCAATCACGCCGAAGAATCGCCTAGCAAATTCGCCCCAAGTCAGATCGCCTGAATGTGAACCGGCCCTTAGGGGTCTATTTATAAAACATTTGTCGAGCAGTTATTACAAACATCGGCGCAATCAGGGCAAAAATTGCAGTACTTCCTCTATTATGTATGATTCCTATATCGTGAGCGGCATCTAGTGGCCCCAATATTTTTTTTGCCTACAATAAAGTTATCCCCTTTTCCTGGTTCTCCAAACAGATTTTTTTTCAAAGAAGATGCACCTCATCCCAAAAAAGTCTTTACAATCTAACACGAACATTGTAATTAAAATGGCGAACAAAGGTGGTAACATAGTAATCATGGATACGAAAGATTATGAAGCGATGTGTTTCAATATTCTACGTAATAGGGAATGGTATCGCCCTATTACTAAGCTAGTCATTCCCTCATAAGGGAATTATTAACAAGGAAACCTGGACATTTTTGATCAAAAAGGAATCTAAATTCCTACTTTTTATGCCCTGCCTAAGGTGCACAAATCTATGACTAAACCTCCCAGCTGCCCGATTATATCGGGCTGTGCTGTAATGACAGAGAATGCTAGCCTTCTGGTAGATAATTACTTATGCCCTCATGTGACATCTCTAGTCTCCTATGTCAAAGACACCATCGACCTTCTACGAATGGTCGATGGTGTTTACCCTCTAATGTATGGCTTGTGACCTTGGACATTGAGAGACTGTATAACAGCATCCCTCACATGAAAGGGCTTGAAGTCATTGAAAAACTCCTGAAAGAGAGAGGACCTTCGGCTACAAAGTACAATGAGTTTGTGCTGGAACTTTTAAAGTTCATTCTAACTCAAAATATATTTATGTTTGGCTCCTCCCACTACCTCCAGGTGCAGGGGGTGGCGATGGGGACTCTATGTGCCCCATCGTACGCCTAACTGTACCTGGGGAGGGGTTGGGAGTGGGACCTATTTTCTAGTGAAGTTCTATCCCCGTTCCTGATACATATGGCGGCTTGGTACCGTTACATTGAAGACGTACTGATTTTTTGAACAGGCACAGAGCAGGAGTTCCTTTTGTTCTATAAGGCTATTTCTATAAATGATTACAACCTCAAGTTTACCTTTGAATATAGTAAAAAAAAACGTTAATTTTTTGGATATTCAACTAACTGTGGACAAAGATGGTTATCTTTGCTCTTCCCTATACAGAAAACCCTGTGCGGGGAACACAATCCTCCACGCCAATAGTGCTCATCCGAAACAATTAATACATAGTGTACCTTATAGTCAATATTTAAGAATTAGACGTAACTGTACGAAACTACAGGATTTTGAAGTGGCAGCAAGGGAACTGTATGATAGGTTAAAGCAACGCAGATAAAGCCATTCCTGTCTTAAGAAGGCCTATAAAAGGGCCAAGGAGAAGGACAGAAAGTCCCTCATTTTTTCTAAACCCATTGAAGAGACCAGTCAACATATTAGATTTATTACCGGATATTCAGCCCAACATGGTAAGATTAACCCCTTGCCGACCGCCGATCGGCAATTGACGGCGGCAAGGTGGCTCGTGAGCGCAAATCGCCGTCATATGACGGCGGCCGCGCTCACGAGCCTAGTGAGCGCGCTCACTGTGTTCGGGGAGGGCCAGGGAGCGGGTGCGGCGGCTTCGATTGCCGCCGGCTACCCGCGATGGCCCCCCCGGAGCGAATGAGCGGAGGTCCGTGTATGTAAACACGGACCTCCGCTCTGTGTGAGGGGGAAGGGCTGTGATCACAGCCTTCTTGTATACGAAGGCTGTGATCGCTTCCCTTCCCCAGCTAGTACAGTGCCCCCACAGTTAGAACACGCCCAGGGAACATAATTAACCCTTAGAGCGCCCCCTGCAGGTTAACCCCTTCACTGCCAATGACATTTACACAGTAATCAGTGCATTTTTATAGCACTGATCGCTGTATAAATGCCAATGGTCCCAAAAAAGTGTCAAAATAGTCCGACATGTCCGCTGAAATATCGCAGTA
>BLSH010307061.1:922214-949914 GCA_018402905.1 Glandirana rugosa
TGGTAGGTGGTCGTGGTGACACGGTAGGTGGACGTGGGGTCACGGTAGGTGGTCGTGGTGACACGATAGAGGGTCGTGGGGTCACGATAGGTGGTCGTGGGGTCACGGTAGGTGGTCGTGGGGACATGGAGTCGGGGTTTCCCACTCTAGGGTACGGCCGGAAGGGATGAGTGAGGTCGTGGGGAACACCGAAGGTGGGTTAAGTCCTCTTCGTTCCTAAAGGGGAAAATGACGGGTTGGTCCTCAGGTCCACCTGTGTGTTTTACAAAATGGGTAATTAAAAAAACTTAACCAAAAGTGACTCCTGTACGACGCTAGGTATAGTAGGCGTTAGGATTCGCTTGGATAGATTGGCGTGCATATAGGTTGCACTGGGCAACAATGGATCGCAGCATGTCCTCAGTGAAAACCAATTCAAAAAAATTAATGGGTAAAACATTTTGTGTGTCCACCTGGACTCCTGGTTGGGCAGTAAAAGGGGAAATCCTTGCTTCTCCTGAATTGGGTGGAAGCCACAAGGGGTGCTGGAGTGAGTAGGGAAGGCCGGCATGGGATCTCACCCTTTGGGGCTGAGGTACAGGGGTGCTGGTGGATGGCACTGGGGTGCTGGTGGATAGCACTGGGGTGCTGGGAGATAGCACAGTGGTGCTGGTGGATGGCACTGGGGTGCAGGTGGATGGCACAGTGGTGCTGGTGGATGGTATTGCCTCAACAACGCGCCTTCGTCTGGCACGCGGACAATATTCCTCGTCTGAGTCCAGCTCTGATTCCCTACTTGAGACGGGTTCATAAGCCAAATCAGACTCAGACTCAGAGGAACTTGCAGGAGAGAGCTCCCCATTGTTCTCATCGGCTGCAAGAATATTGTAGGCCTCCTCGGCAGAACAAGATCGTTTTGCCATTGTTGCAGCACTAATTGGCACTGATGACACTTGATGACACTGACAGGTGGCACTGATGATGTGTGGCACTGACAGGTGGCACTGATGGCAAGTCAGGTGGCACTGATACGTGGCACTAATGACAGGTCAGGTGGGACTGATGACAGGTCAGGTAGAACTTTATGAAATGTGGCGCTGATGACACTTGATGGCACTGACAGGTGGCACCGATGTGTGGCACTGAGACGTGGCACTGATGACAGGTCAGGTGGCACTGACACGTGGCACTGATGACAGGTCAGGAGGCACTGACACGTGGCACTGATGACAGGTCAGGTGGCACTTTATGACACGTAGCACTGGTGACACTTTGATGACGTGACACTTGATGGCACTGATAGGTGGCACTGATGATATGTGGCACTGACAGGTGGTACTGATACATGGCACTGACACATGGCACTGATGTCCGGTGGCACTAATGACAGGTCAGGTGGCACTGATGACAGGTCAGGTGGAACTTTGGCATGTGGCACTGATGACACTTGATGGCACTGACAGGCGGCACCGAAAGTGGCACTGACACGTGGCACTGATGACAGGTCAGGTGGCACTGACACGTGGCACTGATGGCAGGTCAGGTGGCACTGATACGTGGCACTGATGGCAGGTCAGGTGGCACTGACACGTGGCACTGATGACAGGTCAGGAGGCACTGACACGTGGCACTGATGGCACTTTGATATGTGACACTTGATGGCAATGATAGGTGGCACTGATGATATGTGGCACTGACAGGTGGTACTGATTCGTGGCACTGACAGGTGGCACTGATAGGTGGCACTGATAGGTGGCACTGACAGGTGGCACTGACGATATGTGGCACTGACAGGTGGCACTGAGAGGTGGCACTGACAGGTGGCACTATGGGGCAGTTTTATTTGCAGTGTTATGAAATCCACTCACTGTAACAGACGATGGCACAGATCTCTCTCTCTCTCTCTCTCTCTCTCCTCACACAGCGGTGTCTGTGTGAGGAGAAAAGGCAGGCAACGAAAGATGATCTCATATGTTTACATTTGAGATCAGCTTTCGTTGGACCCGCCGATCGTATGGTAAACAGCCGCTGTTGCTGGCCGTTTACCTCGATCTGTCATTGGCTGTGTCCAGGGGACACAGCGAGCACAGTTTTTGGCTCGTGCGTGCCCGCGATTGCAGGCGGGGAGCGCGCGAAGGGGCGGACGTCCATGGACGTCCACCCGGAAATTGGTATCCGCGCTGTAGCCGTCTTTCGGCTATAGCGCGGTCCTGTACAGGTTAAAGGGGTTGTCTACCTGGAAAAAATTAAATAAAAAAAATTAAAACCTGCAAGACAATGGCATAATGAGCTAGTATGCACCGCATACTAGCTCATTATGAAATACTCACCTTAAAATGAGATCTGACCAGGCTGCTCGGTTCCCTCTGGGGGAGCGGACATCTTCCCTCGGATCTTGCTTCTGGGTGCGCGCGGGACCCATCTTTCCGGCAAGGTCTGGAACTATTGCCGGGCCTTTGCCGGGACATACACGGCGCATGCGCCATAACGCAGCAGCGGATTAGAGAGGGAATATCTTCTAAACCGTACAGGTTTAGAAGATATTCATTTTACCTACAGGTAAGCCTTATTATAGGCTTGTGTAAAAAAGAAACAAAACAGTCTCTGCAGCAGCGCTAATAAATGTTCTCAACAGTGCAGTCTTCATATAGTGTAGATCTTGGTAAAGATATCTTGCCACCACCAAAAAGACACCCTGTGAGTAAATCCGAGTCCCCGTTGGGGATGCACTCACCAGACCACGGTGAGTCAATCACAATGGTAATCAAAACATCTGTAGTCTCGGGTATATCAGGCTGTACAGTTAAACTTCTCACTCCTTCGGACAACCCCGATATTCAAAACAGCTTCACAGGAGGTATCCCTCAAGCGTAGCATATAAAGAAGAAGCGGGAATCCGACATAGCGTAAAACTGTATAACACTTTATTTATACCCCGCAATCCCCTTTAAAAGTCACTCACAATTCTGAAGATCACACAGCGCTGTACATTCAATAGCTAGTACCAACATCCGGATAGCGTGTCCCAGATACGAACGGTACCTGCCCAATCCGTCCTGTGTACCCGCAGTCCGGTACGTCAGCAGCCAGCTCTTTCCAGTGCGTCACCTAGCCACGCCCTGACGCGTTTCGTCATATCCGACTTCGACAGAGGGCGTGGCCAGGTGACGCTGATCACTGATCTTATAGTAGTCGTCACCGGAAGTCATAGCCCGCGTGACCACACTGCTCTCCCGTTTCCGGGAACAACAGGTAGAGCTCGGCCTTCTCCAACATACAGACATACCCAATCTCATAAACCACCACTAGATGGCTCCATGTGGTTAAATTAAAGTGATCACCCCAGTCGGAAAAATACCGAATTTTAAATTGTTAATTAATTCACATGGGGGACCAGTGAGCTGTCTGCTGGCGGCCTTCAATCCAACAGGTTACATAGATAAAGCTAAATGGAGTCTATGTTTGAGCATAGACGTCTAAGTACATTTCAAATCAGGTGATTGCCATATCACCATAATATAATGACAGTATCTTGTACAAAACTCTTAATAAAAGCTTTTAATTGTTAATCTATTGTGGGGCTATTCTAAAGCCCATCATATTGATGGAGACCACTCTTAGAAACTCAGAATGGGGTCCATGATATAATTCACAGAACCCCCGCACCCAAGGTAGGGACAACAACTACCAGCATTAATAATTGCTAATAAAGCAGTTGATGTCCAACTCAACGTTGAGACCCCTGGGCGCAAGAGAATCTGTTAAATAGATCCATCGGGTCTCACGTCTGGACAAGTCCCGGACCAGGTTCGTTCCTCTCCAAGTTTGCACTAACCGGTCAACCCCCCAAAAAGTGAGGCCCGATGGATCTCGGTCATGAAATTTTAGAAAATGCAAAGAAACATTATGGTCTTTAAAGCCAAGCCTAATATTTGTTATATGCTCAGCTATTCGCACACGTAGGGGTCGCTTAGTTCTGCCAATGTAGAGAAGTCCACATGGACACCTTAAGGCGTAGACCACATGTGTCATATTACATGTGATAAACTCAGTGATCTTAAAATCCGTGTTATTTGCATGTGATGTAAAAGATCTCAGTCCCCTCATAGTTGTATTCACTTCTCTGCATGGCCTGCACTTCCTACAGGCATAGAAGCCCTTTTGATCCCAGAAGGTAGCTGGTCTACTCGGGGGGTCTAACACTTTGCGTACTACCCTTTCCCCTATATTGGGACCTTTACGGTAGATAAATTTCGGATTAGTAGGCAACACCGGGCCTAGTAGTTTGTCCATTAACAGAACATGCCAGTGTTGTCTAAAAATTCCTTCTACCTGACGATATTGCTCGTGATATCCGGTGATAAAGCCAAACTGTTGGTTATTAGTTTGAGGGGACAGTCGTGGTTGGTCACTTAGTAGAGCGTCCCTTGACACACCTGTTACTTCATCAATGACCACATCCAAATGTTCCCTCCTATAGCCTTTTTCTTCAAACCTATCTCTCAGGATGACTGACTGTTCCCTAAATGTATCCAGATCGGAACAGTTTCTACGTACCCTCATCATCTGACCCTTTGGTATATTCTTTAACCAGAGTGGATGATGTCCACTAAACCAGGGCAGGAAACTGTTCCTATCTGTAGGCTTGAAGTAAACTTTAGTGGCTAGCCTATCTCCAGTCCTACTGATGGTTACATCCAGGAAATGTATATGGCTCCGACTCCACTGACTGGTAAGGACTATATTGTTGGAATTGTTGTTTAATTCTTCAACAAATTCAATCAGTGATGCCTCTGACCCCCTCCAGATGAAGAACAGGTCATCTATATATCTAACATACATAAGGAGTTCCCTCCTTCTGTTAGCAAAGATTGACCTGTCCTCCCACTCTCCCATAAAAAGATTTGCGATGCTGGGGGCAAATTTCGCCCCCATAGCTACGCCTCTCTTTTGGCTGAAGAACCGGCCATCAAACCAAAAGAAATTATGCGAGAGACAGAAATCCAGACAATTTCTAATAAATCTCATTTGAATATGTGGGAGATCATCTCTTTGACTGAAGGCTTACCTGTAGGTAAAAGTAAAAAAAATGGGTAGACAACCGCTTTAAGCTGTAAATCGAACGCAGAACCCGCGTGTTCCGAGGCTGTAACGTTGTGGCTTTTTGACACTGAAGCGGCAAAACACTCACTAACGCTCACTAACGTAGCAACGTTAACCGGCATTTTTAGCGCCGGCATTTTCAGGTTAAAAAATAACAGAGGAATGTTTTTTTAAACAAAACGCCTATTAACGCCGATGCTCACTAACACGAATTAACGCCGTTGCAAAACGCATACGAAATCGCGTTTTTGACGCCGATTTTTGCCTGACGTCGGTCCCGACGTTTTGCTATTACACCCATGTGTATGAGGCCTTATACTGGAGATGTTTTACTGGCCAGATCACCAGGTGAAAACGGGGAAAAAGGCCAAAAAAAAATAAAACTGATGCAAACACTACATCTAATGATTGGTAAGCTGCAATATAATACATTTATAGTTTTGGGTTTAATAGTGCTTTATTATTCTGGCCAATGTAATGCATTCATGCTTAAACACTTGACGCACCTAAACATGTTTGCAATATGCAGCTTTAGGTGGTTTCATTTTTAAGCAGCTTTTTCCTGTCAAGAGTAAAAGGTGTTCAGAGGAGAAAATCTAACGCCCTGTGTGCATGAGGCCCAAAAAAAAGACCTGACATTTGCCAATGTTGTATAGACTAACTTGATAAGTTTGGATTACATCATATATAACACCACCCTCGCCCCAAGAAAAAAAAACCCATACATTTAAGCCATCTACACTTCAGGTCCGCCCACCGTCAAATGACGGCGGGGCGGAACTGCTATTGTTCTGGGACGACGTCATATGACGTCGTCCCTTTAAGCCAGGATTGCGCGCGATCGGGCGCGCGCATCCCAGCTCTGTCAGTGTCGGTGTGTCCCCAGGACACACTGTGAAAAAAACACGCAGTGATTGGAACTGGTTGGCAGCACTGGTGGGCACTGATTGGCAGCATTAGTGGACACTGTTGGTTCTGCACTGATGATCAGGGCATGTAAATGTCCCCTGTGTGGATTTTCCGGTTATCGGTTCTCCTCCCCTCATGCACCGTCAGTGTGAGGAGAAGAATGGCGATAACCGGCAAATCCTGTTTACACTGTGATCAGCTGTGATTGGACACAGCTCATCACTTGGTAAAGAGCTGCTGTGATTGGCTCTTAACCACGTCCTAAGGACATAGCTGATCACAGATGCCTGAGGATGCATGCTGCAGGAGGTGTGTGAGAAGCGCAATCACGAGAGGACATTGCCTCTAGCTTGAAGTAATAAAAGTATATATATATTCCCTAAGGAAGCTGGAAATTGCCACTGTGCCGAGTGAGGAATGTCCTGTGTTTACTAAGTAGCAGGGCAGCCAGTCTGCACGGGACTTGGCAGCTAGTGGCAATCACTGTAGTAGTGGTCAGACACTGATCATGGTATTGTGCCACTGTGATTGGCAACAGCTATCACATTGTACAGGGCTGCTGTGACTGGCCTGGGTACCATGTGATTGTTGTGACCAATCACAGCAATCACAGTTACAGTAGTTAGCAAGGCTGTCATTTGTGAAGTCTTGATTACTGCTGTGTGATTTCTGTGATTGATCACAGCAATCACATGGTACCAGGGCCAGTCACAGAAGCCCTGTACCATGTGAAAATGAGACCAATCATTTGACCAGCATCACAGTAGTAAACATGGTTTAATGAATAAAACCTTTAAACCTTTAACCACTTGCTTACTGGGCACTTTTACCCCCTTCCTGACCAGGCCATTTTCAGCTTTCAGTGCTGTTGTACGTTAAGTGACAATTGCGCGATCATGTAACACTGTACCCAAACAGAATTTTTATATTTTTTTCAGACAAAGATAGCTTTCTTTTGGTAGTATTTAATTACTGATAGTTTTTTTATATTTTTGAAAATCACAGGGCGCGCCGCCTGCGCCCAGCTACAGAAACGCGGTAGGTGCGATCACGGGAGGCCATCATATGACAGCATCCCAGAACTAGTCATCCACGCTGTTGCCATCATTCAGCTATAGCGCAGTTGGCAAGTGGTTAACCAATGATACAGATTGCTTATTACAGTGATAATCAGTGTGGCAAGGCTGAGTAATTATCATTCAAAGTGCGACAGCACTGAAATCTGAAAATGGCCTGGTCAGGAAAGGGATAAAAGTGTTTGTTATCCCATTTCATATACCTGATGTGTGCCTGATGTACCATGTACTTGTATGAAAAAGTCTCCTGTTCTCTTTGCATTACTTCCTTTTTGTGAAATCTCTGGTATCCCTGCCAATCCCTCTGCTTTCCTATTAAAAACTGACCACACTAAGAAGGAGAATGCAACGTGGTCAGTTGTCTAGCTATGCTGGGAACTTATACTGCTCTCCTCCAATGATAAGACTTGTCCTGACACGCCCCCTGGCACAACCATTCGCTGGCAAGATCAGTATACTGCTGCTTCTCCTCCCCCCAGCTCTTATGCAGCTGAGAACCCAGGGAATGTGATCACTTGTAAAAAATGGGAAACAGATATTTATAATGTTTTTCTTTAATTTACAAACAAATGTTTTGCCTTTCATTTCAATTTTAAACGGAATGGGCTGTTTTACAAGGTGATTGTTTACAATCACTTTAAGTTTCAACTTTCTACCCATATTCTATTTTTAATGATTTTTAAGGTGCTTTTTATTTCAAAACCAGCATTAACACAGACAAGGAAGAAACATAAAAGGCAAAGCAAAAAGAGGTCACAGAAGAAAACAACAGATCTTTATTTCTCTATACAAAGGACTGCACTTGCTCAGTGTACAATATATAAAGGGAGATAAAAGAATTTAAAGAAAGCATTTTTCAGGAAACCGTTTGGCCCTGAGAATTATTTGATACATTTACAGAAGATGACATTTCAGTGCATGTTCCCCAGATGTTATCAAATTCTAGAGGACATCCTTTGGCTTCGGCTATAAGTCATTTTATACAAAGGAAAAGGAACATATGTTTCAAACATTCTGAAGAAGCTAGGATCAAGAGCTGTTTCCATTTAATTTCTATCAGCTTTTGAGCATGCAATAGCCTAGTCTTTGACCGGCTTCACACCTGTACAGTAATTAATGCACACACTTAGGGTCCTTTCACACGAACGGATCGTTCAGGTCCGCCTGTCAGTTTTTCAGGCGGACCCGAAGGGACGCTCCATTGTTCTCTATGGATCGACGGATGTCAGCGGTGAAATGTCCGCTGACATCCATTCCGCTCCGATCCGCCAGTAGGACGGTCCGTGTTCATCCGATCCTCCATAGAGGAGAATGGAGCTGTGACAGGTCAGTCTCTGCACTAAGTGCAGAGACTGTCCTGTCATCCGCTGACTCAGTGGGGATAAAAGTTCGTGTGAAAGGGGCCTAAGGGTCAGTTCAAACCAGAATATGTTGCAGGAAAGGCACATGCAGTGCGCATTTCCTGCACCCTGTTCAAGATGCACAGCCTTTGCGATCTACAGGGTGGGCCATTTATATGGATACACCTTAATAACATGGGAATGGTTGGTGATATTAACTTCCTTTTTTCGCACATTAGTATATGTGAGGGGGGAAACTTTTCAAGATGGGTGGTGACCATGGCGGCCATTTTGAAGTCGGCCATTTTGATTCCAACTTTAGTTTTTTCAATAGGAAGAGGGTCATGTAACACATCAAACCTATTGGGAATTTCACAAGAAAAACAATGGTGTGCTTGGTTTTAACATAACTTTATTCTTTCATGAGTTATTTACAAGTTTCTGACCACTTATAAAATGTGTTCGATGTGCTGCCCATTGTGTATCTTCACAGCATATGTTTTTTTATGGTTTTTATGGTCAGTAAAAACCAATACCGGGTGAGCTGCTCCTTCCAGGAGGTACCGCCATTCCTCCAAAGCCAACTTGATGGCCAGCAATTCCCTATCACCGACATCATAGTTCCAGCAAGATGGTTCAACACCACATTATGGGTGTCAGGTCCGAGCATTCCTAGATGAACAGTTTCCTGGAAAGTGGATTGGTCGTCGTGGGCCAGTTGAATGGCCCCCAAACTCTCCCGATCTGACCCCCTTAGACTTTTATCTTTGGGGTCATCTGAAGGCAATTGTCTATGCTGTGAAGATACGAGATGTGCAGCACCTGAAACTACGGATACTGGAAGCCTGTGCTAGCATTTCTCCTGCGGTGTTGCTATCAGTGTGTGAAGAGTGGGAGAAGAGGGTTGCATTGACAATCCAACACAATGGGCAGCACATTGAACACATTTTATAAGTGGTCAGAAACTTGTAAATAACTAATGAAAGAATAAAGTTATGTTAAAACCAAGCACACCATTGTTTTTCTTGTGAAATTCCCAATAAGTTTGATGTGTCACATGACTCTCTTCCTATTGAAAAAACAAAAGTTGG
The DNA here is from genome assembly GCA_018402905.1 of Glandirana rugosa. Classification (NCBI taxonomy): domain Eukaryota; kingdom Metazoa; phylum Chordata; class Amphibia; order Anura; family Ranidae; genus Glandirana; species Glandirana rugosa. Next base: position 931,713 of record BLSH010307061.1, read on the forward strand.
ATTCAAAATGGCCGACTTCAAAATGGCCGCCATGGTCACCACTCATTTTGAAAAGTTTGGTCGTGCCATAGGTACGCATGGTTCACAGTGATGGTTGGATTGGAAGCTCCCTTTAATGTGATAACAATTTACCTATTCCTTTTAACTTTTTCTTTTAATCAGAAAAAAAAATATTAAAAGAATAATAAACATTCATTTGAAAAATACCACTGCATGTACATCAATCTGCTAAATATGTTGTATAAAAGGTTGAAATACACACAACAGCATGAATAGTCTAGAGACATACTATTACATAAAGCAATGACGTGTATGCTTGCATTACAAACAGAGATGCATTATGATGACCATGGATTAGAATAAGAACATAAACTAAAATAAAACGAAATAACAATACACTATAAAACACAAGTCTTAATACTAGTGACCCAAACGTGTATGACCATATACCATATAGAAAATAAGCCTGTCCTTGACCATTTCATGGGGTGCAAGACCCGGTGAGTCCAACCAAGGCTGCCAAATTTGAAAATATTTTTTAGGTACATTCCTGTGTTGGTATGTCATTTTTTCTTGCATTAACATAGTGTTAACCTGTTCGATCCACTGACTCCTAGTGGGTATCTGAGATGATATCCATACTGAGCTATTAATTTACAAGCAATATAAAGTAGGCATATCACTGCTTACAGCAAATCCCTCTAAACTGGCCTACCGTTACACAGGCTATCCCCCCTTCAGTCTATCATGAATGCTTCTGCACCTTACTAACCAATTCGCCACTGCTGTCCGCTCTTCCAATCGCTTCACTGGCTTCCCCTACCCCACCATATAAAATTCAAAACACTAACCACAACATACAAGGCCATCCACAACACTGCCCCAGCTACATCACCAATCTCATCTGCAGATATCACCCCAATCGTCCTCTCCACTCCTCCCAGGACCTCCCGCTCTCTCGCTCCCTTGTTACCTCCTCCCATGCTCGCCTACAGGACTTCTCCAGAGCCTCTTCCATCCTGTGGAACTCCCTGCCCCAGAATGTCCGGTCAGCCCCCACCCTGTCCACCTTTAGGCGATCCTTGAAAACTCACTTATTCACGGAAGTGCACCCCACCCCCACCTAACAACTGTGCTTGAGTCACCTCTATCAGATCATCCCCTGCAGCCATTACCTTTTATACCACCTCCCCTCCCTTTAGATTGTAAGCTCCCCGAGCAGGGCCCTCCTATTCCTTCTGTATTGAACTGTATTGTAATTGTACTGTGTCCCTTCTTTCTTGTAAAGTGCTGCGCAAACTGTTGGTGCTATATAAATCCTGTATTATAATAATAATAATAATAGGTGTTCTTGTGGTGTGAGAGATTCCTCCTCAAGGGCACCCAATAAACATACTACAGGGTCATGCAGGAGACGGAATTAAAACACTTGTGAGATTGAGGTAATACTAGACCAATATCGGAATAATTTGGGACATCTCCAGAACATATGTATCAAGTCCCCGTTGTCCCTCTCACATTTCGGACACAGTGGCAAACTCCTCCCACCCTACCTATGAAGCTTTTTAACCTTTTTTATAAAAAAAAATTCTGTGTAGTGCAGTAATGAAATCCCACATTTAACAAGTCCTGTACTTTTGCTTTGTCAGTGTGTTTTTTTTTAAATACAGACCATTTGATGTTGTTGCCTCTTTGGGAAAGACGATTGGTCTTGTAATCACCCCTTTGTAATTATTTTTTTCTGACCTCCTGTATTGCATGGGTGCTGGGTTCCACATAGCTTTGCTCTTCACACAGGCCATGTGCATAGTGATTATGTCACCTCCACTTTTACAAGATAATTGTCGGGATTGCAAAGGCATTTGGTATTCACAAAGAGGATTTATATCCTTCTTGGCTACTAAAGAATATACAGTATCTCACAAAAGTGAGTACACCCCTCACATTTTTGTAAATATTTTATGATATTGTTTCATGTGACAACACTGAAGAAATGATACTTTGCTACAATGTAAAGTAGTGAGTGTACATCTTGTATAACAGTGTAAATTTGCTGTCCCCTCAAAATAACTCAACACACAGCCATTAATGTCTAAACCACTGGCAACAAAAGTGAGTACGCCCCTAAGTGAAAATGTCCAAATTGGGCCCAAAGTGACAATATAATGTGTGGCTATCATTATTTTCCAGTGCTGCCTTAACCCTCTTGGGCATGGAGTTCACCAGAGCTTCACAGGTTGCCACTGGAGTCCACTTCTCCATGATGACATCACGGAGCTGGTGGATGTTAGAGACCTTGCACTCCTCCACCTTCCATTTGAGGATGCCCCGCAGATGCTCAATAGGGTTTAGGTCTGGAGACATACTTGGCTAGTCCATCGCCTTTACCCTCAACTTCTTTAGCAAGGCAGTGGTCATCTTGGAGGTGTTTTTGGGGTCGTTATGTTGGAATACTGCCCTGCGCCCCAGTCTCTGAAGGGAGGAGACCATGCTCTGCTTCAGTATGTCACAGTACATGTTGGCATTCATGGTTCCCTCAATGAACTGTAGCTCCCCAGTGCAGGCAGCACTCATGCAGCCCCAGACCATGACACTCCCACCACCATGCTTGACTGTAGGCAAGACGCACTTGTCTTTGTACTCCTCACCTGGTTGCCACCACACACGCTTGACACCATCTGAGCCAAATAAGTTTATCTTGGTCTCATCAGACCACAGGGCATGGTTCCAGTAATCCATGTCCTGCTTGTCTTCAGCAAACTGTTTGTGGGCTTTAATGTGCATCATGTTTACAAGAGGCTTCCTTCTGGGACGACAGCCATGCAGACCAATTTGATGCAGTGTGCGGCATATGGTCTGAGCAATGACAGGCTGACCCCCCCAGCCCTTCAACCTCTGCAGCAATGCTGGCAGCACTCATACATCTATTTCCCAAAGACAACCTCTGGATATGACGCTGAGCACATGCACTCAACTTCTTTGCTCGACCATGGCAAGGTCTGTTTTGAGTGGAACCTGTCCTTTTAAACCGCTGTATGGTCTTGGCCACTGTGTTGCTGCTCAATTTCAGGGTCTTGGCAATCTTCTTATAGCCTAGGCCATCTTTATGTAGAGCAACAATTCTTTTTTTTAAGATCCTCATAGAGTTCTTTGCCATGAAGTGCCATGTTGAACTTCCAGTGACCATTATGAGAGAGTGAGAGCGATAACACCAAATTAACACTCCTGCTCCCCATTTACACCTGAGACCTTGTTACACTAACAAGTCACATGACACCAGGGAGAGAAAATGGCTAATTGGGCCCAATTAGGACATTAGTGTACTCACTTTTGTTGCCAGTGATTTGGCCATTAATGGCTGTGTGTTGAGTTATTTTGAGAGGATAGCAAATTTACACTGTTATACAAGCTGTACACTCACTACTTTACATTGTAGCAAAGTGTCATTTCTTCAGTGTTGTCACATGAAAAGATATAATTAAATATTTACAGAAATCTGAGGGGTGTATTCACTTTTGTGAGATACTGTATTTAAAGAGACCCTGTCACCAGAGCATTCATTTCTACACAATACTTTCCATAAGATAATATCCACACATCTAAAAGCCTTGAGACTGCTGCTGGGTACTGTCATCTTAGATGTGATGTCAGCAGCCACAGCAGACTCAGAGCTGTCACAAGTTCCACTTTTATCATCCGTGGCAGCTACATAAAAGGTGAAAGAAGGGGCAGAGGAGTTTGGCCAGCACAGACAGTAATTAGGCACTCCCAGAAGAGGAGAGGGCTATGACGTGCAAGGGAGGAGGAAGCTGTGCTGGGGAATTGACTCTCCCAAAGAAATCAAATTTACTGGCAAGTTCAAAGGCAAGTGAATGAAGAATTGGTAGAGTTAGTGTTCACCTTTCCCGGGCCTTATCCAGCGGCCCAATTACAATGGCCAGTATCCTACTATAATATGTTGAGTTCAGCTCATTCTATTTTGGGGAGAAAAAGACCTTTCTCGGAATAATGTATTGGATGACACCTTTGAAAGACCCACAATCAGTGACAGCTGCTAAACATTGTATACCCTGTTCAGGCTTGCAATCACAGCACCTGGAAAGGGAACATCTTCACTTCAAAGGGGGAAATTCAATATCGGCTGGTTTATACCACAAAAATGCTCTCCAGATCAGTCCTGTATGTGTTTCTGCAGGAACGTTTTTAATGTGTTTGCGATACGTTCCATTGTGTTTTTGATGCGTTTCCAAATGCATTCCAGGTTCTTTTTCTTCTTCTTTTTGTCCTGTTTTTTTTCCACTGTACTGGGGTCCGGTGCGTTTTTGATGTGTTCCAGTGCATTCTGGTGCATTTTTAATACGTTTTACCGCGTTCCAGTGCAGGGAAAATGCAGCATGTTCTACTTTTTTTTCTGGAACTGGAAAGCCCTGGGACTGACCACACTGATGTGAACTATGCCATTGGAAATCATATAACCTTCTTTCCATGTGTTTTTGATGCAGAAAAAAAATGCACTGGACTGCATGTGGTGTGAACTGGCCCCAAAGCTGTTGTACAACGTTTCTGTTGTTAATTCCTCTTGTTAATTTATTGCATTCAATTCATGAAGCATTTGCAACACTTTTCTTTTCAAGCACCAAATTTAGGTAGTTCTAACATGCGCCACTTTTACATTGTTGCACATTGAATGCGCCAAATGTAAATGTGGAGCTAATTAAGACCAACACTCTTTTGGCCTACAGAGAGAAAAACTGTCTCAGACAGATTTTGCAAAAGTGTCTCTCTTGCATTCTGAAAGTGGCACAGCATGAGCCAAATTCAAGTACAAGACGGGTATATGAATTTGGTGCATTCTTCAGTCTTCATGAATTCCAGGGAATGTATTGGTCAGATGAATGATAACAATTATTTTTGATGATTACATATTTTTTAGGCAAGTCCATATCATTTTCACAGAGCAGCCTTTTTTCAAATAATGAAGTAATTCCTTGTTTATTCTTACTTCATCCTTTGCAATCCCACATATATATATATATATATATATATATATATATATTTATATCAAATTCAAGGTGAAAAGCTGCTATGCTTAGAATTCCAACAATCAAAGCCTTGCCCAAGGGATCAATATATAGGAATCCAATACAAAGTATTTGCTACACCTAAAATATGTTCATTTAGTTCCAAAAAAGCATGTAAAAATTGGCCACACTTTCAGGCAACATTTGGGCAGGTGGGGTGGTGGTGTGGTAGTTTGTCGCATCCTCCATGTTTTCCCCTTACTCATTGAGTGCCAAGTAGTACTGAGTCACATGTGAGGCCTGCCCCACGTGGGTTCTTCTGTGCTACGTTAAGCACTTGGTTGCAGGGTCATTTTACACACAAATGGGGTACCTTTACTCTGTGCCGTTTCCTTCAATGCCCTGGGACAAGGCTAAGGTTTCAGTGGGGAATACTCAACCTATACTGTACACCATGCAGACTGACACTGTAACTGTCCTCCAGTAACTCTTGGTTTCCCGTGACAATGTACACCTTCTGTGTAACTTGCACTTTGGAGGGACATTCAGAGCCAATGTCCACATCCACCTGTCCAGCATTTTCCACTACTACTCCCAAGTAGCTCTGCACAGGCTCCACACATGCACTCAACTTAACTCTCAAACTTCTGTACAGGATGGGAACCTCTGTAGTGCAATCCATTCCTGTTGCTAGGGGAGTCAAACCATGCCACCCATAACAGGAACACGCTAATGATAGGCCACTTGTTACACTTCCATTACTCTTGGCAAGTACTTATATCTTCACAATTCTCTACTTCATGTTGGTGTCTTCATACCCCAATGTGTTAAAGACCTACTGTTAATGACTTCAGACCAGGCAAAGGACAATGTTTCAAACTCTTTCCTTTTGTGCACAAATAGACATTCACAGTCCAACAGGCAAGACATGATATTAGCTCCCTAACTCCAGCTACAGGCTTGAGTGCTGCCCCGGCATACCTGTGAAAGTGCATTCTAGTGTCCATAGTCATTTACAGGCTCTCACAAGCAAGTGCAAGTCCTTTGGAGGCATACTCCAGCATTTGGAATCTTCAGGGTGAACCCCAGTTAAAAGTCTCTGTTGCAGGCCATGACAGACAGCATTCTTGTACTTCTCTGGGTGTCTTCTTCCGTCTCCATCTCCTGTGGGTCTGACACTCAATTCTCTTATGGGACCAAGGGCGACTCCCTGGGCCCCCTCGATGGAACACTCTTGAACCAGACCACTGTCCCAATTTATATCGCACAGGGGAAGTGGGCTGAACTCAGACAGAAACCTGCCAAAAAAGGATCCGGAGAGCGGGCAAAACATTCACCCCAAACCTCCCAGCTGGGACAGCATCTAATGATCTCTTCAACCTGCTTACAAACATGCCCTTCATCAGATCAAATAGCAAATCCATATCACATCACATTTATATTCATTAAACCAGAAATAACAGCACAATAAGAAAACTCATCATTTTATTCATTATAAAGTAACAACAGGTGAAAATATACAAAACTGATGATAGATGTTAGCAGCCTCTGTGCTCTTCTGATACCCATATAGGAAAAACATGAAGTAGTTTAAGCCTAGCGACCTGAAATATAAAGCATAAAAAAGACCTCATGGATATAAAGTATTCTGTTATTGGATACAGAAAACATTATTCCTTTTTAATTACAACTTCCTATCTCATCCTTGTCTTAAAGTGTTACTAAAGTCTGATTTAAAAAAAATTAAAATGACAAACATGTTATACTCACCTGCTCTGTGCAGTGGTATTACACAGAGCGGCCCAATCCTCCTCTACTCGGGTCCCTGGCTGCGATCTTGGCTCCCCCCCTTCTTTGTGTATCCCCATAGCAATCTGTTTGGTATGGGGACACACGGTGCATGCTGGCTCCTGACCTGCGTGTCTATGGAGCCATGTTCCATAGAATTACACAGCGGGACTTAGGCCAGCCCCCCTCACTTCCTCTTCACTGCATTTGATTGAGAGCAGCAAGAGCCAATGGCTCCTGCTGCTGCTCGATTGCTGTGTGAAGAGGAAGTAAGGGGAGCATAGATGCAGCCGTGCACAGCTCTGATCTCTTCTCCACTGTATTCCCCTCCACACGGGGAAGGGGGGGGGGGCACAGGGAAACTGAAAACGTTTTTTTACCTTAATGCAAACAATGCATTAAGGTAAAAAAAACGTTTTTAGGTTTAATATCACTTTAATTTAGAAGTGGAGTCAATAACTATTAACTATATATTTCAATTTTGCTATTGAATTACCTTTTTCAATAAAGCGCCTGGCTAATGGTTCCACGTGGTTATCCCTAATATATTTATGGAACTAAATAAAAATTGTCTAAGTTTAACAGTCCTCTGCATTGGATTTATATATATATATATATATATATATATATATATATATATATATATGTATTTATTTATTTATTACAGGTACTTAAACAGCGCCATCAGTCTGTGCAGTGCTTTACATATTTATTATACATTCACATCAGTCCTTGCCCTCAAGGAGCTTACAATCTAAGGTCCCCAACTCACATTCATACTTACACGTACTAGAGCCAATTTAGACAGGAGACAATTAACCACTACAGATCTGCGCTATAGCCGAAAAACGGCTACAGCGTGGATCTGAATAGCCGGGGGGACATCCATGGACGTCCGCCCTTTTGCGTGCTCCCCGCGTGCACTCACAGCCGGTGGCAGCGCGCTCTTATGCCTGCCACACGCTGCATAGGCATGCCTGCGGGTCGGGCGGACTCGATGTCTGCCAGAGACTCGCAATCATCTAATAGAGAGGCAGAATGGGGAACCGCCAATGTAAACACTGCGGTTTCTTGTTCTGTGAGGGGGGGGACATGACAGAGCTACTGATCCTTGTCACTGGGATCAGTGAGATCTGTTATGCCCCTGCAGCCCAGCCCCCACACAGTTAGAACACAGTGAGGGAACACAGTTAACCCCTTCACTGCCCCTTAGTGTTAACCCCTTCACTGCCAATGACATTTTACAGTAATCAGTGGCTATTTACATTTCTGATCGCTGTATAAATATCATTGGTCCCAAAAAAGTGTCAAAAATGTCCGACATGTCTGCTGCAATATCACAGTCCCGATAAAAATCGCAGATCGCTGGCCTTACGTATGCTCCTCACCTCCATCTGTTTGCCATAATGCAATATTTTCTGCATTCACACCTTCAAATTGGGAATGTATAGCCTGAGAACATTCAATATTGCCCCATTGGCACAGAACAAATTTCCATGTGGCTTTGATGGACAAACAGCTAGTCACATAAAAAATACACCCCTTTATGTGTGACATTTTATTTAGTCCATAGGAAACAAGCCATCATGAAAAAAATGGTTGTATTTGCTTCCCAGGTCAAATGTTTCCATTCTCCTCTATCAAGGGCCATGTGATCTAACAGGGGACCTAGCAAACGTTGCATGCGCATGCAGAAGTTGAAGCACATAGCATGTGCATATGATGTTCACTCAGCCTTGGGTTCACACTTCATTATCCAGGAGCCAGAGAGCAGAATGCTCATCTGATGAGAACATGGCACTGCCACCAATGACAAAGGAGTGCCCTCTATGACTAAACTAATTGGTTTTTATAATATTGTGTTGTTAGAAGCAGGACTGTTAGGGCACAAAAAGCTTGGAGAGGTGTGAGACAACAAAAGCTTTGACCTGCAAAGGTACATTTGTCCATTCATCCTTCCTTCAATGACATTAAGTATGCTGAAAAAAAGCCCCACACCATGATTCTCACACCTCCAAACTTCACTGTTGGTATTGGGGTGTTTTTGGGGTGATGTGCAGGGCCATTTGACCTCCAAACATGGTGTGTATTATGGCAAAGAGTTACATTTTGGTCTCAACTGACCGGACTATATTCTCTCAGTATTTCACAGGCTTGTCTAAATGTTGTGCAGCAAACTTTAAACGAGCTTCAACATGCTTTTTCTTCAGCAATGAAGTCTTGTGTGGTGAGTGTTTATACACAACATGGCGGTGGAGTACATTACTTATTGTTTTCTTTGAAATAATTTTACCTGCTAATTCCAGGCTTTCTGGACCTCTCCACAAGTGGTCCTTGGCTCTTGGACAACTCTTCTGATAATTCTTATCACTCCTCTGTCAGAAATCTTATGAGGAGCTCCTGGTCGTGGCCAGTTTATGGTGAAATGATGTTATTTCTACTTTCAGATTATGGCCCCAACAGTGCTCACTGGGACATTCAGAAGTTTAGAAATCCTTTTGTAACCAATGCCATCAGTATGTTTGGCAACAAAAAGGTTGCAAAGGTCTTGAGAGAGTCCTTTGCTTTTACCCATCATGTCATGTTTCCTGTGTGATACCTTGGTAATGAGACACCTTTTTATAGGCCATCAGGTGAGACTGAACCAGATGATATTAATTTTCACTCACAAGTGGCAGGATTGTTTTTTAATTATTGATAGACTTCAGCCGGTGTCTTGGCTTCCCGTGCCTTTTTGCACCTCCCTTTCTTCATGTGTTCAATGTTTCTTCCCTGTGTCATTCCATTTTATTACATATAACTTATTTTCTAAGCTTATTTGTTTTGGTTTCTTTGTATGCATGGATTGCATGGGTTGTTACCGGCATGTGGTGAGAATTTTATGTCAATGGCCCCTTTAGAAATATATTTACCTAGAAAAATGGTGATGTGTTCAATACTTTTTTACCCGCAGTATATATATATATAGTATATATAGATACAGTATCTCACAAAAGTGAGTACACCCCTCACATTTTTGTAAATATTTTATTCTATCTTCTCATGTGACTAAAGAAATGACACTTTTACACAATGTAAAGTAGTGAGTGTACAGCTTGTATAACAGTGTAAATTTGCTGCCCCCTCAAAATAACTCAACACACAGCCATTAACGTCTAAACCATTGGCAACAAAAGTGAGTACACCCCTAAGTGAAAATGTTCAAATTGGGCCCAATTAGCCATTTTCCCTCCCCGGTGTCATGTGACTCGTTAGTATTACAAATTCTCAGGTGTGAATGGGAAGCAGGTGTGTTAAATTTGGTGTTATCGCTCTCACTATCTCATACTGGTCACTGGAAGTTCATCATTGCACCTCATGGCAAAGAACTCTCTGAGGATATGAAAAAAATAATTGTTTCTCTACATAAAGGTGGCCTAGGCTATAAGAAGATTGCCAAGACCCTAAAATTGAGCTGCAGCATGGGGCCAAGACCACACAGCAGTTTAACAGGACAGGTTCCACTCAGAACAGTCCTCGCCATGGTCGACCAAAGGAGTTGATTGCACTTGCTCAGCGCATATCCATAGGTTGTCTTTGGGAAATAGATGTATGAGTGCTGCCAGCATTACTGCAGAAGTTGAAGGGGTGGGGGATCAGCCTGTCAGTGCTCAGACCATATGCCGCACACTGCATCAAATTAGTCTGCATGGCTGTCATCCCAGAAGGAAGCCTCTTCTAAAGATGATGCACAAGAAAGCCCGCAAACAGTTTGCTGAAGGCAAGCAGACTAAGGACATGGATTACTGGAACCAGGTCTTGTGGTCTGATGAGACCAAGATAAACGTATTTGGTTCAGATGGTGTCAAGCTTGTGTGGCGGCAACCAAGTGAGGAGTACAAAGACAAGTGTGTCTTGCCTAGCATGGTGGTGGGAGTGTCATGGTCTGGAGCTGCATGAGTGCTGCCGGCACTGGGGAGCTACAGTTCATCGAGGGAACCATGAATGCCAACATGTACATAATGAAGCAGGGCATGATTCCCTCACTTCCGAGACTGGGCCGCAAGGCCGTATTCCAACATGATAACGACCCCTAACACACCTCCAAGATGACCATTGCCTTGCTAAAGAAGCTGAGGGTAAAGGTGATGGACTGGCCAAGCATGTCTCCAGACCTAAACCCTATTGAGCATCTGTGAGGCATCCTCAAATGTAAGGAGGAGGGTAAGGTCTCTAACATCCACCAGCTCAGTGATGTCATCGTGGAGGAGTGGAAGAGGACTCCAGTGGCAACCCATGAAGCTCTGGTAATCTCCATGCCCAAGAGGGTTAAGGCAGTGCTGAAAAATAATGGTGGCCACACAAAATATTGACACTTTGGGCCCAATTTGGACATTTTCACTTAGGGGTGTACTCACTTTTGTTGCCAGCGGTTTAGACATTAATGGCTGTGTGTTGAGTTATTTTGAGGGGACAGCAAATTTAAACTGTTATACAAGCTGTACACTCACTACTTTACATTGTAGCAACGTGTCATTTCTTCAGTGGTGTCACATGAAAAGACAGAATAAAATATTTACAAAAATGTGAGGGGCGTACTCACTTTTTTGAGATACAGTATATGCACACTATATTGTCAAAAGTATTGGGACGCCTGCCTTTACACGCACATGAACTTTAATGGCATCCCAGTCTTAGTCCGTAGGGTTCAATATTGCGTTGGCCCACCCTTTGCAGCTATAACAGCTTCAACTCTTCTGGGAAGGCTGTTCACAAGATTTAGGAGTGTCTATGGGAATGTTTCACCATTCTTCCAGAAGCGCATTTGTGAGGTCAGGCACTGATGTTGGACAAGAAGGCTTGTCTCGCAGTCTTAGCTTAATTAATTCCAAAGGTGTTCTGTCGGGTTGAGGTCAGGACTCTGTGCAGGCCAGTCAAGTTCCTTCATCCAAAACTCGCTCATCCATGTCTTTATGGACCTTGCTTTCCTTCTCATGCACATCAGTGCCTGACCTCACAAATGCGCTTCTAGAAGAATGGTCAAACATTCCCATAGACCAACGTTTCTCAACTTTTTTCAGTCAAGGCATGGATGGTCTTGAGGCACCCCATTCTTAAATGTGAAAACTATTCTTATAGTTTTGCATAATGCAGAAATATTCACACATGTAGAACACCCAACGTTAAAGGTATTTTATTCTTCCAGAGAAAATACACTTTTGCAAACTGCTACTGACTAGAATTCCAATGTTTGTCTTCTCCCTCTTTTTTTCTCAATCACTCAGCTCAGGTGCCCTCAATGCTGATGGAGAAGGGCAGAAGAGGGTCAAACAAGGATGCTATGCAGGCGACTGACATTCTCCTTAGCAACTGGTTATGCCTTTGGTCATTAGTATGCCGGAGGCTAGAAGGTTTTAATGGTGCACAATGAAAACCTGTGACTTAGGATGGCCATACATTATACAATTTTTTTCTATAGGTTTCCCTTAGATTTACCAAAACCATATAATATGAGGTCAAATCTAAACACTTTCAATTTGTGTGCAATCAGGCAGGCCCTTGTACTGCACAGTTGAAGGTAAATCTAAAGGAAATTGAATAAGAAAATTGTATGGTGTATGGCCAGCTTTAGTGTAACTAAAAGGCAGCCTTCATCCACACGCTGGCTTGTATACAATTTTTGAGAATTTTTTTGGAATTTTGCCAAAGCACCCCTGAAGAATCCTCAAGGCACCCTGGTTGAAAAAGGTGGCCATAGGCACACTGCTAAACCTTGTGGACAGAAGAGTCCAGAAAAGGTGAAGCTGTTATAGCTGAAAAGGGGGGGGGGGGGGCAACTCAATATTGAACCCTAAGGACTAAGACTGGGGCACAATTACAGTTGATATAAAAAAAACGGTGTCCCAATACTTTTGACAATATAGTGTATGTATGTATACATACCTTTTTCTTTTTTTATAAGTGATCACATGACTTCTGTTTTGAGCTGCATTCGGGGCTTAGAGAGCTGGGGGTGGAGACTAAAGGGGTGCTTGTCAGCAGCAGGGAGAGAAACACCAACACGCTTATCTTTCCTGTGATTAGCTGTACATGGTGGTGTATCAGCACAAGTCTGACCATTGGAGTACAGGCAAGCTGTGCTCCTAAGTAGAGCGCAAAGGAGCAAATGGACTGGGATGGAAGTGCTTCTATGCCTTGGTATGGTCAGTTTGAAATAGGAAAGCAGAGTGACTGGCAGAATTACCAGGTATTGCACACAAAGGAATCAATGTAAAGAGAACAGGATACTTTTTAAGGCTGGGTTCACACTTATGCGAATTGGATGCAGGTCTTTCCACATGCAATTCGCATGACAGGAGACTGTGACCGGCTCTCAATGGGGCTGATTCACACATCTTCAGGGCACTGCAGAAGAGTCCTGTGCACCTTTAGCTCAGTTTCAAGTCTGAATTCAGGCAAAAATTTGGGCCTGATTCGTACCTGAAACAGAGAACAGGGACACACTGGACCCCTGCTGTCAGCCGCATCCGAATAAAATGTGAATCCAGCCTAATACAAGTACATGGCAACAGAAACACATAATAGGAATATGAAATGTTGGAGTAATATATACTTTAAAACCTCCCAATAGTTCATAAATCTGGGTGATATAATCTCAAGGACCTCCATCCCATCTGTATATATAAAAGATTTTTATGTATTTCACTTTGTGCTGTTTTATATGGTGCGTCTATCTTTATCAGATAATGACATGATCATCATTAGATTATCAGCAATACTGTGGTATGGTAATCAGAATATTGATAAGAATGATGGAGATTTCAGCAGTCCAACTTACATTTCTATTAACAAAATACCAATTAGATTCCATTTCTGTGGATTCTACAGCCATTGTTTCTCATATTATTTCATTTTACAGCTAAAACTGCCTGTAATTTATGTTTTTATCATATATATATGGCTGAAGGCAATTTAAGCTTATCTGATGGGAGCCTTTATAAATTATACATTATGGAAGGGCAATGAACTACATAAAGCTTACCGCAACCAGTGTGAGGCTGTAAATGGCATTCCAATGGCCTGGCAGACGTCCCATTGTCTGTAAATGTGATTTGATGGATTACTTGTTGGGTTGATTTTGAGACATTGGTGAAGTAAGACCTTCTAGAATGTATACTGTTTAAATGATTGATTTGTTATGTGAAAGCAGATACAGTGAACTACATTCTCTGAGGTTTCTTAGGACAGACCTTTTTAGTTTATAAAGTTTTGCCCGGGCAAAACTTTTTTTTTCCAACAGAGTGAGGAAGAATTAGAACCCCTTCCAGTTTTTTTTATTTTTTTAAGTTTGAAATGTTTTATTTTATTATAGATAGATAGAGAGAAGCAACAATACAGAGTTGTGCATAAAGACAGGATACACAATCTAACCAAAGACCAAAAGTTAGGTGCATTGCACGACCAAAGCTGCACTATCACATAGTAAATTCCCTTCCAGGTTTTTATTTCAGTCCAGTGCATCGTTAGATGGATTTCCACTTATTTAGCATTGTGGTGACTACAGTTTTACCAGACAAGGAAGATAATGTTTCCAACAGCAACACAGATGGCAATAACAATACTTTTCTAAGCTGCATGAGGAAAGGCTACACCTGGCTTTTTATTGCTGTCTATGTCCCTCTTGCAGATTTTCTATTATTTCTCTTCTGTTATATCTGTGTTTGCCATCACAGATAATGAGGCAAAATCTCTCTAGCTGAGCCTAGATAGTAGTAAAAACCCAACAGGGGTGTTGTCCTTCACACTCCATCCAAAACAAAAGAGAAAGGTTTCTGCAGAACTTTAAGATGTGTAAAGGCCAAAACCCCCCTTCCTGACCAGGAGGTTCACAAATCACAACTGATAGCATGCTGTGTGCTTGCCGACAAAATAGGCAAAATAAAGTTTTGGCTGGACATACATTTTAAGGAAAACCTTAAAAATTGCAATTAAAGCTGAACCCCAGTCAGAAAAACTTTTTTTTTAACCACCTCAATACAGGGCACTTTCACCCCCTTCCTGCCCAGACCATTTTTCAGCTTTTAGCGCTGTAGCACTTTGAATGACAATTGCGCGGTCATGCTACACTGTAACCATGTGAAATTTTTATCATTTTCTTCACACAAATATAACTTTCTTTTGGTGGTATTTAATCACTGTTGGGTTTTTTTATTTGTTACTAAAAAAAAAAAATACAGAAAATTTTGAAAAAGAAAAAAGTTTTTTTTAGTTTTTGTCAGTAAATTTTGTAAATAAGTAATTTTCCTCCTTCACTGCTGTGTGCTGATGAGGCGGCACTGATAGGCCACACTGATGGGCACTGATGAGGTGGCACTTATGGGCACTGATGAGGCGGCACTTGTGGGCACTGATTAGGTGGCACTGATGAGGAGGTACTAATATGCCGCACTTATGGGCACTGGTGGGCACTGATAGGTGGCACTGATGGGCACTGATAGGCGGCACTGGTGGGCACATATAGGCAGCACTGATGGGCTCTGATGAGCATTGATGGGTGGGGCTGATGGGCATTGATTGGCAGCAGTGATGGGCATTGATGGGCACCACTGGTGTGCACTTGTGGACACTGATTGCTGACACTGGGGGGGGGGCACTCGTTGCTGGCACTGGTTTTCAGTTGTAATCAGGGCACTGATTATCAGTGCCCTGATTACATCCCTAGAAGTCCTCTGTGAGAGGAGATGCCGCTGATCGGCTTTCCACGCCACACACTCTGTCAGTGTGAGGCGAGGAGCGCCGATTACCGGCACTTCCGTGTTTACATGGTTAAAGAGCCCCGGCCGCGGCTCTTCACACAGATCGGGGTCGCGCTGTGTCCTGGCAACATGGTGTGACTGCGATCGGCACGCTGCGCGCCCCCTAGGGCGCCCCTAGGGCGCCCCCTAGGGCGCACAGGAACATGCTTTCTGGGATCACGTCATATGACGTCGTCCCAGAACGAGAGCCGCATCGCCCCGTCGTCATTTGACGGTGGGCAGACGGCAAGCGGTTAATCAAGGAAAAGTTTTATTGAGAAATAAAACTGAAAACAAGAAACAGTACATACAAGGAAATACCAAGACAGCCAAACATTTTGTGGACATTATCAAGAAGCAGTGTAAGTCAGTACACCACACAATAATAACGGTCCAGAAAAACTTTGATTGAAATATATTTCTCAAAAGCCATGAAGGATACAAATTTAGTTTGTGTGCACCGAATGCCTTTGCAGATCCAGATATTATGTTGCATAATCACTCTGGAAGATTTTCCCCCTTTCATGACTACTGCATTTTTTTACTATTCGCCACTGCGCTATTTTAACTGGTAACTGCGCAGTCATGCAACACTGTACCTGCATGGAATTTAGATAATTTTTTCACACAAATAGAGCTTTCTTTTTGATGGTATTTGATCACCACGGGTTTTTTTTTATTTTATTATTATTTAAATGAAAAAAGACCAAACATTTTGAAGAAAAAAAAAAAACATTTTTTCTATATTCTGTTAAAAAACATATCATATAAAAATCAAATCCAATCAAAAATCTAATTTCTTCATAAACATAGGCAAAAATGTATTCTGCTACATGTCTTTGGTAAAAAAAATTCCAATAAGTGTAAATTAATTGATTTGTGCAAAAGTTTATAGTGTCTACAAACTATAGTATATATGCTGGAATTTGTATTTATTTTTTTATACTAGTAATGGCAGTGATCAGCAACTTATAGAGGGGAGCAAATTGACACTAACTGACACTTTGTGGGTACTGACACTAATACAGTGATAAGTGCTAATAATATACACTGTGTGAGGGATTAGCTCATGTGGGAATCAGTTTCCCTGGGATGAAGACAGTTCAGACAGCAGTTTCTTAAAATCTGTCTCGCAGCCAGGTTTATTGATTAAAGTTTGCAGGTAAAAATAAAACAACAAAATAAATCCTTGCCTCTCCAGCTCTAGCTAAACATCAGCAGTCCTTACTGAGCGGTGTAGGGCTCGTCCCAGACACCCAAAAAAACAAAGTTATTACAAACCTTTTCTTTAGTCCAACAGCCAAAGCTCCTTGTGTCAGCTTTCTCTGGCTGATCACTCTCAGAGTCCCAGGGCAGAGCAATCTTTTGCTCACTTCCTGGTTATTTAAACCCCAGCTCAGACTGGACTTCAGTGGACCGCAAAAAACGGATTCCACCTTAGTCCACTCCAACCATGTGAGACGACAGATAGCGATCATCGATCACCTCGCCTCGCATAACGTCACATATCCCCTCCTCTGCTCAAGCCCCTGTGGCTGAGCAACTGTCCCAACCATACACTGGACCCGGGAAAGGGTATCTGCGTTGTTCTGGAGCTTTCCCGCCCGATGCTCCACTGTCAACCTGAACGGCTGTAGAGCCAGGAACCACCTTGTCATCCGACTGTGTTGTGTTCAAGTAATGTTCCAGGCTAAACCTAATTAGTCTAAACATGTCTCCCTCCCACTTTCTAACACATATGCCGCCAAAACTGTGTAAGAAAGATATATGTATAGCTTTCTGAGAAAGGTATATATTTACCTATTTTCAACCTGCTCTGGTCCAGTTTAGTTCGGTTAGTGAAATTGAAAATGGAACTAACGGGTCACAAACGTTTGGCTCACAGTTGCAGCATGGCTCCATTGATTTGAAAGGCTGAGTAGGACAAGAGGTGACTCCTGTCAACTCAACTAGCTGCACTAAATTTGCCATGGCCGCAAAGCATTGTACAGCAAACTCCAGCTGTATGATAGGTAGTGTTGAGCGAACCCGGACTGTAACGTTCGGGTCCATACCGAACTTTCGGGTGTCCGTGGCACGGACCCGGACCCGGACATTTCAAAAATCGTTCGGGTTCGGTCCGGGGTTCTGCTATTTTACTCCACGTGTTGAGAAGCTGCAGGGCAGCCAATCAACAAGTGTTTCACTGGTTTGCCCTTAGAAGCCATCACAGCCATGCCTACTAATGGCATTGCTGTGATTGGCCAGTGCATCATGTGACCCAGCCTCTTTATAAGCTGGAGTCACAGTGCTGCAGTCACATGCTCCTTGGGTTAGTGTAGGGAAAGGTAGCTGACTGCGTGAGGGACAGATTTGAGACATTTTAAGACCTGATCCTGCATCCTGAGATAGATTACTTTACTACTGCTGTCTGTGCTGTTGCTCTGAGGACAGATAGCAGAAATTAGAGATTTCAAATACCGCTGCTTTGAGTTGCAGATCAAACTCTGCTTAAAACAACGATCGCTACGATCGTGCTCAACGATCAGATTGTTGGGGGAATTTGAGATTTCAAATACCGCTGCTTTGAGTTGGAGATTTGCAGATTAAACTCTGTCCAACGAAACGATTGTACGTTCG
>BLSH010307061.1:954616-967221 GCA_018402905.1 Glandirana rugosa
AGGTTTCCCGTAGTAGTCGTATGACCCTTGATTCCTGCCTAGTAGTACTCGAGGTCCTAGGGTTCGTCTACACTTCCTTTGTTTCCCTCATGAGGTTACCACTTCGTGTAGAGGTTTATAAATAACTTTTATTTTTGCTGACTTGTTTAAAGGTTTCTATTTTTGTTCCTTCGTACCCTGTACTAGACGCGAGGAGGACACAAGGTGTCTCGCCTTCACTACGCACGTTTTAGACCGGATGGGTTGCGCCGCAAAGTAGTCGACGCGCGACTGCAGTAGCCCCCAGTGTACTGCATTGCAAGAAGTGGTGACGTTCGTTGTCCGTGCGATCGTTCGGGTTCCGTCCGGACCCGGACCCGGACTTTGTCCCGAAGTTCGGACGGACCAGCAGAACCCGAACGTCCAGGTGTTCGCTCAACTCCAATGATAGGTTTTAGGTGGTCGCTCAGGGGGCTGTCACACTGCCTGATTTTGACCTCCAGGATCCCAAGCAAATGTGAAGAATACAAAGGAAGCACTCCAGTGGTGAAGAACGTTACGTCATGTGACCCCCGATGACGTCAGCGCGCAGCTGATGAAACGCCGCGTTGGGTAGGCCAGATTTTGCACGCATCACTTCCGCTCTGTGGAACACAGGAGGAGCGCAGATCATGTCCCATGCTTCCTTGTTTTTATCTTTGGAAATTTGTTCAGTCGTTTTTATTTTCAATAAATATTTGGAGATGTGCTTCACCATTGGAGTACTCCCTTTGTTTCCTTCACATCTGCTTGGGATCCTGGAGCTCATGATGATCCGTCCTTAGTTCCCAGTATGCTGATGATGCCCTTTGGAGACATATATCAGGCGCATTTGATCTCTGTCATGGGGATCAACTATCTCTGGTGAGTAGGGTGTGTAATTGGTGAAGGTGGAGGTTGATGTCACCCCTATCATCCTGTGGAACTCACACCCTCGAATCCAGGATTTTGACACGTCTGCACGAATTAACTGTTTACTATTTTTCACTGTTTTATGAAATTAATCTGTTTGGACTTGTGCTTTATGAACTATATATAACTTTGATCACCAAGTGTGTTTCATATGTTATCTGTCAGTCTATATGATTGCACAGTCACTTTAAAAGCACTGCACTTTGGTTATGGTATTTGCACTTTGTAATCATTTGCTTAATTTGCACATTTATTTGGTTCATTTTGTGGAAGTGGGGTAATCTATATACTTTATGTGATCAGCTAAGTCCAAAGTATTCAGCGATCATAGAGAGTGCAGCCCGTGCGCCACAGAGGGCGTATGGGCAGCGTGATCATGGGAGGATGTCCATGGATGCCCTCCCAAGCCTGCGCTGTAGCCTTCTTTCTGCTATAGTGTGGGCAAGAAGAAGTTAAAGTTATCCTGTTACTCCATATCCCATGCAATGGGTGCTCAACCTTTGGCCCTCCAGCTGTTGCAGAAATACAAGTCCCATGAGGTATTGCAAGTCTGACAGTTACAAGCATGATTTCCAAAGACAGAGGCATGATGAGACTTGTAGTTCTGCTACAGCTGGAAGGCTACAGGTTTAGCACCCATTCTGAAGCTGAAAAAATTATTTAGCAAAATTTCTATCTACTGGCGAACCAAAACAAAAATGTACTGTTTTTTTTTTTTTTTAAACTGTCAGTTTTCAAGCAGTAAAGCCCTGGCGTTATTCAAAGGAAAGCATGTGTGAAAAATATTATCACAGAAATCCAAGACAGGGGTCGCAGCCTCTAAGTTTATGCGCTGTGCGAATGCGCCATGCTTCTGAATCTGATAGCTCAGTAAGTCTTCAGCCATTGCCCAGGGGCCTACTGAGTGTGTTCACACTTCCATGACATAAAAATGGCTGATTCATCATGTCTGGGAATGTGATACAGTACAATAAATTTAAGGCACTGAAAACACATTTTTCTGCGGGCAGTACATTTAGATTTACTCTCATGGCCAGTGCTGAAAAATAACCAATAATTTCTGATTTTATTACTTTTACTTTTAAACCAGATGCTTCCCTACTTTATTGTAGCGCCAGTGATAAAAAAAATAAAAAAAAAGCCTCCTGACGAGGCCTATGGAGGAAGACACAGTTCCTTAAATCAGACAAACTGCCATTATCTATCAAAGTGCCTGTAGAAGGAAATGATGTGACACATAGGGGTTGATTTACTAAAATGAGAGCATGCAAAATCTGATACAGCTCTGCATAGAATCAGTTTCCAGGTTTTTTGTTTTTTTTTTGTCAAAGCTTAATTGAACAAGCTGAAGTTAGAAACTGATTGACTACAATGCACAGCTGTACCAGATTTTGCAAGCTCCAGTTTTAGAAAATCAACCCCATACCATCCATACCATTTAGATTCTTTTATTCCAATATCTAGTGTTGTATGGAGGAGGAGAGATGATATTCTGATTGTGACCAATAGCAATAAGTCAGATGCAACTGTCATCTTTTCTGGCAGGAACAGTAGCTGATCCAGCTTAAGTTAAAGGGGCATTCCACACAGGCTGTACAGATGGGAAGCCTGTCAGAGCTCCTAGCAGGCTTGGTACAGGAACTAGCTCTGATGAGCAGAGCTGATACAGATAACAGCCAGATAGGCTGAGAACAGCAGCGTGGTCACAGGAATAGCCGAGGTTAGCAGCAGGCGGGCAGCGAAGTACCAAGACATAAGACACAGATGTGGTCAAGAACGGAGTAAGGGTAAGGAACTGTCGACAGAGCAGAAGCAGGATCCCAGTTCATGTCAAAAGCAAGCCAAGTCAGCAACAGGGGAACAAGCAGAATGGCAGGACAGAGGGAACAACTGAAACACCAGTCACTGGAGCATGAGCAGGAGCACTTTAAATAGCCCATCTGGCGCCAATATGCATTAAGTGTGCGCCCCTGCTCATGCGCATGCCTAGTCGCCATTCTGCCAGGATCTCTGCGCGAATGTGCATTTCTATTCTTTGTGTATGCCAAACGTCTGCTAGTCATTCTCTGACATGACCTCTGTACACTGCCCTTCATACTACTTACCTCTGTCCTACATATAAGTGACCAATGTCAGGAGACTACCGCTGCCCCTGGAATTCGGGCCGAGAGGCCTCTGCGCGGGCACACGTAGTGCGTGCACGCGCCTGTGCGCGTGTGTGCTCGTATGCACCGGCATTGGCTCCCAAATGGCCATTTAAGCTGACAGCAGCTGTTAGGAAAAGACTGTGCTAAGGGTTAATTACATTTGATTGTGTTTTCCTCTATTTCCTGGATGAGCAGCCCTATTTAAACTTCCTGCTTCCTGTAGCAGTAGTCTGAGTAGTCTGTATCCTGATTTTCTGTTCCTGTGACCCGGCTTGTTTCTGACGTTGATTGATCTCCACCTGCACCGACCCCCAGCTTGCCCACGACCATTCTCCTGCCTGATCCTTGTGTACTTCACCTGCCTGTCGGTTGACGACCTTGCCTGCATCTGACGACCCCTCTGCCTACTCCACCTGTACCGCTTTGCCAGCCAGTTGACGACCTCAGCTTGCACCACCACTCTACTACTGCACGAGCCGCAACTGGACCCTTCACACCATCACCAGTGATCCTGTCCGACCCTCCTGCCCCCCTGTGCTCCCGAACCTCCTGTCTGCTCTACCAGGGGTTCCCGAACCAGGGCCGTAAGAGTGGTTGCTCCCTGCACAAGACAGACTCCACCACCAGGTGCGTGACAGCAGCCTGCAATCGGTGCTGTCCGTTCTACAGCGTTCTGGTACCTGTGAACCCATGTGATCCGTTCTAGTGAAGCTTCCTGTTATCTGTGACCCTGCTATCCTTGACCTGCTTGTTATCTGCCTGCACCGATCCCGGCTTGCCCTCGACCACGTCATTGCCTGATCCTTGTGTACTTCTGCTGCCCGCCTGTTGCCAACCCTGCCTGTACCCAACCATCCACCTGCATGTTCCTTCTGTACTGCACCACCAGCCTGATACCGACCCGGCCTGCACCATTACTCTACAATCTGCACGAGTGCTTCAGCAGACCTTCACCTACCACCCATGACCCAGTCCGACCCTCGTGCCATCCTGCACTCCCGAGCCACCTGTCTGCTCTACCAGGGGCTCCTGAATCAGGATAGTAAGAGAGGTTGCCATCTGCATAAGCCAGACTCTACCATCAGGTATGTGACAGTAACGGACAGCCATGTCTGAGTCTGCGCAGGGGCCCTCTCCTACGAAGGAACTGCGTGTGCACCTAGTTGGCCTTACTCGGGCGGTGAAAGATCTTCAACATGGCTATATCTGGCTGGAAGGCCAAGTCCTGGAGCTCTCTGCACCACCCATATCCGGGTCCGACCAGCCTCCTCTTCACACCATCATCACCTTGCCGGAGCCGGAACCGGAGGTGCCTTTACCTGAACGGTACGCGGGGGGCCGTAAGAAATTTCGGGCTTTTTGCAATTCTTGTGAACTATTTTAGGCTCTCCAGCCCCGCACCTTCTCCCAAGAAGCCACCAAAGTGTGACTGGTCATATCCCTTCACCGGGATGACCCCAGAAACCACCGACCTTGCACGCTTCTTCCTGGCGATGGCTCGGTTGTATGAGGACCTTCACCAAGCCGCCACTGCAGAAGCTGCACTCCATGCACTCCAGCAGGGCCGCCGTACGGCAGAGGACTATGTGTCTGAGTTTCGGCTTTGGAGTGCCGACACCGCGTGGAATGACACGGCCCTCCGTTTTCCAATTTTGGTTGGGCCTCTCCAAGCCACTAAAAGACGAGTTAGCTCACGTGGGTGTACCCCAGGCCCTGGACGCCCTGATTGATCTGGCCATCCAGATCGACCGCCACCTGCAGGAACGCAGCACCAAAAGGTAGGCCATCTCGATGTACTCCTCCTCTCCAGGGAACCAGTCAGTATCCAGGCCAGTCGGCCCCCGGTTCTCACTCCGGAAGAGAGACAGAGGTGCTTGCCCCACGATTTGTGCCTATATTGTGGAGGTTCTGGACGTCTGGTGCGGTCCTGCCCAGCCAAGCAGGGTAAGGGTTCCCCTCTCACCAGCGGCAGCTGATGTATAAGGGACACTTGGGCGCTGCCTCCCCACCGGGTAAAAAGAAAAAAAAAAGTCAGCCCAGCCCCCCTGCAGGTGGCACCGGTACATTGACTTTCTTTCTTTTTTTTTTCGGCTCCTTGGCTGTCACCTGACTGCCAAGTAGTGAGCCTATTGGTCAGCTATTAAAGGCTATGCGTGTGCACTGAACAGGCGCACACACACAGTCCGATTGGCTTCTCTGAGTGTGATTGGATGCGGTGGCCGGGGGCGGATCACTGTGGCGGAAGACGTGACTCCCGCTCCCACAGAGACCCTGACTGGTGACCGACTGACTGATGGGGACACAGCCGCTCTCTGCATGCCACTCCCTGCAACACTCCTGTCTGCCTATTAGATGGGGTAAGACTTGTCCCGACTTCGGGGGGGGGGTTCGTCCTTGCAAAAGTGCCCCCACCTGTGTCACTGGCTGCAAAAGTGCCCCCACCTGTGATACTGGCTGCAGAAGTGCCCCCAGCTGTGTCACTGGCTGCAAAAGTGCCCCCACCTGTGTCACTGGCTGCAAAAGTGCCCCCACCTGTGATACTGGCTGAAAAAGTGCCCCTACCTGTGTCACTGCCTGCAAAAGTGCCCCCACCTGTCATACTGGCTGCAAAAGTGCCCCCACTTGTGATACTGGCTGCAAAAGTGCCCCCTCCTGTGTTATTGGCTGCAAAGTGCCCCCCTGTGTCACTGGCTGCAAAAGTGCCCCCACCTGTGTCAATGGCTCCAAAAGTGCCCCCACCTGTGTCAATGGCTGCAAAGTGCCCCCACCTGTGTTATTAGCTGCAATTTGCCCCCACCTGTGATATTGGCTGCAATTTACTCCCACCTGTGATACTGGCTGCAATTTACCCCCACCTGTGTTATTGGCTGCAATTTACCCCCATCTGTGTTATTGGCTGCAATTTACCCCACCTGTGATACTGGCTAAAATGTACCCCACCTGTGATGCTAGGGCTGTATACTGTGTCCTGTGATGCTGGGGCTGTATACTGTGTCCTGTGATGCTGAGCTGTATACTGTGTCCTGTGATGCTGAGCTGTATACTGTGTCCTGTGATGAAGAGCTGTGTACTCCTGACACAATATGTGGAATACAGGGGAAGGAGTGGGTGGACTCTATAAGGGGTGGGGCTTATTAGAATTAGGAGGGGTCAAATAGGAAGGGCGGGGCCTGGCGCCCCCCATCCTAAAACTTCACCAGCCGCCACTGCCTCTCACCCAAGGGGAGGTACTGTCTCTACCTAGCCCTAAGACTCACCTGGTTCTCTCCATTGTTCTGCAGCTGCCTGATGGGGTCATACTCGGGCTCCCTTGGCTTCGGGCACACTGCCCACACATCGACTGGGTCACTGACAACGTTCAGTTCAAATCCACCTACTGCCTCCACCACTGCTTCCAGCAACCCTTGGAACTTCCTCCAACTATATCATGTCTGGATTCTGATCCTGACCCTGAAACTCGCCTTGCTGTTCCCACGGAATACCACAATTTCCTGGACGTGTTCATCAAGAAGAGGGCGGATGCCTTGCTGCCACACCGATCTTACGACTGTCCTATTGAGTTGTTACCTGGTACCCTTTGGCAGGATCTATTCACTTTCTGAAGTGGAACTAGCTGCCCTTAAGGCCTACCTGCATGACAATTTGAAGAAAGGATTCATCCAGCCCTCTACATCTCCTGCCGGGGCCAGGATATTCTTTGTAGAAAAAAGGACCAGTCCTTAAGGCCCTGTATTGTATAGAGATCGCAATAAGATTACGGTCAAGAACCGATACCCTTTGCCCCTAGTTCCGGAACTATTTCAGAGACTCGGCTCGGCCACCTTCTTTAAATTAGACCTTCAAGGGGTCTATAACCTCGTCCGCATCAGGGAATGGGGTGAATGGAAGACGCAATGCCCCTGCCACCTTCCAGCATCTTGTATACAATGTTTTCCGGGACTTCCTTGACCTATTCGTGGTGGTATACCTGGATGATATCCTCATATTTTCCCCTTACCCGGAGGAGCATCGCAGGCACGTTAAAAGCGTGCTGAGCCGTCTTCGCTAGCATGAGCTATATGCGAAAGCTGAGAAATGCGCATTTGAATGTATCAGCATCTCATTTCTGGGCTTCATCCTCTCTGTCTCGGGCATAACCATGGACCCCCAGAAGGTCTCAGCTATAGTGGACTGGCCAGCACCTACCAACAAGAAAGCGGTGCAACGCTTTGTCGGCTTCGCAAATTTCTATAGAAAATTTATTAAGGGGTTCTCTGCTGCCATCGCCCCCATCACCCAGCTTACAAAGCAAAACACCCGCTTCCTCTTGATTTCTGAAGCCCAAACAGTTTTCCAACGGCTCAAAGAGCGCTTTACCTCTGCACCAGTTCTGAAACACCCAGACTCTGCTGTACCTTACATTCTGGATGTAGATGCCTCCGAGATGGCGGTTGGAGCGGTACTTTTTCAAAGATGGGGGCCAAGAGCCACACTTCACCCCATTGCTTTCTTCTCTCGGAAGCTGACGCCCCCAGAGAGAAATTATGATGTTGGTGATAGGGAACTTCTTGCTATTTAGTCTGCTTTTCAATAATGGCGGTACCTGTTGGAAGGAGCCTCACATCCAGTTTTAGTCTTCACTGATCATAAAAACCTGGAGTACCTGCGCACCGCCAAAAGACTTAAACCCCGTCCGGCTCGCTGGGCCCTCTTCTGTTCTCAGTTTCAGCTCCATATCACCTACAGGCCCAGCTCAGAGAACGTGAAACCAGATGCCTTGTCACGAATGTTTCATGAACCAGGGGATCTTCCCACCTGATACAATAATTTGAACTTTCTTTTGACCCAAGAAGATCTCTTGTCCCAGATCAGGCGATGCTGGGTCCTCTATTCCACTGGACCCCGCTCAAACTCTGCAAGACGGGCTATGGGGGGTACGGTACGAAGATCTTTGTCCCCGAGGAACAACGTTTGGCAGTCCTGGAACTATGCCACGACCACAAGTTAGCAGGACATTTTGGTGGTCATAAGACTGCGGAGCTGCTCACACATTCCTTTTGGCGGCCTCTAGTTGACAAGGACTGCAGGGAATATGTTAAGGCTTGTCCCACCTGTGCTCACAATAAGATCAGCAGAACCAAGGCCTGGAGGCTTTTGAATCCGCTCCCTATTCCTGAACGCCCGTGGTCACATATCTCCATGAATTTTATAGTGGAACTGCCCCCATCTGCAGGATTCACTACTATCTTCGTAGTAGTTGATCGCCTTACTAAAATGGCACATTTCATCCCCATGAAGGGCAAGCCTTCTGCAACCCAAACGGCAGAAACTTTCATCAGGGAGATTGTCCACCTCCACAGAATTCCCACCAACATCGTGTCTGATCGTGGAGTACAGTTCACGTCTCGGGTCTGGAAGGCCCTATGCTCGGTTTTGGGAATTGAATTGGCGATCTCCTCTGCATACCACCCACAGACCAATGGCCAGACGGAGAGAACGAACCAGACCCTGGAACAGTCCCTTCGCTGCTATTCCTCGTTTTTTACCAAGATGATTGGGTCTCACTGCTAACGGTAGCCAAATTCGCCTACAACAACTCTGTTCACTCTGCCACCAATCAATCACCGTTCTGGGCGAATCTCAGCTACCATCCCTCCTTCTTACCCAACTTGGTACAAGAAAGTACGGTACCTGCTGTACAGGACATTGTCAGTTTCCTTGTGGAAAATAACAAAGTCCTGCAGGAGACATTATCCCGGATGCAGGGATGCAACAAACGAGCCTTTGATAGAGGGAGACGAGGGGAGTTAGACCTGCAGCCGGGCAATCGAGTCTTGTTAGCCACCAAAAATCTAAAACTGTCTTGCCCCTCAAAGAAACTCGGACCAAAATTCATAGGATTTCAAGGAAAATTAATAGGGTGGCGTATGAGCTGAGTGTTCCACCTTCTCTTCGTGTACACCCGGAGTTCCACGTCACCTTGCTCAAACCCGTGACTACCACTTCCCGGGGAGGAAATGGCTTCACCTGAATCAGTTCTAGTGGATGGAGAGGAGGAGTACAAGATCGAAGCCATCCTTGACTGCAGAGTAAGAGGGGGTTTGACTCAATTCCTGATCAAGTGAAAGGGCTACGGACCAGAGGAGAGCTCCTGGGAGCCCGAAGAGCACATTCACGCCAAAGAACTTGTCAGGTCTTTTTGGAGGAATCACCCAGATCTAAAGGCCCAGTTGGGGATCCGGAGGCTGCCCCATGGGGGGGCAATGTCAGGAGACTACCGCTGCCCCTGGAATTCAGGCCGAGAGGCCTCTGCGTGGGCGCACGTAGTGTGTGCACGCGTCTGTGCGCATGTGCACACGCCTGTGCGTGCGTGCACTGGCATTGGCTCCCAAACGGCCATTTAAGCTGACAACACCCTGCAATTGGTACTGTCCGTTCTACAGCATTCTGGTACCTGTGACCCCCTGTGATCCGTTCTAGTGAAGCTTCCTATTATCTGTGACCCTGCTATCCTTGACCTGCTTGTCATCTGCCTGCACCGACCCCTGCTTGCCCTCGACCACGTCTTTGCCTGATCCTTGTGTACTTCTGCTGCCTGCCTATTGCCAACCCTGCCTGTACCCGACCATCCACCTGCCTGCTCCTTCTGTACTGCACCGCCAGCCTGCTACCGACCTGGCCTGCAGCACTACTCTTCTATCTGCAGGAGTGCTTCAGCGGACCTTCGCCCGTGACACAGTCCGACCCTCATGCCATCCTGCACTCCCGAGCCACCTGTCTGCTCTACCAGGGGCTCCTGAATCAGGATAGTAAGAGAGGTTGCCTACTGCATAAGCCAGACTCTACCATCAGGTACGTGACACCTCTGTACACTGCCCTAAAATACTACTGAAACCTGTACTCCACCCTACATATAAGTGACCTCTGTATACTGCCCTAAATACTCCTGTAGCCATGTGCCCCTTGGGGGTGGCTGGTAGTTGTGATCCACCTGCCCGCTGCCCTCAATCAGATGATTTTCTACACACCCGGAGTCACTGAACAGGCTGGTACTTTGTTTTGTTGTTTTATTTAGGGGATAAACTTGGATAGGGAAAGGGATAACTGTGAGATACACAAAGATCAAATCACTGGACCTTCTATATACACTGCAGTATATACACTCCTTCTTTCTCCAGCACAGACACTTGCTGACAGCTACTCTTCTCTTTCTTCTCTCCTGCTCACTACTTGCTGTTACAGGCCTGAAAGGCAATTTATCAGGCCTCCATGACACCTCTTCCTCCGCCACAGCTAGCACATGACATGGCTCTTCTGCTAGTAGGACCTCCAGGCCACCCATTACAGGTAAGGGCCACAGGCTCCCAGTTGTGAAGCCATGGGGCCTAGGTGTGTAGCTAAGTACGTAGCTGGGCCTGGATGTACCACAACTCCCAGCCCATCCTTCTTCCAGGCCCCAATGGCCTATCTTGCTGTCCAGTGACACTCTTTTCCCTGACTGGCTCCTCTGGCCTCCACAGACTGTCCACTGTCTCCTCCCAGCCTGCTCCAGCTTTCTCGTCCAGCTCCCAGGGTCTGTCACTCACCAACACTGGTGGATCCTTTAAAGAGCCTTCAATGTAGCCTCTCTGCTCCTCTCTTGCTCCCTTGTGCTGCTCCAGGAAACGACTCCTCTCCAGGCTCCGAGGTCACCCCCCCCCAGACTGGGGGCTCCCTCCTGGGTGAGGCCTCCACAGCACCTCTGCTACATTCTCCACTCTTCCACCCGACACTCCCCCCTGCTGGCCAGATCACAGAATTTAAGGAGGCCTGCCCCCTGCCAATTCAGATTGGGGATTGGTCAGGGCTCCTTAACACACTTTAGAAAGTCACACCTCCTCTCCCATCCCCTTTTCCAGAGCCTTCTGGAAACAAAGAGGAGGAGTATCAGAGGGGTGCTCCTTCTTGCAATCTCCAGCTCTCCCTGGGGCATTCCCCCCTGCCCACATCAAAACATTCAGGCCTGCACTTTTAGTCAGGCCTAACTAAATTTTGCCTCTCCTAGCAAAAAAACCCCACTACAATAGCACCTATCACTATGGGGGCGCTACACTACTGAACCCTGTACTCTGCCCTACATAAAGTGACCTCTGTACACTGCACTACAAACTATTGACCTCTGTGCTCTGCCCTACATACTGCTGACTCCTGTACACTGCCCTGCATACTACTGACCTTTACGGGTCAGCATGACATCTAGACAACTAGCGTTTTCAAAAGGTGAAGTCAACATCAGCAGCCCACATAATTGCCTTATGATATGTTATCTTTAAAGTAACCCTGTGGCTATACGAAAAAAAAGAAGACTGTGCAAATACCTGTTTGACTGCCTGTGATGCTGAACACCACTATAATCCTGAGAAATTATTCCGCCAGGAAATCGTCACTTCTGGAAGTGTCAATTTCCTGCATTCCCCATAGCTCTCACTGCTTCCTCCCACCAACCTCCGCTAAAATACAGGAGAAAGTGGGTACATGGAGTTCAACAAGAGGAATTATTCAGGATCAGCACACTGTGGGATGGTGCAGGCAGTGGGAACAGAGCTTATTTACATTCTTCTTTTACAGGCATGCTTTTCTAAGAGGATGCAAGGCCTTTAAGACTAAGTCATGTCCATTCAATATCAGGTAATGGGCCTGACAGTTATTTTCCAGGGTTTTGAAGAATTTAAGGGTAGGTAGGAGGGATTAGTGAGAATCGTCGTAGTTATTCCGCAGAGCTTGACCCTCATTAGGATGGGAAGCATGACTTACTGCATCGCAGTAAGTCAGAACCCATTATGTCAAATGTTTTATAGTTGAAAGGTTTAGAACAGCGGAAGCAGTAGAAAGGACTTTACTCTGAAAAGAAAACCTGTCTGAATACCTGTGCATCGTTGGGCATCCCTACCCAAAATAAAAAAGGAAACAATTGTGATGGTAACCCCTTGTACAAACCAATTTGCAGGAAAACCCCTGTAGCTGGAAACTGGGGAGGGGGGGGGGTGGTATTTACTAAAACAAAAGCGTGCAAAATCTGGTGCAGCTCTGTACAGAAACCAGTGTGCTTCCAGGTTTTATGATCAAAGCTGTCCCAGATTCTGAGTGCCCCAGTTTTAGTAAATTACCCCTCTGCGTCAGTGTGAGTTGAAAGGAAGAAAGAGTAAGATGGTCAAGTAGAGAAGATTATAGACACCCTTGCAGAGTCTGCCTGTGTAGTGAGGGCTGGAGTAATTGGTGTCTATCCAATGACCATTCATAGGAGTGTTAAGAGTTGCACATTGCACTCCTGACCAGGACTAATGGCATTGTGAGGGACTGTACTTTGGAAGTCCTGATGAGTGAGAGCATTAAATCTCTACATGTGTACAAGGAAACCAACAAAAAAACTTTGGATTGCAGAGGTTGTCCAGAGGGAAAGTCAGCTTAAAGGAGTTGTAAAGGCACCTGTATGCTCTCAGCCCACCTCACACCTGTATGCTCTCAGCCCCCCCACACCTGTACGCTCTCAGCCCCCCCTCACACCTGTAC
>BLSH010307061.1:973657-987119 GCA_018402905.1 Glandirana rugosa
GGATAAAAGGTAAGCAAACCGCCTAACCTAGCCTACTTTTGCCTGTCTGCTTAGGTAAAAGTAGGTTAGGGAGTATCTCCTCTCGCCCAGGTAGAGACGTGTCACTCGTCTCTGCCTGGACAGAAGACGGCCGAGTCACCCCTAGTTGCCGCGCTAGGGACGACTCGTTCGCCTTGGGTAGTTTTGCTTGTCCGTACACACTTTCTCGGAAATATGTTCGACATACGAGTGATGGAATGTAACATCGTTTTACATTAAAGAAGTCAGAATAGTGTACTTTTCTATATTATTTTATAAATGTTTTTACACTCCCCCAGGACTGTATATATATATATATATATATATATATATACACAGTATCTCACAAAAGTGAGTACACCCCTCACATTTTTGTAAATATTTTATTATATCTTTTCATGTGATAAGACTGAAGAAATTACATTTTGCTACAATGTAAGGTAGTGAGCATACAGCTTGTATAAAGGCTCTTTCACACATGCCTGTTCGTTTTGATGGGTTCCGCTTGCTCAGCAGGGATCGCGCCGTTGATCCCCACTGAGCCGGCAGAAGACAGGTCCGTCTCTGCTCACTGTGCAGAGATGGACCCGCTCTCCTCTATGAGGGATTGGATGAAAATGGATTCGTCTGTCCGTTTTCATCCGATCCAATCCGCCAAACGAATGGAAAATAGGAGATATGAAGTCTTTTGAAAGGAGATGGGATTTCAGGGTGCCACAACAATAATTCATTGATTTTTAATATAAAAGTCATTTTTTATTTAACAAAAAAATTTAAAATTCATAGAAGACATTTAAAAATGATCAGAAGTAATTCATACAACATATGTGCATTGGTGCTTGCTCGACATGTTTCGCCATTGCGTCGGCTTATTCAGGAGTCTTAATCAAACCATATGTTATCTTATTCACTAAAACAGACAAAAAATATTATTGAATACAGGATTTATGTAGCCTCCAATTATTATGCTATAGCATTGGAGAACAACATATATGGAACATCATATCACTGTTTACAGACATTTTACATTAATGTATTATAAGAGCAATGGTCATCCCATCCCTATTGTCCCCCTTACCCTGGATCAATGGAAGAACCTGGAATCACCGGACACTGCTGCGGATGGATAGATCGAGGAGCATTTAGTGGCCACAGAGAGGATAAAACCACTGATGGAACATACATTTATTTGTTTAATTATAATTCCTATTATCAGATTACCTAGCTATCTTAATTATACATGGACCCATATTTCCCCTGTACCCTATAGAATTAACAAAAATGTTTTTATATGTTTTATTTTATTTGCATTATTATTTCTTATTTTTCGTTCTTTTAAATTTTATATTCAATATATTATGATAATAATAATATATTTTACAATTATATCAATTAGAATCTTACAGTGACTCCTTACACCCACCTGTTATCAATCAGGCAAGCTTGCTCTAAAGGGCATAGGAGAAAGGGATCCTGTGGTTTTCTATTAATTAAATATAGAGAGTTGTTTGTTTTATGTGCATATTCAAACTAATTCCAAACAAAGTTTGACTTTCATAACTAGATCTCTCACATTGATAGATAAATTAGCCATTTATAATTCAATAGATGTTTTATCCCACAGCGGACAGCACATAGAAATGATCGGCAGAGTGAGACAAAGCAATAGTCTGCAGTCTATACTTAGAGTAAAAAAGGAGGCTATCAGAATAGAGAGCCTATGGCAGAAGCCCATTTATAAAATCCACCTTCCGTTTGAGGATGCCCCACAGATGCTCAATAGGGTTTAGGTCTGAAGACATGCTTGGCCAGTCCATCATCTTTACCCTCAGCTTCTTTAGCAAGGTAGTTGTCGTCTTGTGTGTTTGGTGTTGTTATCATGTTGGAATACTGCCCTGTGGCCCAGTTTGCGAAGGGAGAGGATCATGCTCTGCTTCAGTATGTCACAGTACATGTTGGCATTCATGGTTCCCTCAATGAACTGTAGCTCCCAGTGCCGGCAGCACTCATGCAGCCCCAGACCATGACACTCCCAACACCATGCTTGACTGTAGGCAAGACACACTTGCCTTTGTACTCCTCACCTTGTTGCCGCCACACATGCTTGACACCATCTGAACCAAATAAGTTTATCTTGGTTTCATCAGACCACAGGACATGGTTCCAGTCATCCATGTCCTTAGTCTGCTTGTCTTCAGCAAACTGTTTGCGGGCTTTCTTGTGCATCATCTTTAGAAGAGGCTATGCAGACCAATTTAATGCAGTGTGTGGCATATGGTCTGAGCACTGACAGGCTGACCCCCCACCCCTTCAACCTCTGCAGCAATGCTGGCAGCACTCATACGTCTATTTCCCAAAGACAACCTCTGAATATGACGCTGAGCATGTGCACTCAACTCCTATGGTCGACCTGTCCAGTTAAACCGCTGTATGGTCTTGGCCACTGTGCTGCAGCTCAGTTTCAGGGTCTTGGCAATCTTCTTATAGCCTAGGCCATATTTATGTAGGGCAACAATTCTTTTTTTTTCAGATCTTTAGAGAGTTCTTTGCCACGAGTTGCTATGTTGAACTTCCAGTAACCAGTATGAGAGAGTGAGAGCAATAATACCAAATTCAACACACCTGCTCCCGATCCACACCTGAGACCTTGTAACACTAAGGAGTCACATGACACCGGGGATGGAAAATAGCTAATTGGGCCCAATTTGGACATTTTAACTTAGGGGTGTACTCACTTTTGTTGCCAGGGGTTTAGACATTAATGGCTCTGTGTTGATTTATTTGGAGGGGACAGCAAATGTACGCTGTTATACAAGCTGTACACTCACTACTTTACATTGTAGCAAAGTGTTATTTTTTCAGTTTTGTCGCATGAAAATATAACATAAAATATTTTTTAGCAATGGGGTTTCCATCTATTTTAAACATAAACATCCCCTGTCATTCATAGAAAAAAAAAAAGACATCAATGAGTATTTTTATTTATCAAATGTGTTTCTTTTATGAGCCAGTCAAATCCTTGGTTTTATTTTCTAACCTGTGCAAGAAAAAATATAGATTTTGATTGGTTTATAAAGGAAACAGGTCAAACAGTCTTTGCTCTGAGTTTTTTTAATGAGTTCCACAAATCATATTAGTGTTTGTAATATTGGAAAGTAAAAAGCGGCTGCTGACTGAATTTGTTGTCAGCAAGACAAGAGTCATTAAAAACCGAACACCAATAAAAAGAAAACAGCACAGCTGGATGGCAAGCGGGAGTCTACCTATGCTGTAATGCTGATCAGAATACAAGATAGAATCACAGTGGGTCTCCCCTTGTACAGACTAAAGCTTCATATTTCGAGAAAACACATACACTATCAAGCATTATGCTTTAGCTGTAGCAGATTACAGTAACAATTTAGGACGTAAGGAAAAAAGAAGCAATTTGCAACCAAGTAGATAGCATCTGTATCTAATCTCCATAAAGAGTACCCATTTTTGTAGATGTGTCTTTGGAAATTTATGTTAATGCGTGTCAGTACAGGAGATCTGTATGGCTACCAGCTGTCCTTAATTTGGAGGGACTGTTCCTCTTTGGACACAAAATCCTTTTGTCCTCCTTTTTTACTTAGTTGTCCTTTTGGTATGATGTATGGACCTCTATAAGAAAATCTACTATTTACACCTGAAGTTTACAAAGTTACATTGGACCATCTCAGCTCGGACCATTGAAAGTATATATCTGCCATACCTTTGGTATACCCATGGAAGCTGGAAATCACTGTAGTAGACACTGCTACTCCAGAGATCTCTACGAACTTCAGTAACTATGTAAAAGTTGCCATATCTAAACTGTAGCTTTAGTGTTTGTAAAGGTTCGTTTTTGTTTTTTAAATAACAAAAATGTTATACTTACCTGCTCTGTGCAATGGTTTTGCACAGAGCAGCCTCGATCCTCCTCTTCTGGGGTGCACGGTCGGTGCTAATGGCTACTCCTCTTCATCGTGTGTCCCCACGGAGACCCGCATTCCCTGGGGCAAGTCCTGCTACTGCGCCCATTAACACAGACAGCAGGACTCAGCCCCGCCCCCCCACTCCCATGTCACTGGATTTGATTGACAGCAGCGGGAGAGCCAATGGCTCCTGCTGCTATCAATCTATCCAATGAGGATGGAGACAGCAGCTAGAGCCGCTGGGCTCATGCTCGGCGCTGGAATGATCGGGTTCAGGTAAGTAAAAGGGGGAGGGGGGGGCAGCTGCATCACAAAATGTTTTTCACCTTAATGCATAGAATGCATTAAAGTCAAAAACCTTGAGACTTTACAACTCCTTTAACTACCAAAAGTGGTATTGATAAGATAGAATGAGTCCAGGGACAGGCAACAAAAACTTAATGACAGTCCCAGTTAACTTGCATGCAGTATAGGTACAGTTTAGTTAGTGCATAATCTCAGCACATATGCAAGGTAGTTGTGGTTCAGATGCAGTAAAGGTTTGGTATAATGAGGTATAGACTTGGTATAGGTGCATTCTAGGTTTGGAATAAGTGTGGTATAGAGTGCAGTATGGGAGCAGTATGGATTGTGTACACTTCGTGTCCGGCTCTCAGTGGCAGCGGTCATGGCACCAGCTGATCAGCAAGGAGAAAAACAGAACACAGCTCTGCCTATGTAAACAAGGCAGAGCTCTGTCCTGTCAGCAGGGATGTGCTGGATTTTGTTTCCCTGAAAAGCAGGAAATAAAATCTAGCACATCCCTTTGTAAACTAAGTAAACACATAAACACTGGTTAGGAACACTTTTAACCCTTTGATTGCCCTAGATGTTTAACCCCTTCCCAGCCAGTGTCATTAGTACAGTGACAATGTACATTTTTAGCACTGAACACTGTATTAGTGTCACAAGTGTCAGTTAGTGTCTGGTGGTCCGCTGCAATATCGCAGTCCCTCTATAACTGGCTGATCGCTGCCATTACTAGTATAAAAAATAAATAAATAAAATTTCCAGTATACTGTATATCCCATAGTTTGTAGACACTATATATTTTGCGCAAACCAATCAATATATGTATTAGATTTTTTAAATTTTTTATTGGATATGTTTTATAGAAGAAAGTAAAAAATATTGGTTTTTTTTTTCAAAATTGTCTGACTTTTTTTTTGTTTATAGCACAAAAAATAAAAAACTCAGTGGGGTTGGTAATTCCATATCCAAAAAACTACTTTCTAGCCTCTCAACTGCAACATTTATTTGGTTGGACTAAAAGAGATAAGCTAGACCCAATACAGGGCTTGTTATTATCCAGGTATGAGGATTATCCTTTGATATGACTACTTGAGACAAGCAACCTATCCCATGATTGGAAGATACCCACCGGGAGGTTGCTTGAAAAAATCTGGCAGGAGATGAAATCAATAATGGGAGCTAGTGGCCTTAATAAAAATACACCGATATGGAATAATTCCAAGTATGGGGAATTGGAAAAGCTTAGGGGTTTTGATCTATGCAAAACTAAAGGGATATTGCATATGCATCAGCTATTTGTAAATTATAATTTAAAGACATTTGAACAAATTAGTCAAGAGTTTGGAATCCCTAGCCAGAGGTTCTTTCAGTACCTACAGTTACGCCATGCTATATAAACACAGGCTCGCGCCCAGTTGCTAAAATATAACAATATAGCACCTCTTACCAAATTGTTTAATGATAAGGAAAAAAAAGGACTAATTTCCAAAATGTATGGTATCCTGCAGGGTAAACGTCAGTTATACCATCAAAAACTCACTGGGAGAGAGATTTAGGTCATATAACAGATCACCAATGGAATATGGCGTTGGCCGCTCTTCCAGTGGTCTCTTTATCCCCAAAACTAAGACTGACACAATTGTTTATCCTACATAAAATACATCACACCCCTGAGAAACTATTCAAGTGGCACCGGAGGGAGTCGCC
The DNA here is from genome assembly GCA_018402905.1 of Glandirana rugosa. NCBI lineage: Eukaryota > Metazoa > Chordata > Amphibia > Anura > Ranidae > Glandirana > Glandirana rugosa. The sequence goes on from BLSH010307061.1 coordinate 979,609, forward strand.
TCTCTGCCCTAGATGCAACAAAGGCCCAGCTAACTTAATCCATATGCTCGCTACTGGCTTGATGTCTGCAAGAAGGTGAGAGACATCTTCGGGGCAGATTTGTCAGAAAACCCGGGCATATGTCTTTTGGGCATAGCGGATGACGCATTGTGGTTATCCAAGGACTAAGTTTCAATCTGTAGGATCCTATGCCAGGCCCGGAAACTTATAGCCCAAAAATGGATGTCCTTATATGGAGAATGTCCAGAAAAGTTTAAGAAGATTTGGCAAAAATGGCTGGCAACATCGGAGACCTTAGACTAATTAAAGACAACCCTTTGGGTAATAGGGTCTGACATATTTTTTATATAGGATTGAGGAGCTAGTAGCTATCGAATGAGGGAGAGAGGAGGAGGGGGGTTGTATGGGTATGATGGTATGATGTATGTTGTTTTTGTAAATTGCATAACAAAATAAAAAAAGTTATATGATTTGAAAAAAACTAGTACAAAAAACAAATAAATAAAATTTCCAGTATACTGTATATCCCATAGTTTGTAGACACTATAACTTTTGCACAAACCAATCAATATATGTGTTTGATTTTTTACATTTTTTATTAGATATGTTTTATAGAAGAAAGTAAAAAATATAATTTTTTTTTTTTCAAAATCGTCTGCCTTTTTTTCGTTTATAGCACAAAAAATAAAAAACCCAGTGGTGATCAAATACCACCAAAAGAAATCTCTATTTGAGGAAAAAAAAGAGCATGAAGTTCATTTACCGTATGTACAGTGTTGCATAACTGTCAGTTAAAGTAGTGCAGTGCCGTATAGCAAAAAATGGCCTGGTCATGAAAGGGGGTAAAGAAGCTGCATACTCAGTAAGTGATCAAATCAGCTTGCTCAAAGTGCTAAAAATTTGGGGGTTTACTTTCACTTTATTACATCTGTAACTTCTATCCTCATGTTATCGGTTATTAATGTATTGTGATTACTTGTGTGCATATGTTGCTATTCGCTAGCAGCATGTTCAAAGTGAATCTGTACAAATAACATTCTGAAATAATCCGAGTTTTACAAACTCTTTGTTACGCATAACCACTGCAGTGCAATTTCAGAAAAATATCTTTGTATTGTGAAGAAAAGAAGGAATAGCTCTAACAACCCTATTTAGTACAAAAAAAGCCATCAGACTATCACAAACTGCCAGCAATTGGGCAAATAATGAGATTTCCTTACAGCTTGTACTGTTAGTGCTTCTTCCAGATTTAACGTCCCCGACAGCAATGGCTCAAAGTGAACCTGTGGACCTATCATTCCAGCCGAATGAGACTGCATCAGTCATCAGTAAAGCGGTCAAATCAGGAATAGTCAGTCCCCATTAACAAAGTGAAACTAAATCAGAAAGAGGCACAGAAAATGTCTTTCTGACTCTTTAAACTAAAAGTAAAAATCTTGCGATGTCCTTTTTAGGAAGGATCTTAACTTTTAAAAGTTTATTGAGTAAGGTTCCCTTTAAAGCCTAAGTGTGGTTAAATTAAAGAATAAAATGCACAGTACTTACTTTTAATGAGAAGTGTCAGTTATGCTAGTGGCTGCTCTGTCAGTTAAAATCTTCTGTCCCCTGGAGTCTGGACCCCCACCAACTGCCATATCAGTAATCTTCCTATGTTGCTGGACCTGTAATAGGCTCTGATAAAGAATGCTGACTATGGCTGTCATTCTGCCCCCCTCCTACATTCATAGAAGCGGTAGGTAGCGCCAACCCCCCTCCCCCCTTCCTCCAGAGATAGGGTAGGCTAACAAGATTACTTGGCCCCGCCCCTCTCTAACCTGATTGGCTGACTGATTTTGATTGACAGTTGTGGGAGCCAATGGCGCTGCTGCTGTGTCTCAGCCAATCAGGAGGAGTGTCTGGGACAGCTAAGACACTCGTGCAGAGAGAAGTGGCTCAGGTAAGTGTTAGGGGGGCTGCTACACACAGAAGATTTTTTTATCTTAATGCACAGAATGTATTAAGATAAAAAAAACCTTCTGCCTTTACAATTCCTTTAACCACTTCAGCCCCGGAAGGATTTCACACTTTGGGACCAGAGCCCTTTTTGCGATTCAGCACTGCGTCGCTTTAACTGACAATTGCGCGGTCGTGCGACGTTGTACCCAAACGAAATTTGCGTCCTTTTTTTCCCACAAATAGAGCTTTCTTTTGGTGGTATTTGATCACTGCTGCGTCATTTCTGATTGCCGCTATAAACAAAAGAAGAGCGACAATTTTGCAAAAAAAAAACAAATTTCTTACTTTTTGCTAAAAAACAAATCCAAAAAAAAAAATATAAAAAAAACATTTTTTTTTCATCAGTTTTGGCCGATTTATATTCTTCCTCATATTTGTGATAAAAAAAATCGCAATCGGCGTTTGATTGGTTTGCGCAAAAGTGGCAGCGTTTATGGACGATGAGAATTCATTTCTGGGGTTTTTATTTTTTTTTTTATTTCTTACTAGTAATGGCGGCGATCTGCGATTTTTAGCGATACTGCGATATTGCAGCAGACATGTCGGACCATTGGCATTTATACAGCGATCAGTGCTATAAAAATGCACTGATTACTGTGTAAATGCCATTGGCAGTGAAGGGGTTAACCTGCAGGGGGAGCTCTAAGGGTTAACTGTGTTCCCTGGGCGTGTTCTAACTGTATGTGGGCTGCCCTAGCAGGGGAAGGGGAGCGATCACAGCTTCCATATAGAGGAAGGCTGTGATCACAGCCCTTCCCCCTCTCACAGAACGGAGATCCGTGTTTACTTACACGGACCTCCGTTCTTTCACTGCGGGGAGGGTTATCGTGGGTAGCCGGCGGAGATCGAGTCCGCCCTACCTGCTCCCTGGCCCCCCCGGACACAGTGAGTGCGCGGGCGCGCCTCCGGCCGCGCGCGCGCTCACAGTGCATGATATCGCAGCCACCGTCGTATGATGGCGGTTTGCGATATCGAGCCACCTTGTCGCCGTCAACCTGCGGTTGACGGTCGGCAAGTGGTTAAACTGCAAGGGAGAAAGGTACAGGCACAGGACACCCATGAACTAGCAGACTCCACGAAAAGAGAACAAAAGTACTCACGGTCCTCACAGAAAAAGGACATTGAAGACGACCTGCATTTTGTGATTGTAGTTCCTGACTCTAAGCGACGGTTCACACAGGGGCGACCAGTCAGGCGATTTGTCAGACTGACAAGTAATGCTCCATTCAGTACAATGGAACCGTTCTAATAGGAGAGACTCAAGTTGTTTTGACTTAGAAAAAGGTTCCTGTGTTATTTTGGGGCAACTTTGGAGCGGCTTGTATTGATTTCTATACAGAAGTCGTTTTTCAAGCTGCCCTGAAATCGCGCTGTACAGGGCGGCTTCAGAGTCGCGCAACTTTGAACTCGCCCAGCTGCCAGCACTCTGGGGAGAAGATACCATACTCTAGTGAGGTCCAAGCTCCACATCCAAGCTTCTTGGACCCTCTGGACATCTGGAGGTCCTCCATCACAGTCTAGACCCCAAATCCAGGAATTTGTCCAGCCTTATGGTCAGCCCCTCAGATAGCAGGCCTAAGAAGTTTTAGCAGCAAACACACACCTCCTGCAAGCAGGAGGCCCAGTAGAGAACAGACTGCCTTCTCAAGGTCACTCCCTGAATAGTTATACTCTCACCCAGTGTGCACCATTGGCAAGAGAGCGTATACTGGTTGGCCAGGGAGAAATACATATTCATGATTCAGGTTAGTGCCACTCTATTATTATGTACTATTTCCAATGGCAGCAGTGCCACCAATTGGTAGCAGAAGGACACACAAAGTGACCACAACCTAGGAGAAACCTAAGAAAGTTGAACTATCAATTCAACTAAGCTGTCTGTAGCTTAGCACCACTACTTGTTTTGGAGCACTACATGTGTCCAAAACAAGAATAAAAACATTTGGTTTAATTACACTTTAAAGCCCAACTCTGCACCGCAAGGGATAACTGCTCATTTAAGTCTAGGGGTCTCCATACTTCCTAAAAAATGGGTCATTTTACTGTCTTTAAGACTTTATTCGGGGGGGGGGGGGGGGGTGAACCATGGCCAGTGGGAGTAGAAAATGTCCTGGCATCAGTGAGAGTAAACAGTGCATCAGGTTGATGCTCCTGAGTTAGACTCTGAGGACTGAGAGGACAAATGGGATTTTCCATTCAAAAAATGTTTAGTTTCCCTAAGAGATCATCTTATCCAGTTCAAGATTGTGCAAAGGGGGCTTAGCAATGGCCGAGTGAAGAAGTGTCTCTGGAGCTCTGCCAGACCTAGACCTGGGACAAACCGTTTAGCCTTGGTCCTGAAGCCTTTAAACACATGCCGGGTGATCGCAGGAACCCACACACCCCGGGGGAACACAGAGGACCAGAGATCACTCAGTATTTCCTTAGGAATCACGGTCCTCCACCCCCTGAGCTTTCAGGCAAGATGGCGCCTCCACGTGTGCAGCAGCATGGGACGGCAAGAAAAGAGTACAGCAAGAAGGAAGGGCCCGATCTGATGGGGAGGAATGCCCTGGTGTGTGGCGGTCGCCATCGCCCATCCATTCTCCAGGGTGGCCCAGAGAAGACTCGCAAGCAGCTCCGTCCTCCGATCCTCCAGGAACGAACTATCCGGGAACGAACTTTCCGGGAACGAACCTTTCGGGAACTAATCTTTTGGGGACGAACCTTCCGGGAGCGATCCCACCGGGAACGGTCGTTGACGGGACCCTCAGGGAAATCATTGCCTCCCTGCCTACCAGAAATGATCTTCAGGCTATGGCCACCTCTATAGTGCGCGCCCTCACAAAGGAGCTCCATGATATCAGAGGCCAGGTGGAGGCGGTGGAGGAGCGGATGGGTGACCTGGAGGCGTCGGCTAATGCCACAGAGACAAGGCTCTCTGCATTGGAGACTGACCAGCAGGCGTTCCGCCGTCACCTCATCGATCTCCAGTTACGCGTCGACGATGGTGAAAACCGCAGCCGACGGAACAATCTTCGCCTCCGGGGCATACCTGAAGCCACTCGGCGCTCTGACTTCAAGGCCACGGTGACAGCTATACTAAACAGATACCTTGACAAGCCTCCTACCGCAGACCTAGAACTGGACAGAGTCCATCGGATCCCGGGTCCTCGTGCCCCCGCTGGGGGATTGGTTTCTCAAGACCTGCCTCGTGATTTCCTGTGTCGGGTCCATTTCTTTGGGATCAAAGAGGAAATAATTCAGCAGACTTGGGCTAAGGGCCCCCTGGACTTTGATGGGGCAAGTATACGCATCTACCCAGATGTTTCAAGACAGACAAGGGGGATGCATGCTCTGTTACGTCCACTCCTGGATCTCCTGAGGGAAATGGAGATAACGTACAGATGGGGCCATCCCTTTCACCTGGTTGTGAAGAATGGGGGAGAGGAGTTCTACCTGCGGGCTCCAGATCAGCTGCCGGACCTTTTCTTCTTTCTTGAACGTCCTGCTGTGGAGATCCCCAACTGGCACGAATATCTGCTCTCCCAAGGGGTGGGGTTCACCCCGCCTCCACGTCCTCCGCGACAGCGGAGACCCCGCTCCAGGGTGCGGAGTGGGGAGCCATCCTGTAGGCGGCCCACAGCATCGGAGGACTAGGCACTGGGAGCATTGGGTCATCAGGAAGCTTTTCTTGTTACCATACGCCAGTTGCCTGGCAAGAGTGCCGTTTGACTGTGTACTCCCAGGCTGCCCTGGCTGTTAGTCTCTCTGTCCCGGGCTGCGGACACTGCCCCCTGTGGTTCTGGACAGATCCTACTTTCAGACACCATCCCTTTGTCCCATGCAGGCCGGGAAGGACTGGTCGGCGCCACTTCGGCCGTTTTGTTCTGACTGATGACAAGCGGAATCCCTATTTTCTTCTATGCTCCCTTTCACTCCCGGATTGTTCAGGAGCTGTCTCAATCGTGAGGATCGGACTGAAGTACTTTGTGTCTTCTTCATATTGCCCTTTACCCCTTCCCCCCCTTTGCGTTTGGACTGGGGCCGAGGTCATGGCCGTCCCTCGGGGCCTACGATACCGCCACGGTTCCTGGTTTTCGCCCCCCTTCCCTCGGTCCCCCTCCGTGCATGTAGTAGAGACCACCCCTGACTGACTGGTTCTGGTGGTCCTGAGTCGGCCCTGTCCCTGAAGCTGGTAGTGCCCCAGATGTTGCCCCTGCACCCCTGGCATCACCGTTTTTTTCCTTTGGGCTGTTAAATTTTCATGTATAACCTCACTGTGTTCTGGGATGCCCAGGATATTCCTAATGTTAAATGTAATGACGTATTGTTTGATGATTGTTTGATGATGATTGTTTCTAATCTTTTTCCTTTCACAGGCGGGGGGGTGTGGGGGGCGGGGGTGGGGGAGGGGGTCCGGCGGCTGCCCGGGGCTCCGCTCGGTGCCTTGGCTCTGGGGAATGGGTCCTTAAATGGGGCCGCAGCTTGTATGGGGGAGGGGCTGGTTGGGGTTTAGATGGGGCCGGTCATTTCAATGGTATTGTACTGTTATGGTGGAGGTTGGCATGGGTTGGGGGGGCAGGGGGGGTTACTTTACTCTGCTCCGATTATTCGGTTAAAGTTTACTGTGTTAAGAAATGTATACTGTACCTGAGTGTTTTAGGTCTATTGTTTAGCTTCCCTGGCGGGGTGTGTTCGGTCCTGGCATTAGGCTGCCGGCCCCGCTCACATTATGACCCGGTAGTTTTTCTGTAGCTGCGGGAATCTTGTCCAGGTTTCTCTCTTAATGTGATGCATGTCTGACTGGTCCTCTGAGTCCGGCATCTCCGTTCTTCCCGATACAGCTTATTTACTTGACAACTGTCTGGGTTGTTCCGGACAGACCCCTACACCCACCCCCCCAGTAGGTCCTGATCCGGGATACTCGCCCTTGGGCGATACCGGAACGCATAGGCTTGTAGCCTTGATAGTAATTTAGTTTATACTCTACATTCCTTTCTCCCCTCCCTCTTTCCTTTCTTCCTCCCCCCCTTTCTCTTTTCTTTTTTTTTTCTCTTTCCCCCCATTTTTTTTTCTCTTTCTCTTCCCCATTCCTTCTCCCTTTCTTATTCTTCTCCTTCTTTGAAGGTGTCGCTCGCCAGGGGCCCTTCCCGAGGCTCCACTCACTCATTACCGGCTAGCCTGCAGTAGGCTACGGCCTGCCATATGGGTCTCCTCAAAATTACATCCCTCAATATAAGGGGACTAAATGCCCCGGAGAGGCGATCACAGCTCCTTTCCTTCCTGAAGAGAGAGGGATCGCAGATAGCCTTTCTACAAGAGACGCACTTTAAAGGAGACCATATCCCGAAGCTCACAAACAAAGCCTTCCCCATGGCATTCCATAGTGTCTCCCCAGTCTCCAAGTCCAAAGGGGTTAGCATACTTTTTGCCAGATCCGTTCCTTGGGTCTTGGAGGTGCAACGGTTAGATCCACAGGGCCGTTTTCTTCTCCTTCGGGGTTTACTATCAGGTGTGCGGGTCACCCTGGCTAA
>BLSH010307061.1:990281-1001405 GCA_018402905.1 Glandirana rugosa
CTTGCCTAGACCGTTTTTCATACGATTGGGGAAACCTGAACCTCTGACCCCTCTGTGATACCTTACGGTACCCCTTCCGAAACAAAGCTCGCCAGGGGCCCTTCCCGAGGCTCCACTCACTCATTACCGGCTAGCCTGCAGTAGGCTACGGCCTGCCATATGGGTCTCCTCAAAATTACATCCCTCAATATAAGGGGACTAAATGCCCCGGAGAGGCGATCACAGCTCCTTTCCTTCCTGAAGAGAGAGGGATCGCAGATAGCCTTTCTACAAGAGACGCACTTTAAAGGAGACCATATCCCGAAGCTCACAAACAAAGCCTTCCCCATGGCATTCCATAGTGTCTCCCCAGTCTCCAAGTCCAAAGGGGTTAGCATACTTTTTGCCAGATCCGTTCCTTGGGTCTTGGAGGTGCAACGGTTAGATCCACAGGGCCGTTTTCTTCTCCTTCGGGGTTTACTATCAGGTGTGCGGGTCACCCTGGCTAATCTATACCTGCCCAATAAAGACCACACACTATTTCTGCATAGGCTTCTTCCTGAGCTCCTGGACTTCTCGGAGGGTTTGCTGGTGTTGGGTGGTAATCTGAACTTTGCCATGGAGCCCCTACTAGATGTCTCGAGGGGCACCTCACACCTCCCCTATACCGTACTCTGCAAAATTAAAGCAGAGCTACAATTGCTTCACTTGGTGGATCCTTGGAGGATTCAGCATCCCTGTGACCGGGACTACACCTTTTTTTTGCAGGTGCACCATACCTACTCCAGGCTGGACTACCTTCTGATCCCGCACCAGCATCTTGACAAGGTAGCAGACACATCCATTGGCGCAGTGTCCCTCTCGGACCATGCGCCCATTCATGCTATACTTAGGCTCGATCACCTGGCCCGACCTCTACCGAACTGGCGGTTGAATGAGACCCTCCTCCAGTCTGAGGAGATTCGTCGAGACGTTTTGTCCACTTTGGGGGATTATTTCGCTACAAACACTGGCTCGGGACCAACCCCCTCGTGCTCTGGGAGGCACATAAAACAGTGGTGCGGGAAGTCCTGATTAGATGGGGGGCACGCCGCAAGAGAGAGCGCGTACAACAGATGGAGGATCTATTCATGAGATTGCAGGTCTTTGAGCGTACTCACAAGGAATCTCTGGCCCATTCTGCCTTCCGGGACCTTCAGAAGGTTCGGGAGGAGCTTTGTGAGCTTCTCTTCTTTAAAACAAAACAGAAACTGGCCTGGGTCAAAGGAGGCTTCTACAAATTTTCCAACAAACCAGGTGCTCTCTTGGCTCGGGCGCTCAGAGGGCCGCGCCCGGGGACCAACATCCCTTGCGTGCAAACTGGGTTGGGTAAGAAACTGTCGCTGTCCTCTGACATAGCAGGGGAACTCCGCTCCTTTTTTGAAAAACTGTACAACCTGGTAGACGCCGCTTCTGCGGTTCCGCCCGGGGCGGAAAACCAGGAAATGCAGGAGTACCTGGTCTCCTTGGGGATGCCTACCCTAGATCCCGGTATCCAGGAGGAACTTGAGCAACCAATTTCTGTCGAGGAGCTTGGCGCGGCCTTGGCGGATGCGAAGCCCAGGAAGGCCCCTGGCCCGGATGGGCTGACCCCTGCCTACTATAACACTATCCCGCACGGGCAATCTTTCCCTGCGGACTCCCTGAGAGCCAACATATCCCTGATCTCTAAGGAGGGAAAGGATCCTCAACAATGTGGTAGTTACCACCCCATTGCCCTCCTGAACACAGACCTGAAGCTGTTCGCGAGGGTTCTGGCAAACAGGCTGTTGCCGCACATACCGGGATTGATCCACCGTGACCAGGTGGGATTTGTCCCTCAACGAGAGGCGAGGGACAATACCGCCCGGGTACTATACCTGATACACGCGGCCAGATCAGAGCGGAGACCCTTGCTCTTACTCTCCACCGACGCGGAGAAGGCCTTTCACCGGGTCAACTGGTCTTTTCTTAGAGCCATGTTGGAACATGTGGGCCTTCGCGCGTCGATGCTTGGATGGATCATGTCCCTCTACTCTGACCCCTCGGCAGCGATTAGGGTCAATGAGACCAGATCAGACTTTTTCGGCATTCGCAATGGAACCCGGCAGGGCTGCCCATTGTCTCCCCTTATTTTATTTTGACGCTCAAACCCTTTCTCTGTACTTTGAGGTCGGACCAGGAGATGAAGGGCTTTCGGAAGGGCTCTGGCTCACATAAGGTCGCTGCCTTTGCGGATGACCTGGTTTTCTTCCTGACCTCACCCGACACGTTACTTCCGAGAGTTCTTCGGTTGCTGAGGGAGTATGGTTCATTGTCGCATTTTCAGATCAACATGGCCAAGTCCTCGGTCCTTAATATCACCTCTGACCAGGCTGTGGTGGACCGCCTAAGAGCGGCCTACCCTCTGCGTTGGGCTAACTCCTCTATACGCTATTTAGGGGTAGACATTACCAGCGACGTAAAGGCCCTATACTCTGCAAACTTTTTACCTCTACTGGCCCGAGTAAAGACGGATTTACTCCGCTGGTATTCACTGGCGCTGACCTGGTTTGGCAGATGTAGCGCTCTGAAGATGACTGTCCTCCCTAGAATGTTGTACATCATGCAGGCGTTACCCATCCGGCTCCCGTCCAGTTTATTCAAGAGGGTTGAAGTCCTATTCTGTGAATTCGTATGGTCCCACCGCCAGCCCAGGATCCGGCTTACCATTCTTCACTTGCCCAAAGCTCGGGGGGTGTAGGCCTCCCAGACATCAGGGCATATTACAGGGCGACTCACTTGGTTAGGCTGGTGGACTGGTTCTGCCATGCCAACGCCAAGCACTGGGTTGCCATGGAGCTATAGGACTCAGCAGGCATGGCAAAAAGCTGGCCGTGGATCCGCTTCCCCCTTCCCCGTGGAATAGCGGACCACCCAACTCTTGGGGGGACCCTGGCTGTTGCCAGGGAGGCCTTCAGGCACACCTCAGTCTCCCCATACCCATCGCCTATGATCCCGGTCTTGGACAACCCAGAGTTTGAACCGGGCATTCACAATCCAGCTTTCCAGCGGCTGAGGGCAGTAAACCGTACTTATGTCTCGGAGTTCCTCAAAACTGATGGTTCCCTTTCTGATGTTGCGGGTCCAGCGGTGGTCAGTCCTCCCTTGGACTTTCTCAGTGGTCTCCAGCTCCGGGCCTTCTTGCGGAGGTCCCAGAGGACCCCGGGAGGCTCCAGACAGTTGACTACACTGGAGGCGATATGCCGCTCCGGGGAGCCCATTCGTCACGGCCTCTCCTTACTATATACCTTGTTGACTCAGCCCCGAGCCGATTTTCAGCCACCATTCCTTCTTCAATGGGAAGAGGATCTGGGTGTTCAGTTGACTGCTGCAGAGAGAGAGAAAATACTGCACTTTGCCCATAAATCCTCCATAGCTACCAGGATTCAAGAATCCTGTTATAAAATTCTTACAAGATGGTACAGAGTGCCGACGGTTCTGCATCGGTTTTTCCCTTCCCCTTCGGAGTGGTGCTGGAGATGTAGAAGGGGGGAAGGCACAATGCTCCACATCTTTTGGGACTGTCCAAAACTGCGTCCCTTTTGGAAGGGGGTGACCCACACCATAAAAAACCTGACTGGCGTGGATGTGGAAGACAAGCCACTGGCGTGTTTATTACACTTGACAGACCGTCCCATCAAGAAGTACAAAACTTCCTTAACAATGCAGCTGCTGAATGCGGCTAAGGCATGTATCCCTCTCTTTTGGAAGTCGGAGCTCCCTCCCTCTCTGGCACTTTGGTTCTCGAAGGTTTATGACCTAAGAAATTTGGAAGACCTGACTGCCACCCTGAACGACAGGGAGGAGGCCTTTCGGGAGACCTGGCGGCCTTGGCAGTACTTTGTCTATACAGACCTATCTGGCGGAATGCCGCGCTGAGCCACTGGATCTGCGTGACACCGGGGGGTCCTAGGCGGGCGACACGCAATTCCCACTATATCCTTTCTACTTTTTGTCTATCTATCTGCTATATTATACTTCCACTCTGTTCTGTAGTTTCATAATTCAAAAAGTTGAGTTTCCTGGTGATAACCTGGCCTTATCTCACCCTCCCGCTCTGCAGCGGCTGGTCCTGGAGGTGGGTGGGGTCCTGGCTGCGGTGGGGGGTATCTGGCGGTCTTCCTCCGGGTCCCTCGGCCGATAGGGCCAGGCGTCTCTGCCTCTCCCTGGACGTTAATCAACCCTACGGTCATTTCATAATAAGGTTTTTGTTGTTTTGTTTTTTTTTCAGTTCAGAACGGTTGATGGGGCTGTCGGAGTGGGAGGACCAGTTGGACGTGCAGATTTCAGCTAGGCACCTGGGTGCTCAATGCTGCCCGCCTTTGCGGTGGGCTACGGTTACAGACCATGGAGTGCACTTACATGTTGTTCTAGGTTTTTCAAGATATAAGAATAAGAATACTGTACCCTCTATTACTATGTACTGTATAATGTTGCTCTATTCTGATATACACCTTGTCTCCATGATTCTGTATTTGATGACGGCTTTCCAGTTGCATGGATCCTTCAAATTGTTTCTTTGGAAAATAAAGGAATTACAAAAAAAAAGATTGTGCAAAGGGCCTATCTCACTCCCTATCAACTACACAAGATGGGGTCTGCTCATTCTTCTGAATATTGCCGCTATGGTCATCTTTCAGGTAACTTCATGCCCTGCAATACATGTATATTGGACACAAGTGCTTTCTGTAATTAATGCAGAGTTCCAGCCCTTTTTTTCCCCTAAAAAACACCCCTGCAATGGTCGCATACAATACATTCTGGCATATGTAGTCAATGTAGTCTTTTTTTGATAGTTCTGAATATTACTCATTGTCACCTCCTTAGGAAGTGCACTCCCATCTTCAGTGTGGGCATCTGAAGCCCGCTTGTAGCTTCTTCCGGGATACGGTGCTGCTGGCTACCCAGCATGCACCTCCCGATCTCACACATGCACATTGCATACAAAGTGTGGCACACTCTTTGTATCGCGGAGGCTGCCCATTGACTCCTAGGATTGATGACACTTATATCCCAGGAGCCAATGGGCGGCCAGATATGAGATACAGCAGAAGTGTACCTGTCAACGCTTCATGGGGGTCATTAGTGCCCTCTACTCCTGCCCTACGACCCGTATAAGGCTCCAGGGGTACCTTTCTAAACCGATAGCCATAGCTAAGGGGACTAGACAGGGCTGCCTCCTTTCGCCGCTCATCTTTGCTATGGCTATTGAAACCCTGGCGATCGCTATTCGCCAAAACCCAGATATCAAAGGGGTTTTATGCGGCTCTCAGAGCCATAAATGTGGTCTTTTTGCAGATGACATCATCTTATTCATCACATCCCCCCACACCTCACTCCCCAATTTAAGTCATTTACTAGACTCTTTTGCTGAACACTCAGGGCTAACAGTGAACTATTCCAAATCCCATGCAATGAATATTTCCCTCTTGCAGGATACAGTCGCCTCTCTGCAACAGTCCTTTCCTTTTAAATGGAGTCTGTCATCTATTAAATACTTAGGCATTAATCTGACGGCCAAGATAGAGGACTTATATGCTTATAATTTTCCCTCCATTTACTGAAAACTTGAGGACGATCTAAAACCTGGTCGAAAAATAATCTCTCCTGGTTGGGAGAATCATTGCGATCAAAATGGCCCTCCTCCCGCGGATTCTGTACCTGTTTCGGGCCCTACCTATCCCTATTAGGAAAAGCCATTTAAGGTCTTTACAGAGCAAAATACTTAGATTTGTTTGGGGCAGTTCAGGTTTCAGGTTCCTCCAAAATACGCTATACCACCACAGGAAGAGGGGGAGGCTGGGTTTACATTATCTTCTCAAATACTATCAAGCAGCAAGATTGGCGCAACTTTCCCTAGTATACACGAGGTTTGAGAAACCGGACTGGATCCAAATCGAGAGGCAGGCTGTACTGAATTATACTATAGAATTCCTCCTTTGGACTCATCCGAAAAAAAAGACCACCTATATTATCTCCTACCCTATCCCACTCATTTGCCCTCTGGGATTTGCTGCGTAACCACCCCAAACTAGCCTCAACCCTGACCCCTTTAGCAAACATATTCCATAACCCAGATTTCCCTCCTGGGCTAGACATCAAAGTGTTTAAGTGGTGGTTGGACAAGGGGCTGTACCGTATAGGGCATTTCTTTACTCCCTCGGGTCCCATGTCTCTTGGCCACTGCATAAGCAAACTGGATCTCCCTGTCTCAGAAAAGTTCTGATTCCAACAAATTTCCAATTTTCTGAGGCATATCTGGAAAGAGAAGCCTCTTCCCCCAAAAATCTCAGCTTATGAAACTTGGTGCGGCCAAGCCACGGAGCAGAGGGGAGGCATCTCAGTAGTTTACGCGGCCCTCACCTGGCCATCGGCAAAGGTCCCCTACATGAGGCTCGGGGAGGAGGATTTGCAGTTCTCATGGGACTTGGAAACATGGCACGGAGCTCTCTCAGATTCTTCCTGAGGCATTTTAAATACTGTCCTCATGGAGACGAGTATTAAGGTTATCACTGGGTGGTACCTCACTCCAACTAAACTGGTCCGCATCTATCCTTTGGCAAACCCACAGTGTTTTAGAGGCTGCTCCCTTCTGGGTTCAATGCCACATATCTGGTGGCAATGCCCAAGGATAAGACCTTTCTGGCGGAGAATCTTCAACCTCATCGAGAAGTTGATCAAGACCCAGGTCCCCTGAGTTCGCCCTACTTAATGCCCACCTCCCGAACCTAAATCCAACAGGAAATGAATGCAGTTTATTTTAATCGGGGCCAAGCTCACCATAGCGAAGTCATGGAAAAAACCAAAGGTGTCTTTTGCAGCAACAGTTTGAAAAATCTCCTGGATTATGTCCCAGGAGAAGTTATCCAGCATCCTCTCGGACACCACTAGGAGGTTCGAGAAGACCTGGGAACCCTGGGCTGCTTACATAGGTGTTTCCTTCATACCAGGACCTAACTTGTCCCTAGACAGGGCGGACCCGAACTGATGCAAGGTGCTTCTTCCCCTTCTCTTTCTTCTTCTATCTTTTCTTTCTCTTCTCTCTCAGTACTTCAGTTTATTACTTGCCTATGGTTATGATGGTTCCTAGTTAATTCGATTAGGAGTGAGACGTACCCGCTTTAGGGCCATCATTTCTTACCCTATTAATGGTACAATTGCTAAAGCAGGAGGTAAGTTTCTACCCCAAGCTCACTTAGTGAAGCAAACCCCCCCTCTGCGCACAGCTTTTTCCCGTTTTTGGAGTCTGGGGGGGGTTTAGTCTTCTTCCACTGACCAATATGCCTGCTGTCAATGTGGATCCTCCTGCCCTAGAATAACCTTATATTGTTGGGTTTAGTTCTCGAGAGCTGCATCTCTCAAAAGGTAACCTTGCTTGTACAATGATCCCTCGTGTGGGTTTTTTTTTTTTTTATATACACTGATGTACTGTAAATTTCCTTGTTATGTCCGAATTCAAAAATAGAAATCTTTTGAAAGTAAAAGACTGAAATCAAGTCAAATTCAATTATTTAGACTAGTTGCATTTAAAAACAAATTCCCATTTTTTTAAATAAATGCAGTAACTGCATCCATGAGTATTTTGATTTATCTATACCTGGAGTTTGGCTTTAAAGCAGGCAGCCAAGACAGCATATGGATGTGTACTGTAAATTCTTACTGTAAGGGATTACCAGAGGGTTAGTAACTTCTGCCGCGTTCCAGATATTAATGGACGACAATCTTTTCCCATGAAGAAGAGTGCCAGGAGCTCCTGAATTTTCTTGGATAAGTAGAGGAGATGCCCAGAGCTACGTGCCTGCTTAAGTAAAGGTCAGCAATGCCTGGCAGATTACACTAGACAACGTGCAACTGGGAATCCTGAAGTATTTTTAGATGCAGAGGTGTTTATGCCACAATACAGTTGTGACTGTGATGTTGGCAATTAAAGTGAATTGGCTGCAGGGAAGGATTGGAAAGTAGGAGAGGATTCTTTTTAAAGGGATCTATCATTTATTTCCAATAGGTGCACACTGAATCATTATTGTGAAATTAAAGGGCAAATATAGTTGCAGGTTATAAGGCTCCCAATGTCCCTTTCCTCGCTCTGCAAAATATGAAATAGTATACCAAAGCTCAAAACAGTCTTCTTAGACCCATGCTGCCTTGGCTGACTCAAGTAAGTATTGGACATACGCAAGATCCCTGCAATAGACTGTAGTAGCATGCGTGTCTTCCTCAGGCACTCCATTTTATTGGCTTCCAAGTAGTGAAGTAAGTGGATTAGGCAACGTGCAGTTTCTGCATAGGGTTGGTTAGCGCAACTCTGGTACTCATAATAAAAAGTCCCCTTTAGGGCCCATTCACACCAGAACACGGTGTGTGGGAAACCTGTGTTCTGTGCGCATTTCCTTTCCTGCACCATATTCAATATACACTGCCTTTGCGTTCTGCAGCGGGTTTCAATGCAGTGCTAATGACACCCCAAACGCAGGTCATAATGATGAGCTCTATAGAAAGCCTTCTCCTCCTGTCAGGTTTATTGTTAGTATATTCACACGCAGCACACATGATAGACTCCAAGCCTCCTCCTTTCTCTGTTTGAGGTTAAATGTACAAGGGATTTCAAGAGGCTAAAATCAAGTCAAATTCAGGTGCTTACATTAGTTGCATTTACGATATACACTTAGGACCAAGTTCCCCAGTGCGTTGTGGTAATGCGTGTGTTGCTGCAGCACACATTACTACAGATTACATGTGTTAAACGATTGCAGTGTTTTTCATTTTGAATGGCACTCCATCGTACTAAGTCAACACAGTTCCAAGCACACTTATAGTGGGACTGTGATAGTGCAGTGCGCAATCTGACACTAATTGACGCTGACTGGCAACTGAATAACTGACATCACATCACCAGTGGAATTAATACAGTAATCAGTGACAATACCATACACTGTCACTGTACTAATGACACTGGCTGAGAAGCGGTTAACATCTTGGGGTAATTAAGGGGTTAAGCGTATGCCTAACAAGTGTTAATGTATGTATTACATGCGTCTGTACTGAGCCCTGTGTTGATTGTCAACACAGGGCTCTGAGTTGTGATTGAACACATCCAATCAGCAGGTCCAGGAAATGAATCAGTGGCTGGGACCTGCTGACAAACCTCTGCTGTGTCTAATCACAGTGGGAGGCGGATGCCTGTGCACATGCCCTGCACCTGGAAGAGGCTAGCGATGTACAGTTACGTTGGTGTGCCTGTACGGGCTGCCTGTCTGCAGTACATTGAGGGCGGTCCTGAAGTGGTAAATAATTGCACAAACCCACTAATTGGTGTTATTTTAGAACTGTCTGGACTTTATCTTTAAAACATTGTCCTGCTTTCTCATTAGACCAAAGTTGTTCTCTACTAAGGCAACTGACTGCAGCGATCACTAGAAACAACTAACAATCAATTAATAGTCTTCAAGGCTGCTCCAGCCTGGTGAAAACTAAAATCTGAGTGGTTGTCACTGGTTACTGCACTTTGCACATCATCATTGCTCATTGTGCTGCATTATCAAATTATCTAGACTGCTGTGTAATAATGTCTGTTGGTAGCTGTATTAACTCATGTCATTTCTAGGCAATACTACAAGCAGATGAATTTATTGGTATTTTTTTCTACAATACAGCTAAATATGGTGATAAAGAAAATGATTGCATTATCTATGGCCTGCGTTGATCTTCCATAAACATGCATTCATTGTTAAACAAGCTGACCTTAAACAGGAGATGTGCTAGACTGAATATTTAAAGTGTCATATATAATTTAATAACCTTAATCTCAGGGGTAATGCTTTATAAACATTTAAGAGATTTAAATGGGAATTTTGCTAATAGTGTTGTTTTGTTCCTTGTATTTTATATGACATGTGATTGTTCTCTGATAATGCATTGATACGCCTATGTACATTTTCACTGTAAAATTGTCAATGGCAAAAAAATATTTTCTGTGATTCTTTCCTGTATAGGGATATATATATATATATATATATATATATATGAATATTCAAGATTTTACTGTACAAACACTGAATTTCAGTGGGGCATTGTTCAGTAAGGTAGGGGTCAAGTGAGTGATTTTGTTGCTTGTGACACATCAGCAGCAACGATATCACCCAAGTGAGGGACCTATTAATACTAATGGAGTCTCTGGTCCAAATTGCTGCTGTATCTCATCTGCTAGTGAGAGTTTGACACAATCAGGTCAGCGAGGGAGCAACTCCACAGGTGTAGCGATACCCCTGTTGGGGCTGCTGAGTATTTTGGTCCACCTGTCACCCTGCCCAGCCCGGCATTCACTTTCCCAATCACTGAGAGTCAATGAACAGTCCATGTACTTGTTTTTGTATTTTTATTTTTATTGAGGGATTTAACTTGGATGGGGAAAGGAATTTATGGGATGCCCAGTATCTCTCCCCCACCAAAATCCAGCTGGAAAGAATTGAAAAAAATGGCTCCTGGGATCAGGAGCAAGGGCATCCCATAACATGTGGAAGGGGGAAAGGGAAATGACTTGGACATGGAATATGTACAAATAAATACGTACAAAAAAATATATAAATTTATGTTGAGTATTTGCAGCTGTACAATATTATACATTCCTTACTACTAGTGTTGAGCGAACCCGGACTGTAACGTTCGGGTCCGTACCGAACTTTAGGGTGTCCGTGGCACGGACCCGGACCCGGACATTTCAAAAATCGTTCGGGTTCGGTCCGGGGTTCTGCTATTTTACTCCACGTGTTGAGAAGCTGCAGGGCAGCCAATCAACAAGCGTTTCACTGGTTTGCCCTTAGAAGCCATCACAGCCATGCCTACTAATGGCATGGCTGTGATTGGCCGGTGCATCATGTGACCCAGCCTCTTTATAAGCTGGAGTCACAGTGCTGCAGTCACATGCTCCTTGGGTTAGTGTAGGGAAAGGTAGCTGACGGCGTGAGGGACAGATTTTAGCCATTTTAAGACCTGATCCTGCATCCTGAGATAGATTACTTTACTACTGCTGTCTGTGCTGTTGCTCTGAGGACAGATAGCAGAAATTAGAGATTTCACATACCGCTG
>BLSH010307061.1:1002684-1044708 GCA_018402905.1 Glandirana rugosa
AAAAGACAACCGTTCTACTATTGAGGGAGGGTTGTCTTTTACACATGTCACATCTCCATCCTAATTCCCATCCTACACGCAAATACAGAAGAGAATCCTAGAAGACCCTACCCTGTCGACAGGTAGGGAAGGCCGATCTCAGTTCTAAAAGGACGCCCGTCTCATAGAAAGAGTTCCCTCTCTACCAGACCGAGTCTTAACATATAACACGTACAATGACAGTTGATGTCCCTGGACATCATTCATCTCAACTCGCTTGTGGACCTTCAAGCCCAAGACGACCAGGCAGGCTTGAAGCCCTGTTTCAGGCCCAGGCCCAGGCCTGCCTTGGGCTTGCTAGCGCGTGCGATCGTTCGGGTTCCGTCCGGACCCGGACCCGGACTTTGTCCCGAAGTTCGGACGGACCAGCAGAACCCGAACTTCCAGGTGTTCGCTCAACTCTACTTACTACAGGTCCCTGTAGTTGACAGTAACATGCACAATATACAATTCTGAGCCAGACCATCTCTCCCTTGAGAAAGATACTCTGCCCGCAGGAAAATCTTGACTCTAGCCGGAAGGGATGGACAGCTGTCCCATCCCAGAAGATCCTAAGAGAAGACATAAACGCACATCCTACCCTTAATCCTACCTCTACACTGTACACATTTTCTGTTGGGAGGGAGTTATCATCTTGCCAACAGAAAATCAATAAAGAATATGTCTGTTCTGTTAGGAGGGGGTTTGAACCTGCTGACAGAAACAGCGGGGAGGAAAAACACATAAAAGAAAGTGAATTGTTCTTTGGAGTTCCTGATGGGAGGGGCCCCTCCCCGGGCGAACAGGCTCCTTAGAAAGTTAGTTTGGGAAACAGACCTCACCCAAGTGTCCTTGCAATAGGGAAAGGGTCCATCCATTGGGCACACAGGGTGGCAGGCAGGTCTGTTCCTGCAAAGCCAGGGAGGGAAAAAAAAAAAACACAAGGCTGCAACTCCCCTGTAGTCTCTGTGGCTACTTCCTATGGTGGCTCTACACTCAACAGTTCTCCTCACGCATAGAAGTGAGGATCAAGTAGTCTCTTCCTGACTCCTCCTTTCTCTCTGACGGAGATCGAGTGGCTCCTTGTAGGCTACCCCGCATGCCCCAGCCTCCATTCCTGATGAATGTCCACAAACAAAACAGGCTCAGGCTTCACTCTCTGGTACCTGCAGGGACATGGGAACGTGTAAAAAGTCCCAAATCATGTCATCCTCCCACCCTTCCCGGAAGTTTTCTATGATGTCTCTGATCTGGAAAGGGACATGGGATAATCCAGACCCCACTCCAGAGCAACCCTCCTCTATACCTCCCGCTGGGATCGGGAGAGCCTGGGCAGCTCCTTAGGCCTCCCCTTTCCTGGCAGGACACAGGCATCCTGGGATCTTACAACCCACTGCCTGTATGCAGGTGCTCTGGTCTGGGTGCTGGAGGGTCTGTTTAAAAAGAGTTGACTGCTGCAGATGGGGTCCCTATGGCTTCCTCTGTACTCAGCACCAACTCTGGTCCATCTCCTGCTTCTGACCCAGGCATGGGAACCTCCCGCCTCCCACTCTTCCTCCTCTGAGCTCTCATCAGGAGAACTCCAATCAATGACCCTGCCCTCGCACTCCCCATCGAGCTCACATGAGGGCACACCCTCTCCAGCATTGGCTCTGCTGGAATCAGGATGGCGAGGGGTATAGAAGCAGCCGGCATTTCAGGGACTTCGGGCTCCAGCTGGGCAGTACTCACAGTTACCAGGTCCCCAACCAGGCCGCGGGACATAACAGTCCTCTCTCTCCCGCTGTCCTCTCTCTTCACGGGGTAGTCACCAGGCCTCAACTCCTCTCTGCCTTTAGGGGATGATGCTAGGCCCACTCCGGCTTTCCAGGACTTCCACGGCTATGAATGGCAAAGTCCCGAGAGCAGGTCCATATTGAAGTAGCGTGGCTCCTGCCCTACAGATGCTAGCCATGTCAGCGGTTCGCCACAATGGGCAAACCGGACCCATGCGCTGACCACCGCGCTCGGTATCCGGCACTCAGGACACAATAGGAACGCTAGGTCTTCTCTAGGGCGTGGTGCGGTGCCTTCGCTTCCAGACAGGCTGGCATATGCTGAACTGATAGGCAGACCCCTCCCTGAGGACGCTGCTGTAACCCCTTGTTAAAGTGGTTGTATACTCTCCTATCATTTTCAGTTAAGGAAGCTGACATCTTAGCCTCTGTTTAATCTGCAACTGCTATGATGCTGCACATGTGATCCATTATGACACCACACATTGGATGGTTTGCTAGTTTGGTTGAGAGCACAATAAAAGAGGCAGCTAGCATTTCTAGCATGCCAGGAATATTAACTCTTTTTTGACACTATCAAATCGATGGGTAGACAACCGCTCTAAGTTTGCAGGCATGCTGACTCTAGCAGGACTTGTCCAGGCATGTTGCTCAGCACCGACTGTGAAAAAGCAGCTACAGATAGATGGCCAGTGACTTTCCCAGTGGTTGCTGGTAGCAACAATAAAGTTAGTAGCCCCTGTCTCCCTGATGGGAACATTTCTAAACAGGCACCCGCAGGCTTACCCGATCACCCTGGGCAACAGTAGACAGTTCCAGGCACACTTTACCGTTTAAAGCAGGAGTTTGGAGCATAAGTTCAGAACGCTCAGTATTTGCAGAGTGCTGGGTGTATTTGTAATCCAGTTTGGAATGTCCAGCATTAGCAGAGTGCTGAACATATTTATAATCCATGGGCGTGATCACCCGCTGTGGTTACCATGGGTGCCAGCACATCAGCACATGTTACAAAGTATTTTTTGAATTGCAGGAATTATCTCAAGTGTATGTCCCAGCACCGGTTGGGGCAACTGGGTAAGCAGGCAACAATAAGTAGCAACAGCTCCTGCTGGTTGCTTTGGACAATGGCACTCGTTATTGTAGCACTGAAACAGCAGACAGAGCACACAAGTCCTTCCCCTGGGTTCAGTTCCTCAACAGTGGCGGAATTATGCCTCGCTCAACTTCGGTTGCTAGGAGCAATGGCTGGCAGGTTACCCATGAACAGGTGGTCCAGGAACGAGCCCCCATATGTAGTGGTACCCCTGTAGGAGCTGCTGAGTATTGTGGTCAGCCTGCTGCTGAGTATTGTGGTCCACCTGTCACCCTACCCAGCGTTTACTTTCCCAATCACTCAGAGTCAATGAACGGTCCATGTACTTGCTTTTGTATTTTTATTGAGGGATTGAACTTGGATGGGGAAAGGAATTTATGGGATGCCCAGTAGAATTCGAACAGTCCTTTGGGACAACTTATATACAACCCAGTATACACACTCCTCAGTCTCCTCCAGCACTAGTTTGCTTGCAGACTATTACACTTCCTCCTGCACGACACTTCCTCCTGCATGACGCAGGCTGGGACCGCGGGCCCCTATGGTGTAACAAAGAAAGTTCAAATGCACATTCCCACTGCCCGTAATACCACAGTGCTCTACACCCATTCTAGATTGCATCCTCCCAATCCACTCTGGTGTGCCTCCCCAGCATTCCTGGCTGTGCATGTCACTCACCAACAACCGGTAGATACCTCCTGGAGACTTACCCAGCAGTACTCTCCACCATCGTTTCCTGCTCCTGGCCTGGACACCCCTGTGGTTTGTACGAGGGTCCTGTCCACTCCCGAGCTCCAGGCCCAAGGTCTCCCCCCCAGACTGGGGAGCTCCCTCCAAGGCCCCAACAGCCTAGTACTCCATCTCCCAGTTCTTCCACCCAACAACTCCTCCGCAGCTGGGATGACCCTGGGTATTTAAGGAGGCCTGCCCCCTGCCAATCCAGGTTGGGGATTGGTCAGGGCTCCCCAGAATATCCCAGGCAGCTCCAACTCTCTTCCACTCCCCTCCTTCTAGCACCTTCTAGAAGCAAGGGGGAGGTAACTGAGAAGTGAAACTACCTGTGAGTCACCAGCTGCTACCCTGAGCCACTCCCAGCCCAGAAACAAAACTACACAGGCCTAGCTTCCAGCTAGGCTTACCTAATTTTACCTACACTCAGTACAAAAATTCTAACCTAGCACCTATCTAAGCAGAGGGTGCTACACAGGTAAAAGGCAAGTGGTCCATTAGCGATCCTGCCATTGGCAAGCTATCACCAGTGATAGGATTGCTCTGCTGACATCACACTAAAACTAAAAGGGGTATAGTCTCCACAATAGCCATCCAAACCCTAATGGAGGTCCAAGGCCAGGCTTCACCTCTTCTGTAGTTGTAGTCACCAAAACTCTCTCACTTGTTCTTTAGAAAAAGAGAGAAAAAAAAACAGTAGGAGAATAGGAGAGCCCTCCTTGTATATGGTTTGAAATGTGTAGCGGATAGCACACCATCAATCATATCATGTGTAGCACCCTTGTCTTAAACAGAGGCTACTAGTAAATTTACCTGTGCTAGGTGGTAACTAACCTGGCTAATTTGTAGTCTTTGTGATCATTTGGGTTTTCTCCTAAGCCTGGTTTAACGGTGGTTCCTCTCTTCTGTCAATAGGTGGCATTGTTGCCTTTGGCATTAGTATGATGAGCTGAAGTGAGAGTTATGAATATCCATATCTCTTTTAGGCAATCAGTAGGAGTTTTATGCCACTGAGCATGCTGGGAGAGAGTATATATTTGGAAGCAGTCAGATGATCAGGGTCCTCCCACCCAGACCTTGGTCTGGAGTGGATGTGAGAGGAACAACTGCATTGGATGAGGCCTGGAGTCTAAGGCCTGGCCATGTGCTTGATAGCCTGGTTGTTGCCTGTAGGCACTAGGAAGGCTCTGGTATAAAGAGCCTGGTTGTTGCCTGGAGGCACAAGGAAGACTCTGGCAGAGAGAGCCTGGTTGTTGCCTGTAGGCACTAGGAAGGTTCCGGCGGAGAGAGCCTGGTTGTTGCCTGGAGGCATGAGAAAGGCTCTGGTGGAGAGAGACTGGTTGTTGAATGGAGACACAAGGAAGGCTCTGGCAGAGAGAGCCTGGTTGTTGCCTGGAGGTACGAGGAAGACTCTGGCAGTGAAAGCCTGGATGTTGTCTGGACGCACAAGGAAGCTCTGGCAGAGAGAGCCTGGTTGTTGCCTGGAGGCACAAGGAAGACTCTGGCAGAGAAAGCCTGGTTGTTGCCTGGAGTACCAAAGCTTACTCCTCCACAAGCTGGGCACTGTGGAGAGGCTGGGAAAGTATCAAGAGGGACTCATCTGAAGAAACCCTGCATGGTACCTTGAGTTTTTGGTTGCTATTGGAGACATCGGTTACTACGTAGATACAGAGTGTTGGGTACAGGCTTAAGGCCCTTGTTCTGTATTGCTGTCTACCTAGCTGGTTTTGTTTTTAAAGTCTGCTAATCTGTCTGCCTACTGCCCTAAAGGTGTCCTGTGCGATAACTCTCTTTGCATTTTTTTGTTGTGAACAATAAACTCACCTTGTTCATTTTTGAAAGTGACTGGCGCCCATCTTTTCAACAACCATACACACCCACCATGCCTAAGAACTAGCACCCTGAGGTGAAATGTCAGCCCTCCCTGATGTCAGGGGTCAGGGGGGTGCTACACATGCAAAAGACCTAGCCTTTTAGGCAAATAGAGGGCAACTCTAATCAGTCCACTTCAGAGCCACACAGACATTTTGCATCTCAAGCCCCCTTTTTTTTGGCAATATACAGTAAAACATACAAAGTAAAGAGTGTTTCTATAAGCATCAGCTATTCATTTGCCCTCCAAAAATACTACTACATCTTGGACCACATAGAGCATACCTCCCAACTATCTGAGATGGGAATAAGGGACACCGATTAGCAAAAGTATGTAGGCATAGGACACACCCCCTGCCATGCCCCCCCTAAAGGAGAATAGTACAAAAAAAGATTGGCTAAACCCACAAGTGCTTTTTTACCACTACAATTCCTTTATATTGGCTTTTGACGTTTACAAATTCAGAAATTTGGAAAGTGGATGAAAGGTTTAGCACTGGGAAACACTTTTTGATAGATAAGTAGTGCATTTTATATACAACTACATAGATGAGACCAAAATGAGGGACAACTGAGGAGGAAATAGGGACAGAGGGACTTTGTTCCAAATCAGGGACAGTCCCTCGAAATCAGGGACAGTTGGGAGCTATGTATAGAGTGCAATTTATGCCACAAAGATGTTTGTGGGTGTTCAGACTATTTATCTCAATAACAATCATCACATAAGGTTATTTGTGCATTTAGTATAGCAGAGAAGGAGCCTTCCCTTGGTTGCCTGGGGGGCACAACTGCTGCTGCAGTGCAAATACCATAGGCCTTGCAGCACTGTGCAACAAAACAAACATATGTCAGGCAGCAGCAGCACCCCTCTAAAGACACCACTGAAAAGGCACAATGTAAGTGAATAAAAAATATTTTACAGAAAGGAGAAACTCTGCACGTAAGCATGTTAGATACTTTCATTTCTGTGCTTTTATCTGAATTTTTTAACTTGGTGACAGTGGTCTCTTTAGGGCTGTTTCACACTGTGAGTTTTAGTCTGGGTTACCTGCGTTTTCCCATAGACTTTCGATTATGTCCTGCATTTTTGGAGTCTTTTTGAAAGCGCACCAAACATGCAGCATGCAGGACCTTTGGTGCACATTTAAAAAAACACACCAAAAATGTGGTACATAATAGAAAGTACCTGCACCTGCGATGTGACCAAACCACAATGCAGCAGTGTGAAACGGCTTAGGAGGAAAGTGATGTCTTTATTCTGATGCAGACAGGAGCATAGCATTCCCTCTGCCGCCTCATTGGAACCGTTGCAAGTAGCAACATTGTAGTTATCTGGCTGAGGCTAGGTTCACACTGCTGCGGTGCGAATTTTCTGCGAATTGAATACGATTGCGATGCGATTTTTTTCAGTTCAGACACAAGTGCAATTTCTACATGTGTTGGTGCGAATCTACTGCAAAGCTGTAGCTGGAGTTGGAGGGGGAAGCTATCGCAGTGATGTGAATGGGAGATTGCGTTTTCAATCCGTGTTCTATTGTAGTCTATGGAGCTGAATTCGCAACGCACTGCATCGCACACGGATCAAACTCGCACAGGACCCTTTTTCTTCACGGATTAGATTTGCAATGAATCAGTGTGAACTGCACTGGTAGAACACTATGTTATTGGAGATGACTTGCGAATTTAATCTATCGCAACGCAATCTATTCGCAGTACAATTCGCAGCAGTGTGAACCTAGCCTAAAATGTGTGAAACAACAGCTAAGTATATGAAGGGTTTGGGATTTTATTTTTTATCCAAAATTTCACTTCCACTTTACCATAAGTGGTGAACTTTGTGTTGAAGTGTTCAGATAAATAATACAGTAACCTTTAGGCTAGGTTCACACTAGTCCATTTTCTAAAATGCATCCAATTGCTCTGCTGTCAACCCAACATGCCACATGCGGTATTCATCCCAAAAGCAAACATTTTTTTTATTGCAGCTTAGATGTGGTGCCTGCATTAAATAGGGCTGGTTCATAGCACAATTTCTGCATGCTGGATGCATTTCTAAATAAGCGTTTTTGATGCGTTTAATGCGTTCCAGTGCGTTTTTCCCCCCTTTTTTTTTCTTTATTTTAATTGAGGACATGTGCATTTTTTTATGCATTTTGGTGTGTTCCAGATCCGTTCCATACAGGAAAAATGCAGCATGTTGTACTTTTGTTGACTGCACCGGAACACGCTGCACTGATGTGAACTAGAGCCATTGAAATTCATGTTAAACACTGTTCATGCGTTTTTGATGCAGAATAAATATGCACTTGGGTGCAACAGGTGTGAACCAGACCTTAGGTTAGGTTCACACTTGTGCAGTTGGTGGCAAGTGCAGGACAGAGGGTAAATCGCACCTGTTCCTGCACCCACAACCACCCACACCCAAACCATGCTGCTCCTTTGCAGGTGTGCGGGGCTGTTATTCATTCCTAATGGCACCCCTACGCATCTAAAAATTGCAGCGCGTTTATGGTTGCGGAAAGTACTGTGGCTGCATTTTTAAAATGGTCCAGGAACCTTTTTCCTGCATGAAACACAGGCACAGTAGCCCATTCTGCTCACAAAGCCACATAGATGTGAGCCAGGCTTTAGGGTTTCTTTCTTTAATTTCCACCTAATGATCAGTCTATGTTTTTCAACAGAGCAAGCTGTCCTGCAGATATAGCAGTTACAGTATTGAGACAAACCATTCAACACTGACAGGGGTGCTTAAAATAATCAGATTTTATATATTTATCCATGTAAAACCTTTATCTCAAAGGGAACAAAATTGCTGTAACTGCTAAAAAAGTGCGAGCTGGAGTTTAGCATCAATTTGTTTAGTTATCTAATCTGCTAGTCCATTTAACATTACCCTTCCCCCAGACTAACAATGCTGCTGTCCAGAGGTGTCTCTATTGCTCCTTCATCCAGAGTGGGGGGTACTCTAATGCAGATTGTGTTTTACTGGCCAGATCACCAGGGGAAAACAGATGGAAAAAAGCATAAAAAGGAAAAAGAATACAGCTACCACATCTATTGAAGAATTGAGATTGCGATTCAACTCTCCCCGCGATCTTAAAACAGCATTTCCTTGATTCTATGTAGCAAGTGCAGAGCATTCTCTTCTCGCTTCTTACAGCTGACAAAATAAAATTCAGGCAGCCTGCCAAGTTTATCAAAACATCACTTAGGCGGAGATAAAGAGAAACATTGTAGCATTTAGTTATTTTAGATCAAAGGAATGAACTTCGGTCTGTAAATGAGGTCAGTATAACCACCTAACTTAAACCTTTTTGTGACACTTGTTGCTTACAAGTTAAAACCAATATTTTTTGCTAGAAAATTACTTGGAACACCCAAACATTATACACAGTATCCACATGTAGCCACCATTATTTTCCAGCACTGCCTTAACCCTCTTGAGCATGGAGTTCACCAGAGCTTCACAGGTTGCCACTGGCGTCCTCTTCCACTCCTCCATGACGACATCATGGAGCTGGTGGATGTTAGAGACCTTGCGCTGCCCCACAGATGCTCAATAGGGTTTAGGTCTGGAGACATGCTTGGCCAGTCCATCACCTTTAGGCCTCATACAGACGGGCATATGTTTTTAAATAAGCAAAACATCGGGTCCAACGTCAGGGAAAAACCTTTTTAGCTTTTTGCATCGGTGTCAATGAGCGCTAGTGAGCGTTGGCGTCAATAGGTGTTTTTAAAAAAAAAAACATTCCTCTGCTATTTTTTAACCAGAAAACGTTGGCGTCGAAAAACGCTGGTACGGCGTTAGTGGGTGTTAGTGAGCGTTTTGCGGCATCGGTGTCAAAACTGCCAAAACGTTACAGCCTCAGAACGTGCTGGTCACGCGTTCTAAAAACATCTCATTAACGCCGACGCCCTCTACTGCTCAAAAAATGCTTTTTTAGAGGGCCATTGAATAACATGGAGAGCTGCAAAAAACGCCCAAAAACGTGGCGTCAAAAAAACGCCGGTGTGTATGAGGGCTAACCCTCAGCTTCTTTAGCAAGGCAGTGGTCATCATGGAGGTGTGTTTGGGGTCGTTATCATGTTGGAATACTGCCCTGTGGCCCAGCCTTCAAAGGGAGGGGATCATGCTTTGCTTCAGTATGTCACAGTACATGTTGGCATTCATGGTTCCCTTATGAACTGTAGCTCCCCAGTGCCGGCAGCACTCATGCAGCCCCAGACCATGACACTCCCACCACCATGCTTGACTGTAGGCAAGGCACACTTGTGTTTGTACTCCTCACCTGGCTGCCACCACACACGCTTGACACCATCTGAACCAAATAAGTTTATCTCAGTCTCATCAGACCACAGGACATGGTTTCAGTAATCCATGTCCTTAGTCTGCTTGTCTTCAGCAAGCTGTTTGCAGGCTTTCTTGTGCATCATCTCTAGAAGAGGCTTCCTTCTGGCATGACAGCCATGCAGATCAATTTGATGCATGTGTGGCGTATGATTTGAGCACTGACAGGCAGACCCCCCAGCCCTTCAAACTCTGCAGCAATGCTGGCAGCACTCATACGTTTATTTCCAAAAGAAAACCTCTGGATATGTTCTTTTTGGACACACCAAACCATTGCAAGAGTTACCTTCCAATCCCACAATAACATTTTGGGGTTCTTGGAGACTTCTTTTAGCATCAAATGATCAGCTCTTGTTCTGAATTTGGTGGGCTGGCTAATCTTGGACAAATTTGCATTAGTTTGAAATATACGCCACTTTTATAATATCTTCCCTATAGTGGAATGATTGATTTCAAATATTTTGGCAATCTTTAAAAAATGAATTTATTCATAAAAGGCATCCACAACTCAGTTGATCATGGAATGATGACACTTTAAATATCAATAGCAATGGGAACACCTGTTGGTAATCTCTTTAAAGAGTTCTTATTATGACCTGCTATCCCTGATTGGTAAATTCCCCCAGTTATATGTGTCAGTCATGCAAGGGTTGGTATGACACCATTCAGAAGAAACCTGGCAGGGAGGGGTTGTCCTTTTTGGTCTTTTTGACTGTGGATAAGTAATTGTACAGTCAGTGTTTAGGTTTCCTTATGAAATGATGGTACTTTTGGCTGTGCTGGAGTTGTTGAGTGTACTCATCTTCATTGTTAAGGAGAAGGTCCTCCATGGGGAGTAAGAAGTCTAAAAAATCACCTAGCTAAGGTAATGCTTGCAATTACAAAGAGCCGGGATTTAAAATAACTTAAGATTAGTTCAGGGTGCACAGTTTAATAAAGTCTAAGGAGAAGCAGTGTGCCAAAATGAGAATCAAGATCTAGTTGTAGGGGGGTGCAGTGTGGTGCAAAGTAAGTGAGTGGGCACATTCACAGGATGTTGCAGTGAAGAATATAACAGTAGGTCTCGGGTGCACCAACAGCCTCTGTCTTGAGGGGCAAAATGCGGCCTGGCCAGTCTGTACCCAAATTGTGAGGCTTCTAGGAAGGCTGGAGTGTCCCTGTTCTTTCCCTACTCATCTGGAACCTTTCCCTGCTGCTAATTATGGGCCCTGACAGACAGGTGACTTGTCCCTACACTACCCACATGCGAAATGCGCACCAAGCCTGGGAGCCGGGGTCTTAAATAGACTCTGCCCGACCACGATGGACACCAGAGTCACATGGGGCAACAGCATCCAATCGGATAGCACCCACAGTGACCCAGGAAACCATAGGGGAACAATTCTTCTCTTGGCTTCCTCTCCTTCTGCATTGCCACTGTGATTGTAAGTACACTGCACCTGCCTACACTGTGATCTTTGTTGAAGGAATTTGAAGCATGAGGAGAGAGAGATGGTCAGTTGCTTGCTGTCTATAACTTGGGAGGCACTAGTGGAGCACTAATACACCGCCATCCTAGTGATGCCCTATCCTTAGTAAACTGGAAAGGTACTGGTGGAGAGTTGGTCTGCCTGAGGCATACAGTGCCTTGAAAAAGTATTCAAACCCCTTAAAATTTTCCACATTGTCATGTTACAGCCACAAATATAAATGTACTTTATTGGGATTTTATGTGATAGACCAACACAAAGTGGCACATAATTGTGAAGTGGAAGGAAAATGATAAATGTTTTTCAAACTTTGTTACAAATAAATATGTGAAAAGTGTGGCGTGCATTTGTATTCAGCCCCCCTGAGTCAATACTTTGTAGAAACGCCTTTCACTGCAATTACAGCTGCAAGTCTTTTTGGGGATGTCTCTACCAGCTTTGCACATCTAGAGAGTGAAAATTTTGCCCATTCCTCTTTGCAAACTAGATCAAGCTCTGTCAGATTGGATGTAGTTTGCGTCTATGAAAAGCAATTTTCAAGTTTTGCCACAGATTCTCAGTTGGATTTAGGTCTGGACTTTGACTGGGCCATTCTAACACATGAATATGCTTTGATCTCTTCAGAACCATTCCATTGTAGCTCTGGCTGTATGTTTATCGTTGTCCTGCTGGAAGGTGAACCTCCGTCCCAGTCTTAAGTCTTTTGCAGACTCAAACAGGTTTTCTTCTAGGATTGCCCTGTATTTGGCTCCATCCATCTTCCCATCAACTCTGATCAGTTTCCCTATCCTTGCTGAAGAAAAGCATCCTCACAATATGATGCTGCTACTACCATGTTTCATGGTGGGGATGGTGTGTTCAGGGTGATGTGCAGTGTTAGTTTTCCGCCACACATAGCATTTTGCTTTTAGGCCAGAAAATTCCATTTTGGTCTCTTCTGACCAGAGCACCTTCTTCCATGTTTGCTGTGTCCCCCACATGGCTTCTCACAAACTGCAAACAGGACTTCTTATGGCTTTCTCTCAACAATGTCTTTCTTCTTGCCACTCTTCCATTAGGCCAGATTTGTGGAGTACATGACTAATAGTTGTCCTGTGGACAGATTCTCCCACCTGAGCTGTGGATCTCTGCAGCTCCTCCAGAGTTACCATGGGCCTCTTGGCTGCTTCTCTGATTAATGCTCTCCTTGTCCGGCCTGTCAGCTTAGGTGGATGGCCATGTCTTGGTAGGTTTGCAGTTGTGCCATACTCTTTCCATTTTCGGATGATGGATTGAACAGTGCTCCGTGAGATGTTCAAAGCTTGGGGATTTTTTTATAACCTAACTCTGCTTTAAACTTCTCCACAACTTTATCCCTGACCTTTCTGGTGTGTTCCTTGGCCTTCATGATGCTGTTTGTTCACTAAGGTTCTCTGACAAACTTTTGAGGGCTTCACAGAACAGCTGTTTTAATACTGATGTTAAATTACACACAGGGGGACTCTATTTGCTAATTAGGTGACTTTCTGAAAGCAATTGGTTCCACCAGATTTTAGTTAGGGGTATCAGAGTAAAGCGGGCTGAATACAAATGCACGCCACACTTTCACATATTTATTTGTAAACAATTTTGAAAAACATTTATCATTTTCCTTCCACTTCACAATTATGTGCCATTTCAAGGGGCATGAATGCTTTTTCAAGGCACTGTACACACTGCTGAAAGTACCATCCAGCCCCACCAGCTGTCAGACTCTCATAGCATTTGACAGGCTGCAGGCAGCAGGGCTGGATGTCATCCACCAGTGGGTAAATGCCTGAGCCTTGTGTGTATGGTTTCAAGGGGTATGAATACTTTTTCAAGGCACTGTAGTGCAAGTCCTGTCCATTGATGTCAGACAAAAGCATTGGGACTTGGACACTCTTAGTGTATTCCTCGGTCATAAAGTATGAATCTGCCACTGCTTTTGTGGCGTGCTAGAGGACAGCACCCTCTGTACCCAGAAGGATCTCACTCTAGTAAGCCCTTTATAAAGTTTGCTCACTTACAAAGAAATGAAGGCTCTATAATTTTTATCATAGGTGTATTTTAAAAGATAAGACAGAATAGCAGAGAAACCCTGGTTGGCAAGCATAGAGGTAAGGCGTTTCTTGTAGTTGGTTACCAGGTTTGCACACATCTCAGGAGGGATTTTGGTCCACTCTTCTTTACAGATCTTCTTTAAGTCCTTAAGGTTTCTTGGCTGTTGCTTGGCAACTTGAAGTTTTAGCTCCCTCTATAAATTTTCTGTAGGATTAAGGTCTGGAGACTGACCAGGCCACTCCATGACCTTTAAGTGCTTCTTCTTGAGCCACTTCTTTGTTGCCTTGGTGGTATGTTTTGGGTCATTGTCATGCTGGAAGACCCATCCACGACCCGTGTTCTGGCTGAGGGAAGAAGGTTCTAATCCAAGATTTTACAATACATGGCCCCATCCATTGGTCCCTCAATGCTGCAAAGTTGGCCTGTATCTATAGCAGAGAAACAGCCCCAAAGCATCATGTTTCCACCTCAGTGTTTGACTGTAGGGATGGTGATCTTAGGGTTATAGTCAGCATTTTCCTTCCTCCAAACACTGTAAGTCGAGTTAATGCCAAAGAGCTCAATTTTAGTTTCAACTGACCACAGCATTTTCTCCCAGATATTCATTGGCATGACTGTACATGTGCCTTCTTGAGGGAGGGGGACTTGACGTGTTTGGAGGGAAAAAAATGCTAACTATGACCATAAGAACACCATCCCTATAGTCAAGCACAGAGGTGAAAACATGATGCTTTGGGGCTGTTTCTCTGCTAAAGGTACAGATAAACTCTGACTGCTCAGACAACGTCCAAGGAATGAAGTCTTCTTTTTTCCGCTGAATGAGGCTGAGAGAAAAAAGAAGGCACAACAATGTCCTGATTTAAATGAAAGACTGACACCACCTTTGGCAAGAAGGATGGAATAGGACGCAACACCACCTTGTCGTGGTGAAGAATTAGGTATGGTTCCCTACACAAAATGGCCACCAATTCCGAAACTCTTCTAGCCGAGATGATGGCCATCAGGAAGGCTAGCTTGGGCGACAGCAAGACTAATGGATTCTCCTTGATAGGCTCAAATGGTTGTTTTTGTAACACAGACAGCACCAAATTTAAGTCCCAAGGACACATATGTGACTTAATGGGGCGAAGCAAATGAGTTGCCCCAGCGAATGGGAGGCTAAAGGCCTTTGGAAGAATACTGACAGGGCCAAAATCTGACCTCTGATTGTACTCAAGGCCAATCTGATTTTCACAGCTGACTGTAGAAAAGAGAAAATTCTCCCAATCACGTATTTCCGAGGATGCAATTTTCTGGCTTCACACCAAGCAATATAAGTCTTCCAGACCCTATCATAGATCTTCCTAGTGACAGCTTTCCTAGCATTCACTATGGTTGACAGCACCAGTCCCGAGATACCACGATCCTTCAGCACCCTTGCTTCAATAGCCATGCCGTCAAATTTAGAGACTCAAAGGAGGACACCATCCTTCCTAGAAGACTCATACAGAGCCGAATGGAGGGTTGTCTGGTGCCCCTTATCTGACGCACATGATTCTTCAGGGCACAGATCCTTACGGGTAGCAGAAAAACCTTTGCCTGGACTGTATCCAGGATCAGACCTAAGTACTTCAGACTCTGAGCTGGTCTCATGGCTGACTTTTCGGTATTTATGACTCAGGCTTTCTAAATACCGCACTGTGCAGGCTACACTGTGTTGCAGGGCCAATAGTGAGTGATCTCTGAGCAGAAGGTCGTCCAAGTATCTGAGCACCAAAATCCTCTGGTCCCTTAAAAGACCCAGTACAGGTGCTAGGATCTGTGTACTGTGGCAAGCCCGAAGGGGCAGTGCCACAAACGGCAAATGATGTTCCTCTACTGCAAATCGCAGGAACCTCCTAATGAGGTTGAAAGATGGGTACCTGTTAATATGCATCCTTCATATCGATGGAGGCTAAGTAGTCTTCCATCTGGAGTGAGGCTACTACTGAGTGGACAGACTCCATCCGAAAGTACTGGATTAATAGATGCTGGTTCAGGGATCTTAGATCCAGAATGGGCCTGGTGTCTCCATTTGGTATCTGAACCATGAACAGGTTCAAATAGAAACCTGCGCCCCTTTCGGATAACGGGATCTGTATGGAACGATCTTGGTGCTGAAACGCTTGAGGAAGCGGTCCCTGAAGTGGTTAAAACGAGGGACACCTGGTCCTCCTCTTCACAGGAAGTAGAGAGCTGTTCCCTCCGGAAATCTTTTGGATATATTTGTCTAAATCATCACCAACAAACGTTCCCCATGAAAGGGGAATCCTGCCAATAACTTCTTACAAGGAAGCTCGGCTGACCAGTTTTTAAGACATAGAAGTCTGCGCATGTGTACCGACAGGAGAGCCATACGAGAGACTTGCTGTATAGAATCCTTTAAGAAATCTACAACAAAACAGCGCCAGAGGAATATCTGCCCTTTTTTCAGCAAGATCATCCTCCTGGTTAGGCCTGTCAGGCCGTCTGACCTGATCTTTTAAGGACTGGCAGACACCCATTGCTGCGACAGCTGGCTGAAAAGCTGAACTGGCCAAAGAAAGGAAGCCTTTAATAATGACTCCAATTTTCTTGTCAACAGGGTCTTTCAAGCCCTGTGCCTTATCCACTGGACAAGTTAGGAGTACGGGTTGGATTTGCCGGCTGTATCTTCTATGCGCGCTTTTTAAATTTGGAATATTATGAGTACCTTGTTTACAACTGTTTTTATTAAAGTATCCCTACGGTATTATACTATGTTGGACCTTATATTTTTTATGGCTCCACTGGTTGAATCCACCTGAGTGCCTGATTGCTAGCCGTTCACGGAGAACCGCCAATCTTGTATGGTGTAGCTGCATTGGATAAGAGCCCTGCTGATCTAGAGGAAGTTCCCTTCCGGCCTAGCACCCCGCAGAGGGTTATTTCTGCTGGCGGTTCCCGACCCTACTAGCGATAGTGGGTCACTAATTTCTGGTAAGGGTGTTTGCCTATCCCCTTAGCACTGGAGGTGTATATCTGGCTGGTGGTGGTGGACGAGTGAAGTTTCTTTTTCAACGGACTCTGAGTGCCTTTCCTGCATCACCTATACATCTTTCCTATGAAGAATTTTTGGGACTACCGTTCTAAGTTTTAAATTTAAAATTTTCTCCTTATTCTCTCTAATGACTATTTTTGATGTTGGTGGACATTAGTTGCCTGCACACTTTCACTGCCTTGATTTCTATTGCTCACCTTATTTATAATTTTGTCATTTAATAACTTTTGTATATTTGATAATTATTATTTATGTGTTTGGTTCTTAAATGAACCTTTAATTCTTCACCGAATTGTTTTACACTGAATTTATGTGTTTGGTTCTTAATTGGACCTCTAATTTCTCACTGAATTGTTTTACACTGAATCATTTTTAGTGATTTGAGCGCAACATTTTACATTTTTTAAAGTTAAGTTATTGTTTAAGGAAGAGACTGCAGCATCTATGGCTGGCATGCTCCATTTCTTAACAAACTTTTCCTCCATGGGATATGAAAGGGAAAACCCTTTAGGAGGAACAAAAATCTTGTCAGGATGTTTCCAATCAGCATACATCACCTGTTCCAACAGCGGGTGCAAGGGAAAATCCCGTGCAGCCTGAGGATGCTTCAGGGACCCCAAAGAGGACAAGGGAGGCTCAGAAACCTCTGCAGGGGGTAACTTAAAGGCAGAACGAACCATCTCGGTAAGAGTCTGGATCATAAAGCCTCTGCGACTGAGAGGCTGATACCAACTGGACATCTTCTGGCCCAGATTCCTCAGAGGCAGATCTGCTGAGCCATCTCCTGAGTATCTAGCTCAGGCTCAGGGGAGGGGGATCTGTAATGCTTCTTGCCACCCTGTGGGATGGAGGCAATCATGCCAGCAATCCTGTGCTCTAACCCGGTTAGGGCTGAGGACAGTTCATCCCTGGTGATAAAGGGTGAAGCAGCAGCGTTGACTGTAGGCCCAATACCAGAGATGCGCAGCGGTTCTGATTGCCCGGAAGCCACTGGTCTTTCAGGGGATACAACACTAAGGATTCAATTAGGCTCCTCAGGAGCTACTGACGACATGGATGTGCCTTTCCCTGTAGTGTTAGTCCCGACGCTCTTTTTTGAAGACATTGCAAGCCACAAAAAGGGAGTACCTGGGTTTAGTATTTACATACCCCAGAAGGGAGACCCTCTAATAGGGCTCACCAAGCCCCTATGCAACAATCCTCCTAAGCACCTTAGCCTGTCAATCAACACCTGGTGACGCATGTGACCCAGGTAGGGAGAAATGAACCACTGAAAATGCCTGGTTCAGAGCCTGCACTTTGTCCCAATGCTATTCTGTGGAAGTACCGCATGCTTGGCCTACACAGCTTAAATAAGCTGGCCGTGCACCGGAATGTACTGCGCATGTGTGCGTGGTCCTGGCAAACATGCGCAGCTGCTTTCGCCTATGTCGCAAATCTTTGCGCGCCCAGGTTAGGCTATGGCGTATCTGCGGCTCCAAGTGCTCATAATGCCTGTGGAGAAGCTGCATGCGCAATGGCCGCCAACAAACTTCCAAGCATTGTGCGATCGCACTATTCGACTGTGTGTGTGATTCGCACCATGCGATCGCATGTGCGACCTGCCCTATGCGAAAGCACACGCGACTCGCCCTATGCGATCGCACGTGCGCCGTGGCCAGACAATGATACAAACAGGGTGTGTCCAGCCTCTAGCTAGCTTGGCTGATTGTTACAATCACTGGGGCACCCCACAATAAGTAAATAAGGGGGCTTTCACTTCCCCGTCCAGGCGCAGGGCAGCCTTAGAAACTAAGAGCCCAATCTTCACCCATCACAGCAGGTTCCTGTCACTTGATGACCTTCAAGGACTGGGTACCCTTTGCATGCTTTAGGGTCCACTCCCTTGGACCTGTACAGCACCCTGTAGGAATGCCTTAGCTCTGTGGTGTCCAGGATTCCACTTCACAGAGTCCAGCAGCCAGAGGTCGTATTACAGGCAAAACCTCACAGAATCCTTGTGTCTTCTTTGCGAGGCCTGGGTACCATTTATCTAAGCATATAGCTTGTGTCAATGGATCCGGTCGGTCAATCCCTTGATTCATTCAGGAACCGTGTTTGGGACTAGAGACCTGGAGCTCAGAGAGCTCAAACAAACGTGCCCATCCACCTTGCAGACAGGTAAAAAATGGAAGTACTTCCTGTATGGGAGGGGTTATATAGGGGATCACTTCCTGTCTAAAGACCTTTGGTCTACCAGTGTCCATTCACCTGGAGATGAAGTTTAACCCAGTAAATAATGAATAATAGCCTCACTCTATGTCCCATAATGTATGAAAAATAAATATGTATGGCAACATGAGCTATTTTTCTTTGCACGCTGCCCTCAGTTAACCGTTTGAATATTGATTATATGCAGTCTGTATATGGGAGGAGAAAGGCGAGGGCAGAGTGATGACTTCATTACTGTGTTAGTTCTTGTTCCTTGTCCCTTCACCTGAGTAAGGGTTGACCAAGCACCGCTTAACTGTAGTTGAGAACAGTGAAGCCATTGACCCGGCTATGCTGTCTGGCTGGAGTTCTAGGAACAGAAGACTAAAGCCTCGTACACATGGTTTGACGGTGGTACGACTGAATGGACCAAATCATATGTTGGATCATGTAACTTGCGTACTGATATGCACTACACGATCGTACGACCAAGCTGAACGTAGTGACGTGTTATGAACGTATAAAGAGAAATTTCAGGTGAATGTAATTAGCATCCGGGCGTTCCTGACTTCTGAGCATGCGTGTTTTGCACAGTACAACTTGTTGGACCAACTTCTCTGTACAGACGATACAACGGTCGTACGACCGCTTGTTGGTACTACCAAAGTTTTATAGTTTGCTCATACAACTTCTGTTGTAAGACCATTGTACGTAGGCTGTTCTAATTGCGTGTACTAACGGCCGGATGATCATAAAACGAGCGGTCGTACGACCGTTTGCATACCACCGTCGAACCGCGTGTACAACCTGGAGTTCAAAACTCGTATCAGAAAGATAATACAACAGCAAACTTTAGGGATTTACTTTGTCACTTGTAGTTCATGTAGGAGTGCCTGCAATCCTACAACTCCCAAGCGCCATCTGTCTGCAGGCATTCTGTGGAAGAAGGATCTCTTGTGGGTGGTGGAGGAGTTGAGAAGTCACCTGTCATCCCACATGCATACATACTTGCATCACTGCATGTTACTCATGTAATTCATGCTGTTGTGTTTGCTAAGATCTACAAGGGACATAGTGGTGACTCATCCACTCAGTGGGAAATAGAATTCAGGAGCATCAATGAAGAGAAGAAGTATGGTGTTAGTTTGTGTAAAATAAAAGGCTGTTTTACAAAAAAGTGCACTTGCTGCTAATATCCTATACACACTCACTGGTCACTTTATTAGGTACACCTGTTCAATTGCTTGGTAACACAAATTTCTAATCAGCCAATCACATGAAGCAACTCAATGCATTTAGGCATCTAGACGTGGTGAAGACGACTTGCTGAAATTCAAACCGAGCATCAGATTGGGAAATAAAGGGGATTTAAGTGACTTTGGACGTGGCATGGTTGTTGGTGCCAGACTGGCTGGTCTGAGTATTTCAAAAACTGCTGATCTCCTGTGATTTTCACGCACAGCCATCTCTAGGGTTTAAAGAGAAAGGTCAGAAAAAGAGAAAATATCCAGTGAGTGGCAGTTGTGTAGACGAAAATGCCTTGTTGATGTCAGACGTCAGAGGAGAATGGTCAGACTGGCTCCAGATGATAGCAAGTCAACAGTAACTCAAATAACCACTCATTACATCCAAGGTATGCAGAATACCATCTCTGAACGTGCAACACATCAAACCTAGAAACAGATGGGCTACAGCAGCAGAAGACCACACCGGGTGCCACCCCTATCAGCTAAGAACAGGAAACTGAGGCTACAATTTGCACAGGATCACCAGAATTGGACAACAGAAGATTGGAAAAAACATTGCCTGGTCTTATGAGTCTCGATTTCAGCTGTGACATTCAGAAGGTAGGATCAGAATTTGGTGTAAACAACATGAAAGCATGGATTCATCCTGCCTTGTATCAATGGTTCAGGCTGGTCGCGTGGGGGATATTTTATTGGCACAATTTGAGTCCCTTACTACCAATTGAGCATCGTTTAAACACCTGAGTATTGTTACTGACCATGTCCATCCCTTTATGACTACAGTGTACCCATCTTCTGATGGCTCCTTCCAGCAGGATAATGCTCCATGTCACAAAGCTCCAATCATCTCACCACTGGTTTCTTGAACATGATAATGAGGTCACTGCACTCCAATGGCCTCCACAGTCACCAGATCTCAATCCAATAGAGCACCTTTGGGATGTGGTGGAACAGGAGATTCGCATCATGGATGTGCAGCCGACAAATCTGCAGCAACTGCATGATGCCATCATGTCACTATGGACCAAAATCTCTGAGGAATGTTTCCAACACCTTGCTTTATCTATGCCCCAAAGAATTAAGGCAGTTCTGGCAAAACGGGGTCCATCCCGATACTAGCAAGGTGTACCTAATAAAGTGGCCAGTGTGTGTCATTTTGAACACACCTGAAACTCAGAATTAATATACCACTCTGGTGTCTCTTGAGTAAAAGTGTGCTTTATTGGGCAATATTGGTAGTGGCTACCTATAGCAAGTGATTATATATGGCAAAACCCACCTTCACCTGTTTGGTTAACTGTAGAACGTCATTCATTTTAAATACAAAAAAAAAAGATTGAGTATGCACTTTGGTTTCACAAAGTGCTTACATACCCCTTTTAGGGTATATGAACTATGGGTTTGTCAATTGCCCTTCTGATTATGACCCCAAATAAGCACTTGGGCTGCAAGACATGGGCTATTATGTAATGCAGCCTTTTCATTTCAATACAATTAACAATTCCATAAATAGTAATAAAATCATACCAAATAAATAACATGTTAACTTTTGAAAAATTGTAGCAAAATCGAGTTTTTAATGCAAAGAAAAACAGGATCAGATTGCTGTAAGTGTGTCACTGCAGCCTGGCAGGTTAGGGGATCTTAGAGGGTTTGTTGAAGAATAGAATGGTTATAAAATGAGCAAACATCTAGTAATATAAGGTTTCCTTTTTTGGTGTTGATTGTTATACCGAGGGCTCAGTCCCTCGATGAAATCAGAAAATTTGAATTTGGAAGTGTATGAGAACTGGTGGGGTGTAGTTGGGAACGAGGTGGATCCCAGACAACTCTTTAGGCTTGCAATGAGGCAGTCGAAACTACCCCATACACACTGTTAGATTTTCTGCAGATTTTTTTCCTTCAGATTTAGCAAAACCATAAAATATGAGGTCAAACCTTAAAGAGGAAGTAAACCGTGCTATAAACCCTAATGGGTTTACTTCCTCTATGTTCCCCTGCAATGTAGGAACGTAATAGGCTAATATGCATCGCATACTAGCCTATTATGTGCCGCTTACCTGCCATCGCCGCCCGCGCTGTCCCCACAGCAGGAAGCGTCCATCTTTGCCCCTCTTCCTTTCAGGGCCGCAAACTCCGGCTCTGTGAGTGGCCAGAGTCACGTGACGTCACTACTGCGCATACACGCGGGAGCTGCCAATCGCAGCACGCTGTCAGTGAACAAACGGCACGGAGGCCATTTCTTCACTGCGCATGTGCCGAATGATGTCGGCACATGCCAGTATAGCGTATATCTCCTAAACCGTAAAGGTTTAGGAGATATACAGGGAAGCTACAAGTAAGCCTGATTACAGGCTTACCTGTAGTTTAAAGTGGTTGTCAGGAGTTGACAACCACTTTAAGACCCCATATACATTATTAGATTTTCTGCAGACTTTTGTCTTCAGATTTACTAAAACCATACAATATATGGTCAAACCTTAAGAGTTTAAATTTGTATGAAATCAGGCAGGCCCTTGCACTACATGGTTTTGGTAAATCTGAAAACAAAAATCTGCAGAAAATCTAATAGTGTGTATGGGATCGAAGACCCCATACACACTATTAGATTTTGTGCAGATATTTCCCTTCAGATTTACCAAACCATGTAGTGCAAGGGCCGGCCTGATTGCTTACAAATTGAAACTCTTAAGGCCCGTACACGCCGTCCGATTATCGGCCAACAATGGTCGTCCAACAGCCTGTTGGCCAAAAATCTGATCATGTGTACGCACGATGCTACAGC
Source organism: Glandirana rugosa (assembly GCA_018402905.1). NCBI lineage: Eukaryota > Metazoa > Chordata > Amphibia > Anura > Ranidae > Glandirana > Glandirana rugosa. Next base: position 1,025,309 of record BLSH010307061.1, read on the forward strand.
TGATTTCCAATCGTCGTCCAACTTTTGTTGACTAGAAAACTTGTGTTGGCCAACAAGAAGTTGGCTTATTGTTGGCTCGTGTATACAGAAGTTGGCCAACATTTTGTTGGATTTGCAAACACGCATTATCGTAAGCTAGGAACGAGCCGGAAGTGTCCGCTCGTGTAAACCTATGTTCCTTATTGACAATTCACATTTGTGAAGCAGCAATTGAATTGAAATAGGAAAATGCACCACACATTAGCATCTTTTTCAATTTGATAATAATGAAGCTGCTTTGCTGGTGATACTCATGTTACGAACGTAATGAAAGACATTTGTTCTGTAGTGATAGAAATATTATTCACATTATTCTTGTTTTTTTTTTTATTTTTGAGGTTTATACACTATCATTATCCCTGATATTTAAATAAGAAAAATCGAACTATGTTGGTGTCCCTTGGTAATTGTTATTACTTTTCTTTTTAATATAACTGCCTACTTCAAACCTGTCATTTGAATAAAAAAACTTAAACAAGTATTCTTCTTCACATTACTCTTTATTGTGAAGAAAAGAAACATAGAAAGTAAATTAGATCTGAAAATCGTGAATCAACGCTCACCAAACTTCTACTAACACAAAATTAGCAGAAGGGGTCCAAAGGGTGGCACACGCAAGCTGAATTTTTCCTCTTTATATGCTCATAGCACGTCACTACGTTCGGCTTGGTTGGACGATTACGTGATTCATGATAGTACGCTAGACCAAACCACCGACGGCCAATTTGGTCCAAAGTTGGACATTCGGTCGTCCAACAATCGGCTCGTGTGTACGAGGCTTTAAGGTTTGACCTCATATTATATGGTTTTGGTAAATATGAAGAAAAAATCTGCAGAAAATCTAATAGTGTGTATGGGGTCTAAAGCCTCGTACACACGGTTCGATTTTCGTACAACCGAGCGTCTGATTTTGTAGAGCATACTGACTATCGGAAATTTTTCGTCCAACAAAGGCGAACGTAGTGACGTACTAGGAGAGTATAAAGAGGAAGTTAATTTTTGGTGCGTCGCCCTTTGGGCCGCTTCTGCTAATTTCGATATTAAAAAGACATTAAAAAGACGATAATGTGCGCTGCATTTCGTAATTTCAATTGCCGCGTCACGAATGTTAATTCTGGATTACGATCGCCAATTTACACGACCAAACTCTTCTGGGTCGTTCCTTAATTCCGAACATGTGTGTTTGTACTTTTGACTTTTGTGTGTTGATTTTTGTACACACCATCCAAAAATCAGACGTGGTGTTGTAGTGCGGCAAAAATTTACTAGTCTGCACATCCAGCTTTTGTCTGATGACAAATGAAAATAGGATGTTGAAACGAGCATACTAACGGTAATAATTTCGGATGACAAGTCTTAAAGCCTTGTACACACGCTGCTTTTGTCGTACGGCCGCACGTCCAACTTTTGCCAAAATCGGCGGTCCGTGATTTTGTCTAGCGTACTGACGGGAGTAAAGTTATCGTTAGACAAATGCGAATGTAGTGACGTGCTGCAAGCGTATAAAGAGGAAGTTCAGTTTTCGCGCATCACCCTTTAGGCTCCTTCCATTAATTTCGTGTTTGCACGACCAAACACTTCAGGCTCGTTCCTGGGATCCGAGCATGCCTGTTTGTACTTTCAACTTTTGTTTGTCCAACCTCTGTACAGACGAGCCGAAAATCGGATGACACCTTGTCGGCAGACAAAAATTTTCCAGTCAGATCATACAACTTTTGTTGGATGATAATTGAAAATCGGCTGTCTAATGGAGCGTACTAACGGTCAGATTATCAGACGTCAGGCTGTTGTGCGAAAATTTTCGGCCGATAATTGTACCGTGTGTACGGGCCTTAAGAGTTTCAGTTTGTATGCAATCAGGAAGGCCCTTGCACTACATGGTTTTGGTAAATCTGAAGGATAAAATCTGCAGAAAATCTAATAGTGTGTATGGGGTCTTATCTTTCTTCCAAACTTTTTTTGGATTACTAAACAATCACACATGGCTCTGTTTCTCATGATCATCATGTGAACCATTACTCGCACAAGGCTGATATTGTGCACAACGTGAGCAATGTGAATGTAAAGTGGTTTATATATTTGATTTTATTTAGTTTATTTCATGGAAATGTAAGAGGTGGCAAGGTCGCTTGGAAGCAAAAGAAATAAATCCTCTTCACCTTACAATTGGCGGCTCTGAGCTACACAAAAAATAAATAAAAATAGAATCTATTGCTTTCCAAGCTCCTTTTAATGAGCCGTGAAAGTCACTTATCTATAGCACCAACTAATGATGGCCCTTCTGACAAGGATGCCATACCTTACATAACTCCCTAACTTGGCCTCATTGACTTTGTAGTGAGATAGACCATTCATGATCTTCCGGGCTTGGACAAATAGAAAACAGTAAAAAGAAAACTCAATAAATACTTACACCATGGTCATGCAAATATAGTCTCTAATTTTGGCTTATTCCAGAGATCTTCTTTCTTTCCCTCTAAACTTAGCTAACATTTTTTTTTCTCCTGTGATGAGCGGTCATACATGGTACTGCACCAGTTCAGTACTGAGAGAGAACTACATACATAGGATACACTGCAGACCTCCAGCAATGCTAGTTGCCTGTCTTTCCCCTACTGATTCATATATCACTAATTCCATAAGAAAGAAAAACCCATGTAACATTACCAGAGCAGATTCGTTTTTGACACCCAACCCATGTCAAAATTATTTTCAGTAATTAGTGAAATTTGCCTTTAAATTTCAGGGTGTATTAGCAGCAAAACAGGATAACAGTGCTGTGGTTTGACAGTGATTGGCCTGCAGGGGATTCAGGTATAGTAATATGGCTTATAATGTTTGAGGTTTAATTGTAGAATTTATGGCCCCCCAGATAAAGTTTTGTGTCAGAGAGAGGTATGTAGATCAGAGAGCGCACTGGGGAAAGCTGCTCTGCAGATTTTTTTGGCCTGCGGCCATCATCTGGATCTCTGTCGGAACTGCATATACTGTATGTGCATATCGTACCTGTGACGAACGTGGGTATCAGATTGCTGCACTCCTCACCAATGGGTGGCCAAGGACCCCCTTGATTTAACACCACATTTGTCACAAACGTAATAATGCCACTCTCAAAAGATTTCCCAGTTTGTGGGACCACCGTCTAAATGCCAGCCACCTAAGATCGATTGTTACCAGGCTAATTCAAACAATTAACCCTTTCTCTGCCCCCCACTAACCTTTGATCTGGAGTGTTAGGTCTCCAACTTAAGCGGTGGTCCCACAAACCAGTATTTCAGAATAACCACCTGTAACACACACTGTCACCGCAGACAAGTATATCCAGATGCGTTATTTTAAAAAACAGTATCGCTCTTCAGAGGAACAGATTCCTGATAGTTGCATTAAGAGCTTTAGGGACAAAATTAACACTTTTCAAAATAAGGTTTAATAATGAAAAGGTCAAGTTTTAGGTGCAGTAAAATATTTACAGAAAAATTAAAGACGGTTATCAAAACAATGAGACAAAATTACAGCAGCAAAGAAACAGAATAAAAATAATACTTGCTTTTGAAATGTCTGCGACTAATCAGTGTTTCGAAGATGATTTCCTGGTTCTCTGATGTTCCTTCATTGATGGAAATTGAGAACTGCCAATTGATTTTAGCAATCCCTTTTTCTCTGGGTGAAAAGGGGTGGGGCCATATGTCCCTGACCATTCACATGAGTGGGTGGTTTCTTAGACAATGTCCAGGGTGGCCCGTTGAGCTACCTGCTTCTTAATTCACACATTGTTTATGAAAATACATATTTCAAGATTGGGCCATCTGGCAAATCTCACAGTAAGAAATTCAATCTCAGCACATTGAGGGCTTTCATTTAAGTCCACACATTAATGCGCTGTGATATAAGGGGACCCTGGGGAGAGAATACACTAGTTCTATCCCTCCTTGGGTAACAAGGGGGGAATGTTTATACTTTAATAATCCGGGCCGAAATTCTACATTCAAATATGTACGTTTTATCACTATGGCATGCTCCTAACGGAAGTTATGAATTGATGGAAGTTTTTGATAAGTTTTAAGACAGGGAGAGGGTCACTCTGAGGTTAGAGTTGCCTGGGTGATTTATGGCGCTTGCATGTCCGGGCATCAGTTTGGTTTATGGCTGTTTAAAGATACACAAACAAATCTCTCTTTCTGGCTTGTCCAGATGCCCCTTTGAAGTTGACCTGGCCAGGAAGGGAGGGGGTGGAAATGAGTAGTTTTGTCCTACGTTCAAACTGCAATGGCTGACCATCACAAAATGGAGTTGCCTTCCGAAGTGGGGTCAGCCTTGCTTGCATCTTATGCGTGATATCAAGACTTTGTGTGTGTCTCGCACGTGATATCATCACAGTACCCGCTTCCCAAGTCTTTGCTGTTACAAAAAATCTGCAAGTGAGGAAGTGAGTAGCAAAAGTCTTCCATAGCAGCTCACTGATAAATGACAGCAGGCCAGCAGAGTTAATTTTGACATCAAATTTCGATTTATAGTTTTTTGTCTAAAATGCCATTTTAGTTTTAGTCATATTTTAGTCATCTGAATTGTTTTCGTTTTAGTCATATTTTAGTTGACTAAAATCGGATGGGTTTGGTTAAATTGTAATGCTTTTTTAGCCACTTCAGCCCCAGAAGGATTTCCCACATTAGGACCATAGCACTTTTTGCGATTCAGCACTGCGTCGCTTTAACTGACAATTGCGCGGTCGTGTGACGTTGTACCCAAACTAAATTGCCATCCTTTTTTTCCCACAAATAGAGCTTTCTTTTGGTGGTATTTGATCCCCTCTGTGTCACTTCTGATCACTGCTATAAACAAAAAAAGGAGCGACAATTTTGAAAAAAAAAAGTTTTACTTTTTGCAATAATACATATCCAAAAAAAAAAAAAATAGAAAAACAAATGTATTCATCAGTTTTGGCTGATATATATTCTTCTACATATTTTTGATTTTAAAAAAATGGCAATCGTTTACAAACCATGAGAATTAATTTCTGGCGGTTTTACCTTTATTTTTTTTTACTAGTAATGGTGGCGATCTGCATCTTTTAGCGGGACTGTGATATTGTGGACATGTCGGACACTTTTGACACTTTTTTGGGACATTTATACAGCGATCAGATCTAAAAATAGCCACTAATTACTGTATAAATGTCACTGGCAGGGAAGGGATTAACCTGCTGTGATAAGCGATCACGGGTCACCGGCGGACATCAAGTCTGTCTGACCCACGGCCACAGTGAGGGAGTCCATGGCGGGCATGAGAGCGTGCCGGCAGCGCGCGCTCGCCCCCTAGCCGCGCCTGCACGAATCAGTCTTTAAGCCACTCTACAGCAATAAATGTACGTGAGCCGGTTGTTAACCAGTTAAGCAGAATTGCCAAACTCGAATAACATCTGATTATTTATGGTATTAAGGTTTGAACATGCACTAAAGACACAGATTTAGCCGTTGCAATATACAGGGTGGGCCATTTATATGGATACACCTTAATAAAATGGGAATGCTTGGTGATATTAACTTCCTGTTTGTGGAACATTAGTATATGTGAGGGGGGAGAAACTTTTCAAGATGGGTGGTGACCATGGCGGCCATTTTGAAGTCGGCTATTTTGAATCTATTTTGAATGGCCCCCAAGGTCTCCCGATCTGACCCCCTTAGACTTTTATCTTTGGGGTCATCTGAAGGCAATTGTCTATGCTGTGAAGATACGAGATGTGCAGCACCTGAAACTATGGATACTGGAAGCCTGTGCTAGCATTTCTCCTGTGGTGTTGCTATCAGTGGGAGAAGAGGGTTGCATTGACAATCCAACACAATGGGCAGCACATTGAACACATTTTATAAGTGGTCAGAAACTTGTAAATAACTCATGAAAGAATAAAGTTATGTTAAAACCAAGCACACCATTGTTTTTCTTGTGAAGTTCCCAATAAGTTTGATGTGTCACATGACCCTCTTCCTATTGAAAAAACAAAAGTTGGATTCAAAATGGCCGACTTCAAAATGGCCGCCATGGTCACCACCCATCTTGAAAAGTTTCCCCCCTCACATATACTAATGTGCCACAAACAGGAAGTTAATATCACCAACCATTCCCATTTTATTAAGGTGTATCCATATAAATGGCCCACCCTGTATAATGTCTTTATAAATAAAGCCAAGCTTCATAAACAAATATATTACTTTTTGACAAGCAGAAGTACAACTTGAAAATATAAAAAAAAACAAAAAAACTGTAAACTCTATTGACTGTGATGCCATTGAACATATTACCTGAATATATTACCAACATTAAATATTAAGAAGAAAAACCTTTTTCTTATTTTTTTTCTTTTAACAGCTTAGTAGATGCCCCCTACTTATTCTTATGTGGTAGTGCAGTGTTCATTTTGATGTCAAATTACAATTTAGTTTTAGTTATAGTCTTTTGACTAAAATGCCATTTTAGTTTTTGTCGTATTTTAGTCAAGTAAAATAATATTAATTTAGTCGACAAAAAAATTTTAGTCAACAAAATTAACACTGCAGGCCAGTTGAGAAAACTGAGCCAACGTCTTCGCCGCTAACTGTACCTAAGGTGCACGGATACCCTACCAAAACAGGAATGCCCCTGGACCCACTAACTCCTTGCCGACCGCCGATCGGCAATTGACGGCGGCAAGGTGGCTCGTGAGCGCAAATCGCCGTCATATGACGGCGGCCGCGCTCACGAGCCTAGTGAGCGCGCGCGCGCGCTCACTGTGTTCGGGGAGGGCCAGGGAGCGGGTGCGGCGGCTTCGATTGCCGCCGGCTACCCGCGATGGCCCCCCCGGAGCGAATGAGCGGAGGTCCGTGTATGTAAACACGGACCTCCGCTCTGTGTGAGGGGGAAGGGCTGTGATCACAGCCTTGCTGTATACGAAGGCTGTGACCACTTCCCTTCCCCAGCTAGTACAGTCCCCCTACAGTTAGAACACGCCCAGGGAACATACTTAACCCTTAGAGTGCCCCCTGCAGGTTAACCCCTTCACTGCCAATGGCATTTACACAGTAATCAGTGCATTTTTATAGCACTGATCGCTGTATAAATGCCAATGGTCCCAAAAAAGTGTCAAAATAGTCCGACATGTCCGCTGAAATATCGCAGTACCGCAAAAAATCGCAGATCGCCGCCATTACTAGTAAAAAAAAAAAAAAAAAAAACCCCAAAAATGAATTCTCATCATCTGTAAACGCGACCACTTTTGCGCAAACCAATCAATAAAAGCCGATTGCGGTTTTTTTTATCGCAAATATGAGGAAGAATATAAATCGGCCAAAACCGATGAAAAAAATTGTTTTTTTATATTTTTTTTTTTGGATTTGTATTTTAGCAAAAAGTAAGAAATTTGGGTTTTTTTGCAAAATTGTCGCTCTTCTTTTGTTTATAGCGGCGATCAGAAATGACGCAGAGGTGATCAAATACCACCAAAAGAAAGCTCTGTTTGTGGGAAAAAAAGGACGCAAATTTCGTTTGGGTACAACGTCGCACGACCGCGCAATTGTCAGTTAAAGCGACGCAGTGCCGAATCGCAAAAAGGGCTCCGGTCCTAAAGCAGCAAATCCTTCCGGGGCTGAAGTGGCTAAACCATGCCAATTCCAACTGCTGATACCTTATCCTGGTTAATTTTGATTTACAAAAATTCTAGCTAACAGACCTGTATCTTATTCTTTATAAGGTGATCACTGTGAAGCAAGTTGTATTCATAAAAAATTGGGAACAGGGAAAAGGATCCTGTTAATAACAGCGCTTGCCCAATGCAAATATTCACCCTATAAAGTGTATACTAAGTAACCTTATGTTGATTTACATACATTTATGTGGATTTTGATTGTCAATAGTATAATGTGTTAACCATATATTTTTTTTTTCACCAGATTTCTTCGTGTGTAAATCAAGTGCAAAATAATTGTGCATATATCAGTGATAAAAATTATATAAAGAATATTGATATATAAACAATGTGAAAATATAACAAATAACAGTCTCCATATATAAAGTGCTAGTGCAATCCAGTGCAAAAAATGGTGACTTCTTGATAATTTTCTTATTTCATTCATCCGACTTAGTGTTTATCCTTTTTCGTGCTCATAAGGTGCTCATGCTGTGCTTAGTGCAAAATAAAACGTTTTTTTAGGGTATTCTTCCCTCCTTACTAGATCCCAATGACTCTCCACCCGTACGGTGTGGAAGAGTCAGTGCGCGCTTGTGGTCTACAATCTGACCCAGGATATGTTGTCCTTCTCTGTTTGCTCACCGCTTCCCACCATATAATATGTAAAAGGAAAGATATCTCATCGCATACCTCTTTAAAAAGTGTTTATTGGCCCATATTCACAGTACAATCCATACGACAAAAACGACTCGAGTTGTGGTGGGAAGCGGAGACGAGAGTGAGCAGACAGAGAAGGACAACATATCCTGGGTCGGATTGTAGACCACAAGCGCGCACTGACTCTTCCACACCGTACGGGTGGAGAGTCATTGGGATCTGGTAAGGAGGGAAGAATACCCTAAAAAAACTTTTTATTTTGCACTAAGCACAGCATGAGCACCTTAGGAGCACGAAAAAGGATGAACACTAAGTCGGATGAATGAAATAAGAAAATTATCAAGAAGTCACCATTTTTTGCACTGGATTGCACTAGCACTTTATATATGGAGACTGTTATTTGTTATATTTTCACATTGTTTATATATCAATATTCTTTATATAATTTTTATCACTGATATATGCACAATTATTTTGCACTTGATTTACACACTAAGAAAACTGGTGAAAAAAAATATATATGGTTAACACATTATACTATTGACAATCAAAATCCACATAAATGTATGTAAAGCAACATAAGGTTGCTTAGTATACACTTTATAGGGTGAATATTTGCATTGGGCAAGCGCTGTTATTAACAGGATCCTTTTCCCTGTTCCCAATTTTTTAAGTATCCCTACACTGCACTTTTGCACATAGGCTACAGCAGCAGCTGCATAAAAACACAAATTACTGTGGCGCGTTTATTCCAATAACTTTTAAGTTGTATTCATGCCTTTTTATGATGCAAGGGATAACATGGCAAGGACATTAAATGGTACATACCAAACCTGGTTGAAGAATGCACCCATGCTTTTACCTTTAACAGATGTAGAAAGTCCTTCAAACGGATGAATTGGCAATCCATAATCACAACTCTGACGCACATAGGCTTAACGGAGAAGATGCTTTGGTCATCTATATACCTAAGGATACCCTTTTACACGTTGTATTTCCTGGCATATATAACCCCTATGTAATGTCTCTGTATTTCTGTTTGGATGGTATAAGTAAAGAATTAATTTAAAGTAAACCTGCTAATACATGCAAACAATTAAATAATTACAGTGCTATTGTTTTTAATTACATGTGATTCTAAATCCATTCAAGTGAAGAAATGTGCGTAATTACTTGTACTCAATATGCATATATAGTTTCCAATTCAGAAATTTACAATACAAAATTACAAAAAAAAATAATAATAATAGTAATAGATATTGTATATAAGGTCATCTGTATATTAGTGTCTTTTTAAGCATCCATGACAATGCAAATGTTTAGCATTGCTATCCCAAAACTAGCTCAAACTGGGAAACATGTAAGACCAATGTCCTAGAATGATTATTGAGTAAGAGCTCTCAGTAGTGAGAGATTCACCTATAGTCTACTATTCTTGGAAAATTCATACAAAATTCACTTTGACCTTCATATCCAAGCTGATTGGAGTAACTCATCTTTTTTAGAACCTCAGATCTCAGCAGTGGCAGCCCATTCATTAGGGGCACATGGGCGTCACCCCCCCCCCATCTATGCGCCCGGCTCCCTGATCTACATACAGTGCGCCGGACCATGTATTCCAATGGGGGTGGGGTGTTTTTTGAAGCACATGATTAGAGCCAGAGACTCTAATTGGCTTAAAAAAAAGGGTGGGCTCAGGGCGCAGAACACTGTGCTCCGAGCCCACCCAGTTTTGTGATGTGTGCGGCAGTGGATGGAGCGGAGGAGGAGGCAGGGGTGCTGGCGGCAGCCAATGACTGCGCAGTCACCGGCAGTGACATGCAGAGCAGCCTGAGCAGGGAGAAGAAAGATGGCATGCCGCGGCTGGCTCTGTACACCTGGCTGCTCTAAGTAGTCTGCCGAAAAGGAGGGGAAGCGATCGTGGATGGGGTAAGTGCGGACTGGCTGTCACCCCCTCCCCCTGCCACTGTGCTGCTGTTATGAGAGAAAGTGGGCTGCAAAGATGGAAGCCAGCTCTCCTCTCGTCTATGTATGGCTGTAGGCTGCACCCCTTCCCTTCGCTGCAGCTCAGTGGCAAGAGTGGGATCTATGTAAACCCTGCTCATTCTCTGCTCTCCCCCCCCTCCTGGCAGAGCCGCCCGTGACCCGGAGGGGGGTGGGGGGGGGGGGTGTCGGTTGGGATGATTGTTTGCCTCCCCCCCCAAAAAAAAAAAAACACCAACCGCCACTGGATCTCAATGTCTTAATGTGAATTCTAAGCCCTAAAAGTACAGTTCTATTAAAGCCTAGCCTAGTACACACTAATAGTTTTGTTTCATTCAAACCCAGCGGTTTGAACAAAAAAAAACCCGACAGCTCCGGTTGGAGCCGCTGTACTAACAGTCTGATCTCCCCTGCTGAGCTGTTGTGTTCTGACAGGAGGACCACCCCCCACCCCACCCCACCCCCACGCCAGAACACTTTGGTTAGCGCTGATCGGGAGCCGTCCGGCCAAACAGCTGCCTTCTGTCGGACCGGCTGACAATCACACAGACCAAATGCCGGCCGGTTTTCATTGCACCGACTGGTATCTCCCAACATTCGGTCCATGTGTACTAAGTGCCTTGCCTTGACTTATTGTGCCTTTAAACAGTTTGTTTGGGCCAAGCTAGAAGGAAGCCAGTTCAGAAGAAGTATTCATTTGTAGATCAAAAAGCTTTCTTTGAATAGCTGAGCAGCTCTCTGCCCAACTTGATTTTGCCCCTGGGGTGGAACGGGAAGTTCCCATTTCACTGCCGAATACATTGCTGTATACTGTATATAGCTGATGCTACAACAGTTTATACAGCATACCCAGCAGGCAAATCTGCTAGCGAGTGAAATAGTTTGTTTGGACCAGCTTGGAGTTAGGCTTTAACCCAAAAAAAAAAAAAAAGAAGCCTCCTATAGCTTGGTATGGGAGTTAGGAGGAGGGGGGTGATGGTTTAACCATGATAGCTTAGCCCCTATCATAACAACAGACCACTTTTGGTTGCCTCAGCACTCAAGAAGGAAGCACAGCAGATGCCCCCTGCTGCAAGGCTGGCAAGGCTATAAAGTGAGGAGACCCTGGCACTAGTTTTAAAAAAATGTCAAAAGGAAATATAACAAAGAATGTATTTCTCTTAGCTTTACTAAAGCTTATAGGAATAGTAAATAGCTCAGTATGTTAGACAGTCATTGTTATTTGTCTTTATTTGGCTTTGTTGGTATTTTGGGCCTGTTCACACCAGCAGCCATGCTGAATTCATGGCACTGAGAGGAACAGTACCAATGCACTATTCCCAGTGCATTTCATGGAGTTATGTTGGCTGCAGCTCAGAACGATGTTATGGATTATGTTGCATCACACTGCGCAAAAAAAAGTACAACATCCCATCATTTTATAACACACATCACCTCACTGCGGTGGTGTGAACTGTCATGATAGAGAACAAGGCTTTTTGCCTCGCCTATGCATTGGACCGTGCTAGGCAAGACTTGCCCAGTGCAGTCCCAGTGCATCTTATGTGAATGGGGCCTTTGGTAATAATTCTCTTGGGTCCAGTTTTGCTAACAATTTTCTTTGTTGGGTGCTCAGATTAAATAAAAAACTGATGATGTCTGGTTAGTCAAAACGATTGGCCGTGACACACACACGCCGCTGCACATGCACATTTTAATTTTATGGCATGGTTGGCGTTTGCACACTATACTTACCTATAATTTTAATAAACACAAGTTGAGACTTATTACACTATTGGAGTCTCCTTATGTTTTTTCTACATCTCATATCACCTTATCACCCACTGGGGAGGAGACACGGAGATCGTGGACAATGAGGGAAGGTGCTACTAACATCAGAGCCATCAGTGGACATCTGAGATGCACTCTGGCGGATCTGGGATCCCTCTAAGAGGTTTCCAACACTTCTGAGAAGGAGTGTCACTGGTCTTCCGGTAAGCTCCCATCTTCACTGGTGAAGGATTATCATTTGGTGGCTGTTTTCCAATAACACATCTCCTTTATCCGATATCCTCTGGAAATGGAACTCTTTTCATATTTCTTTGCACAGAAGAAATTCTTATGAACTTTATCACTGTCATTGCACCAGCACTTTATTGCTTTATACAGATTGAATGAGGACTTTTTTACTGCTTGTTATATTAGCAGTGCACTTGATTATTTTTACTAGCTTGTTTAACTCTCTGTGTGGATTTAAGTATACTAGTTGCTTATTTGTTTAAATCATATTTATCACGAGCGCGAATATTTACCTTTATCACATAAAAAGTATAAGAACCCCTGCTTAGATTATCATGATACCTGTCACCGTTATTTTTGCCAGGCATTACAGTCTACAGTCCAATGGGAAGCAAAATAAAAAAATAAGCCTATGAAAGTTGCAACACCTTGACTACTATTATTGTAGGCATCACTATTTTCAAGGGATCCTATATGCAAATTGAAACTGTTGTACTTAAATTATAAGCACTGCTGATGGTGAGGTAGTGGAAAGAGTTAAATATGATGCAGTAGGAGCCAAGCTACAAGCCAGGTACCCAGTAACAGGTCCCTCTGAGCTCTGGCAGCTGTGCAGGTGACTCAGGGAACAGCCACATAGAAAGCTTGCAGATCCTAAAAGCTTTTCCTGTGAGCTGCCCTGGAGACCGATCCCTGGAGGAGACAGAGCAGCCAGATAGAGATGGGAATAGCAAATCATATCAGAAGCAATTTCACTATGAAGGGTGTTCAGGTGTATCTATGTGTTTATTACAGTCCCCGACAAAAGTCTTGTTGCTTATCTATTTTGTAGAAACACCTGCTATTAACCTGACTTTTAATTAATCAATCAATTGGTGTTAGAAATAGCTCATATGAAAAGCTAAAACCCTCCCAAATTATGTTTAATGCGCTGAAATATATTTGTTTCACTGAAAAAAGATTTATCATTTAATCAAGACAGAAAGGTCAAATTTTGGCAAGACAAAAGTTTTGTCGCCTATACAGAAATTGAACAAATTTACTGCAAATACAAAAATATGTCAGGAAATTAAGTAGTGGTGCTGTGAGATCCAAATGTAATATCTTGTATGACTTCCATGAGCTTGAAGGACTGCATCCATGCGGTTTGGCAAGGATTCATACAATTTATTCATGAAGTCATCAGGAATAGCAAAGAAAGCAGTCTTGCATGCCTCCCAGAGTTCATCAATATTCTTTGGTTTCGTCTTCCATGCTTCCTCTTTCATCCTACCCCACATATGCTCAATGATGTTCATGTCTGGTGACTGGGCTGGCCAATCCTGGAGCATCTTGGTCTTCTTTGCCTTGAGGAACTTTGATGTGGAGTTGGAAGTATGCGATGGAGCACCATCCTGCTGCAGAATTTGGCCTCTTTTATGGTTGGGAATATAAGATGTAGCTAAGATATCTTGTTATTTTAGACTATTGATGTTGCCTTCCACCCTGCAGATCTCTCTCACCCCCATACTGGATGTAACCCCAGACCAGGATTTTACCGCCACCAAACTTCACTGATTTCTGGGTGAATCTCGGATCCATGCAGGCTCCAGTAGGTCTCCTGCAATATTTGTGGCAACTGTGGTGTAATTCAACAGAAGATTCATCTGAAAAATCCACCTTCTGCCACTTTTCCAGCGTCCATCCTTTTAGCAGGCTGTGGGCCTTGGCAAATGCCACACGGTTTTTCAATTGTTTTTTGTTTAGTGCTGGCTTCTGGGCACTGATTCGACCATGGAGGCCATTTGGAGAAAGAATCCGACAAACTGTTCTGGTTGACACAGGGACTTGAGGTGACCAGGTCTCGTGGAGCTCTGCTGCAGTGGAAAATGGGCTGGCCTTGGATTTTCGAGCCAACAAACGGTCCTCTCGAGCGGTTTTCTTGCGGGGTCTGCCGGACCTGGGCTTGTCAAAAACGTCTCCAGTCTCTTCAAATCCTTTTTTTATCCTCTGTACTTGACGCTGAGACACATTGAAGGTGTCTGCCACATCAGCAGTGGATCTGGTCTTCAGCCTCTTGATAATCAAAACTTTAGTCTCAGGGTGAATCTTAAGCATGGTTGCAGAGGTCTAGTTGCAGTTGATGTGAAGGTCTAGTGTACTGGGGTTCTTTTTATACACACCTGAGACCTAATTGATCCATTATTAGTCACAGGTGAAGCTCATATGACAAGGCGACAACACTTATGTCTTTGCAAAAATTGACTCAATGGGCTTTACCAAGCTGTGAATATTAGAATACTTTTTAACAGTTTCGTTTTGCACTGAAACATTATTACAAAAGCTGTTGGGATTAAAATGAGCCATTTCTTGTAAAAAAAAATCTTGATTAGAAATATATTTCAGCGGTACTTCAGGTCAATTTGTACACAAGCGACAAGACTTTTGTCAGGAACTGTACACATACCACATACCCTTGAGGCCTCGGGAGTCAAAACTAAAGCCCAAAAAAGATTTTTAACAACATTTTATTCTAGCTTTTAAAAATAACATGCAATTATTTAGGACTTGGGTGAAAAGATTAGTGAGTTAAAACACTTATGGTAGTTAAATTGTCCATATTTTATAGAGATACTTACATCAGAGCAAAAAGAGATACAGCTGAGAAGGCAAAATGGGATAGAAGGACAGTCCCCTTAAGGCTGGGTTAACACTAGCGTGATGCGGGAACCAGTACGATTCCAGTGCCATTTCCCACATCACATTGAACTTGCAGACGGTTCACGCTTAGGGTTGCCACATCATCCCTTTAATCCAGGACACATATGAATTACACAGGCTCTGATGCTGGGTTCACACTATCCGACAAAAAGCGGTCCGACTTTGATCCTACTTTGCTGTGCGATTTACGATCCTACATAGGGTCAAAGTCGGACCATTTGTCTGTGAACAGGGATCCGACTTTGATCCCGACAATGCCAGGCACTTTGTGCTCTGGGGATTTTGAAGGGGAACTCCACGCCAAATTTGAAAGAAAAACTGGCATGGGGTCCTCTCCAGGGGCATACCAGGCCCTTTGGTCTGGTTTGGATTTTAAGGGAAACCCTTAGGTCCCCCCCACAATCCATACCAGACCCTTATCCGAGCACGCAGCCCGGGCAGTATGGTCCAGGGGGGGGCACTCGCTTGTCCCCACCCCTTTCCTGGCCTCCCGGGCTGCGTGCTCGGATAAGGGTCTGGTATGGATTGTGGGGGGGGGAGGACCCCACGCCGTTTTTTTTTGGCGTGGGGGTTCCCTTTAAAATCCATACCAGACCAAAGGGCCTGGTATGCTCCTGGAGGGGGACCCCATGCCAGTTTTTTTTTTAATTTAGCGTGGAGTTCCCCTTCATAATCCCCAGAGCACAAGTCGCATGCCAAAGTCGGATCAGTGAAGACACTGATCCGACTTTGATCCTACTTCAATGCTTTTCAATGGGCTGAAGTAGGATCAAAGTCGGACAAAAGTAGTACAGGAACCTTTTTCAAAGTCGGTCCGACTTTGAAAAACACAAGTCGGAGCAGTTAAGACGGGTCTCATAGGGAATCATTGTTTTTGTGACGTAATGCAACTTGTGCTCCTCATGTCGGTCCGAGAATCGGACTAGTGTGAACCCAGCCTGAGGCTAATTTAATGCAGATAAGTCCAAGTGAGTTTAATTACCACCTTAATCATCCACAGAACCTGTCTAATTAATATGTGTCCTGGATTAAAGGGATGATGTGGAAACCCTATTCACGCTGCCCTATACGAACTGCTGCGAGTGTCAATAGAACCTCAGGGCCGGTTGACACTGCTGTAATGCGGGAACCTTGTGAATCCACTGCGGGTTCCCGCATCGCATATCTCCTGGTGGCAGTTCACACTGCCATATGCAAACTGCGGGAAGTGCCACTACAAAGCTAATGACGCCCCCAAATCAGTTTGCATATCGCAATGCGAACTGCAAACTCGCACAGGAATCGGATCGCATGATGTGAACACCCATGTGATCCGATTCTGCTGCGGACAAAAAAAAAGGGTCCTGTGCGAGTTTGCTCCAATTGCAATGCAAATTCAGCCATACTATCTCTATGGCTGAATTTGCATCCCACAGAGATCGCATGTGTTCACACTGCAGTGCGGTATCTGTATGGCTGAATTTGCATCGCACAGACATTGCATGTGATCTGCACAGAAGCGCAGTGTTAATCACATGCAATGTCTAACATCGCACAAGTGTGAACCCACAGATTCATTCTTCATGATCTTCTTTGCTAGGGACATGGCCGGTGGGGTGTGTCCTTTATACTTTGTTGTATAATGTGTCTTTTCTCATTTGAGAAAGTTGGGAGGTAAGGCCTTTGTCACACAGATGGGGGTGCGTCAGGAACCATAAACCAGGCAGAGACAGAAAATGCAGTTAAACTCACAAGGCTCCATTCACACTCGTAGGACTCCAAAGTTGCACCGACTTTGGAGTACAACTTTAGTGCAAATTTGGCCAAAGGCCCCTTTCATACTTGCACGACTTGTCCTGCGACATGGGACTGCAAAGTGGCATGACAAGTCATTCCCCATGATTTTCAATGAGTACCGTTCATATCTGTGCGACTTCAACATAGTCCCTGAGCTACTTTGTTCTTACTTTGATGCAACTTGAGGTCCATAGACTTCAGGATTATACAGGCATTGCTTCAAGTCACATCAAAATCGCAGCAAAAATCGTGGCAAAATCGCAGTAAAATCACATGACTTTCAAGTCACACAAGTGTGAAAGGGGCTTTAATGTAATAGCAAAAATAACACAGTTCAGGAACATAGTCAAAAACAGAACCCAAGGTTTGGAAGCCAGACAGGGTAATCAGACTAGCCAGGATCTGGGAACCAGAAGTCAGTGCCAGGCCAAGTCATGCACAAGAACACAGCAGGAACACACTGGAGATTTTGACCATGCGAGGGCATGGAGGGTATGAGCAAAGCTGTTTAAGCCTAGGTTCACATTGGAGCGATTTGGCATGTCAAATTGCATGCCAAATTAGGGACAATTGGCAGCAATGGCACCATTCGAATGGGTGTGGCGTCGCAAATGTAGCTTCTTTACTATTGGCGACCTTGGGGTGCGATTCCCATAGATATCTGTGCAACAACTAGATATCTGTGCAACAACTGAAATCGGAGCGACTTCAGTATTGTACATTAAGACGGCTCTCATTCACTTCAATGGGATTTCTTATGTCAAGCGACTTGGGGCAACACAAGTCAGATCCCAAGTCGCTATAGTGTGAACCGAGCCTCAGACTCTATGTTACGGTAGAGTTAGTTCTGCACCAACAGCTGTGCTTTTAATTACACACAATTACCCATCAGATTGTCCCTGAAGAAGTCAATGAATTAAACATGTTAGGAATGCTAAAACAAGCAGATGTACAGTATCTCCAAAGGGTAGACAGTGTATATCCTGAGTGGAGCTCCTTCAGGCATGAAAAAAACCTAATAGGTTGTTTAAAAAACTTGCATCTATAATAACTTAAAGTAGACCTGAACTAACAAAATGAATATCCATTATCTCCCAAGGTAATAATTTTGCCAAAGCAATATTCTGAAAGATTAACCCCTTGAACTGCTTTTGAAAAACAGTATATTTCTGTGTACATGAGTGGGTTTAGTTACCCTCATCCATTACAGACCCTTATCAGACCCATTACAGTTTGTAGGCCAGTATAAAATGATTAGATCCGATAGTAATGATAATGGGAGGAAACAAGGTGGAGCATCTTTGTGGCCCCAAATGAAAGTGCAATTTTACACATATGCATTATCCAAAAGTAAATAAATAGTTTGGTTGGAGGTATTCTTTATTACCAACATGTGCATTCACTCAAAAAAAGAGTTTCCGTAACTTCAGGATAAAAGAGAAACAAACTTTACATTGTAGGAATTAACTTTGTCTGAACTTATGTTTAGTCACCTCAACTTTACAATATGCATGTCACTGAAGTAAGATATATAAATCATTTACTCTGTAGTCATTGATTCATTTATTAAGAGCTAGAGTCCATATCCTGGATTTAAAATTTTAATATGCTTGCAACTAGAGAAAGCCAAGGCCGCGTCTGTCTCTGCTTTTTCCATCTTCTGTCTTTGTGATGCTACATAAGTGATTCCCAAATACCACTGGTGTTTTCCTGTAATAACAAACCCTGCTACAGGATTTTCTGCAAACTTTTAGTGGCCCTATGACAAGTGAAGTAGGAGGCTGCCATTTCTGACCTTGTTGCTTGGCTGTGTCTAGTGGCTAAGCTGTATCTAGTGTCAGCGCCTTTTGTGTCACAGATCCGGAGAATGGTTACTGTAAATGATTGCCAGCTAAGTGTCATAATTCCTTCTCTATTCCTATTCCAAGTCAATAAATTAGGAAGCACTAAGCATCAGCATGACAACTAGGCAGTGTTGCCAACCTACCAGATTGAAATTTACTGACACGACACCCAAAATTTACTGGCACAGCCACGTTTTTACTGACATTTTACAAAAGTTACAAAATTACAGTTTTCAGTGCAAATTTCAGTATTTAGGCTACATGCAAGTACACTGTGCAAATAGCAATGTGATTTAAGGTAGATAGCAAGGTAAAGAAACATATTTCTGTTATTTTCAATATAATAAGGGCAGATTATTTAGTCCATCAGTTTTGTCACCTATGCCAAATTGTAGAGATTTCCCCTTAATTTCTGTTCCATAACCACCACAGAAAGTGAGGTGAAATCCCTGGTAGCCACTAGGATCACCAGAATTTATGTCCCCACTTCTAAAGACTTCCTGTCTCCATCACCTCCTGTTTTTATCCCTCCAGTCTCCATCCCTCCATCACTCCTCATCTCCATCACACCATCCCCCCCCCCCCCCCGTCTCCATCCCTCCATCACCTCTGGTCTCCATCACACAATCCCCACATCACTTCCTGTCACCATCCCTCCATCTCCATCACACCATCCCCATCACCTCCTGTTTTTATCCCTCCAGTCTCCATCCCTCCATCACCCTTCATCTCCATTACACCATCCC
>BLSH010307061.1:1044718-1055241 GCA_018402905.1 Glandirana rugosa
CTACTTCCCACTACCTCCATCACTCCTCATCTCCATCACACCATCCCCCCCCCCCCCCCGTCTCCATCCCTCCATCACCTCTGGTCTCCATCACACAATCCCCACATCACTTCCTGTCACCATCCCTCCATCTCCATCACACCATCCCCATCACCTCCTGTTTTTATCCCTCCAGTCTCCATCCCTCCATCACCCTTCATCTCCATTACACCATCCCCCCATCTCCATCCCTCCATCACCTCTTGTCTCCATCACACAATCCCCCCCATCACTTCCTGTCACCATCCCTCCATCTCCATCACACCATCCCTATCACCTCCTGTTTCCATTACACCATCCTTCCATTACCTCCTGCCACTTATCCAGTGCACACTCACACTACGAAAGAGAGACTCCTGCAGCCTGGCTCGCAGCTGTCTATCAGAGTGAGCAGAGACAGTGTGGGTGTCAAACAGTCACACACTCACTGTCCCGACTCTTTTTGGCTGGCTTGAAGAGGAAGCGCACTGCACTCACCACTGGCACCAGGAGGGCTGCAGGGTCAGACAGAGCAGGGAGGCAGGTAGGAACCAGGAGGATCCATCCATCCAGAGCGTCTGCTCCGGTCAGGTGCTGGCTGGCGGTGGTGTGGCGGGAAAATGCAGTAACCTCATTTGAGGGAAGATGGGCTGGGCAGAGGAGCTAGCTGGCAGCAGGAGGAGTGGTCGTCCAATTCGTCTCAGGGTCAGGATCGGATCTTCTCACTCGCCGCTCAGGAATTTCTGTAATTGCACATGCACAGCTCTGACCGGAGCCGATGGCCACTATTTTTACTGGCACTTTTCGGCTGCTACTGACTTTTACGGACACCCAAAAAACTGCCCTGTTTTTACTGGCTGTCCGTAAATTTACGGACGGTTGGCAACACTGCAACTAGGTAACTAACATTGCAGAAATAATGGCAGCCATCCTCATTATCTCAGGACAGGTTTCCTTTAATCTTGCTGTAAAAGTTTAAACTGAACACCTGTTTCTAGGGAAATAATGAGGTAGAGATGAGTGTATAATCTGAACTTTAAAAGCTGCACCTTTGATACACCATAGACTTTAGACAGTATTTGCCTTATCACTCTGAAATAGGTAGGAACAGGTGACAAACAGGGGTGGATTTCTGAATTGCTAATATGCGTTGTGGCCTATGGAGGTGCACAAGCTCCGACATGATGTTGACTGCCTTTCGGACTTCAGCAAACGGTGGCTGCTCCGGCTAGTCTGCCTCTGGGTCAGGCGATACACGGAGCTGAGGATCTAGACTATCAGCCGCAGGGTCAGTGGGCAAGATGTCTGTCCACTCCAGCTCCTCTAGCTCAGGGTGTTGTGAGAGCTCAGAGTCCTCCTACAGTAAGGCTCTAGTGTCCCCAACAGTTTCTGGGCATAATACAGCATGTCACGTTAGGGTTCCTTACCCTGTTGTCACAAGGGTTTGGCCAACTTGTTGTCCTGATCTTTCACTTTCTCCGAGCCTTGTGGTGTCCTATGTGGCGGGGCCACAGCTGCGCCATTTTGGAAGCCTGGAGCCACCGCATCTTCCTTTCCTTTCTAAGTCATTCTTCTGGTGCAGAGTTCCGGCAGTGGTTCTAGGGAAGTCACGGAGGTATGAGCCAGCAAATCGAACCAGAAGTGCAGCGAAAATCAGACTGCGGGAGGATCACAAACTGGATCAACAGCGGGTCCTGGCCACATCCCCTCCCACAAGATGTTAACATCCCAGTGTAGCACAAACCTGGGACTGGTCTGGCTGTTTGATCTCAGGTTCCATTCCCTGAGAGGCACATAGCAGCCAGTTACAGATTAGCACACGGTCACTCGAGTCAGAAAACAGGCCGTGCATGCCTTTTTGCAGTTTATTTGCTGAGAGAACTGGGATAGGGTGAGGGTGAGCCTTGGGATACTTCCCACAAAAATTTAATGTAGGACACTAACTCTGATCCGCTTCTTCATGGGGAGAACCATCCTCTTGAATGCAAAGGGTAACTAGATTCCAAACAGGGACTCCTCAACAGGAGTATATTCCTGGATGTACTGTGTTAAGCTCCCAAATATTGCAAAAAATGTCTGGAATTCACATGGTGGGTATTCACTGTGCCTTGTATACTATAATGCCACCTGCACTATCAGTCATCTTCTGCACTTGTTGCCTTTGACCTGGACCCTCAGTAGAGCTTTCTGCATGCTTACAGGATGGTAGGCCAGAGGTCCCCCAGCCCTATCAGGAGCTGGGACCCCAAAAGTATTTATTTGGCATTGCAGATAGTCTCCCAGGGATGCCTCAGCCCTCAGTCTGGGTCTCACTCCCCCAGGAAAAAGAGGAAGCTGTTCTAGGCCCCAGCCTATTTATACTCCTCTCAGCTCCTTGCTGGTCACTCACTCTCCTGACCAGAGATTGGCCGAAGAGGCATAAATATGCAGGCCGGTGTCAAAGCTCTCCCACCCACTATATCCCAGAGTTCAGTGGGATGCAGGGGAAAATAGCAGAACCTGCACCAGCAGAGCATACACTAACAAATGATCAGTGCACTCTGATTACAGGGAGGCCAAAAACTAAATTTACCTAACACTAGCAGCCTACTGAGGGGTGCTACACCAGTGTATAACAAACTGCTAGTCCGTATTCCTAGAAGTTAACTGCTGGCAGAATAGGTCAAAAGTTTGCCTGCTTCTTTTATACAGTATGTCCATTCTAGGAATACTGATGCAGAGTTGGCAGTCTGCCTCTTTCAGCTACTCCATCTCCAGCCCTGTCTTGTTTTCTGTGACTGCTAACCTACTACTAAGCTACTAATTCATATTTTTACTTGTTATCTAGTCTACTACTTACTCAATATAACTTTATCATTTGTCTATTTTACTGCTGCTCCAGTGCTCCAGCTGCCTACAGCATTATACAGACCAATAATGAAAGACTCAAACATGAAGCCTAGCTGTTTTACCAAAATCAGCAGTCAGAGATAGTCGGGAGCCTATCAGGGAGCATCTGCATAAAATTAGAGATGTGCATGATGAAAAAATGTGTTTTGTTTTGGATCCATTTTTTATTAATCATTTTGTTTTGTCATATTCGTTATGTTATAACGATTCATTTTTGGAATTTGTTTTGTACATTTGGATTTGTTTTGTACATTCATTGCTGCAAATCGATTTGCATTTTGGAAGTTAATCTTGAAGATTGGCTATATTCATTTTAACCAAAATTCAAAAAAATCAATCAGCGCAGCAAACCAATACAAAGTAAGAAATCAGCAGCTGTACACTAAAGAAAAAATGTGTCAATTCCACACTAAGACATATGTTATAACAAGAGTGCAGCGCTATAGAATAAATAATAATAGTCCCAACTGTGCAAAAAACTTTGCAAAAATATACAGTTCATAAACATATAAGACTTCGAGTGCTCCAGATCAGAGTGCCGCAGGTGCAAATCATGCAAAACAGGTGCTTCAGTGTTAACCACCACCAGTATGAGGATGGCCGCTCACCTCCCTGTATGGATCCTCAGATAAAGTATCACATGCGCTCTTAGCCCTCTTACAAGGGGAATAGGATCAATCAGCTCCAGGAACACCTCAGAATCGCCAACCAGCAGTGCGCTTAATCCTTTCTTTGGCTCCAAATCGTCACATACATGATAAAAACAAAGTTCTAAGTGCTCTCCTTTTAATAAAAAGATTTATTTAAAAATTAACATGCACTTACATGAAAAGCACTGACAATCAGGGCAAAGAACCACGCATCGAACAATACATGAACCCACCATGCCAATGTATAACAGTGTCGGATGACGTCACACACTCACTCCTATCTCCGTACGTGTATCCTTCCGGAACCGGAACTTTGTCAGCGGATGGGCCCCATCCGCTGACGAAGTTCCAGTTCCGGAACGATACGCGTACGGAGATAGGAGGGAGTGTGTGATGTACAGAGATAGGAGGGAGTGTGTGACGTCATCCGCACTTAGAACTTTGTTTTTATCATGTATGTGACAATTTGGAGCCAAAGAAAGGATTAAGCGCACTGCTACTGATCGCTAATGAGCTAGGAGCATATGAGCTTAGGCCGAAGGTTTACATTTCTACAGTGATGGTGGAACCCCCTGTGCGGGAAACCCTGTGATTTCTGTTTACTTTTCTTTTAGTAAACATGGGCTACCATGCCCTCAAACAGAGATCCTGGCTGTCGTGAACTCACTCCAAACGCACCTACTACAAGAGCTAAAGACCCCCATGCCACACTACATGAAATATCCAGACCATGTATGCTGGATTTTCTTAGATGGAAGGGGCAGTGCCTTTACTGCATCAAACTGCTGAACTTCAGGCCTACAGCTACTTTT
Source organism: Glandirana rugosa (assembly GCA_018402905.1). Classification (NCBI taxonomy): domain Eukaryota; kingdom Metazoa; phylum Chordata; class Amphibia; order Anura; family Ranidae; genus Glandirana; species Glandirana rugosa. Next base: position 1,049,088 of record BLSH010307061.1, read on the forward strand.
ACACGGGCCTTTTGATCAGGTCTGCTTGTCCCTTTTTCAGGCAGACCTAATCAGAAGCTCCATGCAGGACCTTGGGCAGGCAAACGTAAACAGGACTTGTGTCCATTTACATCCACCTACCTCTGAGTCAATCTTGGTCTGAAAAAAAACAAAAACACAGAAAAGAACTGCATCTTTTCTTGTACTTAAAGTGATTTTGAAGGCAGAAGGTTTTTTTTTATATCTTAATGCATTCTATGCATTAGGATAAAAAGCCTTCTGTGTGTAGCGTTCCCCCTTCAGCCCCCTGTAATACTTGCCTGAGGACCCTCTAGATCCAGAGATTTTGTAGGATTGTCTCGGCTGCCCGGGACTCCCCTCCTCATTGGTTGAGAAAGCAGCGCGGTGCCATTGGCTTCCGATGTCCGAGTCAGCCAATAAGGAAAGAAAGGGGACGAGGCCGGTCTGCGGGCTCCACGTCTGAATGGGCACGTGGCTCGGCTTGGGTGCCCCCATAGCAAGCTGGTTGCTGTGGAGACACTGAACAGGAGGGAGGGGCCAGGAGCATCGAAAAAGGGACCCATGAAGAGGAGGATCTGGGATGCTCTGTGCAAATCCACTGCACAGGGCAGATATGTATGACGTTTCTTATTTTTAACTTGAGACTTTACAATCACTTTAAACAAGTAGGATCAGAGGTACAGAGATGTAAATGGACACATGGCTATTTATATCCTGCAACCCATGGATCCAACATGGGTCTGCCACAGTCTGCTGTCAAAATGTAGACAAAAACTAAACTGAATAAGCACGGATGTAACAAAACTAACATTTTTATGTTCCAATTCGGTAAGAGATCCTTTCTCTGATTCCCTGCTGAGTAGAGCGAAGCATGGACAGTAGCTCAGAAAGTAAACCCAGCAAACATGCAGAAAAAACATATCACTGTTGTTAATCTCTTCCTTTAAGTCATTACCCATAGACTATGACAATCAATGAGGATGGGGATGAAAGACTATTTTTATGTTATTGAAAAAAAAAGCCTTCAGTGCCTAACATATCCACATTGCTCCAGGGTTTCTTTATTAATGATTACTATACCACAATCATACCCCGTCTCCCCTTTATTATATGTATTGTGCATATGAATTTCAATGATTTTTGATGACCTGAGGCTGATTAATAATTAGTGAGTGCCTTTGGGCAGATTGACCAACGCTAATTGAAAGCTTAAATAATTAGATTACAAATTAATGGAATTTAAAAGAACAGAAAAACGTGAATGCTAATCGACCATTTATACCTGAGCAATACGGAAAACACACTGAGGACCCAGCAGACAGGTGGATGCAGCATAAATGTTTTAAATTTGCAAAATTGTTTCGTAGCAATACAAAATAACAGATTAAGACCAACAATAGCGGTTTTGAGGAAAGAGCATGTACCCTTTTTTTTTAAATTCAATGCCCTAATCCACAATTTGATGCAACAAAACACTTAAAGTTTGTGCCAAGAAAATGCATGTCAAGTAAAAGAAAGCACATGGTGAAACAAACAGCAATTTCTTCATAACAGAGAAAGGTCCACGGTGATATCTCCTGGATGCTTTTTTGTCTGGATTTTGTTCCGAGCTGTTCCTGGATTCCTGTGGAGTGACTACCCTATGATTCCACGCTATGGGCGTCTAACCGCGGAGCTTGGTTGATGTCCTGGATGGTTGACCATAACCTGGTTTATGCTCATATACCCAGAAGTATCTGGTAAGGGTACCCTATCTATAAATGGTGGAGGTTCACTTTGCATGCTGGTAGATTTTGAGATCGCAGTTCACGATTCAACACACATGGATTGATTTATAAAGACTGTATACCTTCATGGACTAGTTTATTTATGAGTTTTCTATATAGGTTTATATACACGTTGGTTGGAAACATGTTGCACATTGGGTAATATTTGCCTATACTACTAAGCACCCTATGCTTATCACAAGTATTTTTTATACATCACTTTAAACAGTGGGTTTACATTCAAGGTTTAATAGCGCTGCACTATTTGGAGAAACCACATTTTTTCCTATGTGGCTGGTTCACATCTACAGTAGACGCTATAGTTTAGTGTGAAAGCCAAAGGGAATTAGGGCCTTGAAATAGTTTGAGATGCATATATGTCAGTTCTGTAGTGTCTTATTTTATGAGGATGCTCCTAATTTGCTCCACATTTAATTTATGGTTTTATATGTGGGAGGGATATGTACAGTATCAGGCCTAGGATTAGAACAGCAATTTCTAGAGACGGTTTCATCAGGATCCCAAACATGTAAAAGACTAACTTAAATAAGTTAAAGAAGCTCCTGAGGGATGGGCAAAACCAAACAGCATGAGTAATACTTCTTTCATGACCTCCAACAATTAGGTGATATGTTGGAGGGCTTTTAACTGGGAATCCCGTCTGGGTGGTTGCTGTACAGCACTTCCCATCAATCTTCTGCAGGAGTCTAGGGTATTTAAGATAGATTGGAGGAGATCAGGTGGGAGGTCAGTAGTAGTGAGAAGAGGACTCCAGTTTGGAGGGAAAGACATCATGTGTGTAAGATTCAGTACTTTTGGACCAGCTACCATAAGACAATTGTACCACATCCTTCACTACAATTTAGAAATATGGGCGTTTTAGGTGCCACTTTAACCACTTCAGTCCCGGAAGGATTTCCCACGTTAGGACCAGAGCACTTTTTTAAATTTGGCACTGTGCTGCTTTAACTGGTATTTGCGCGGTCATGCAATGTTGTACCCACAAATAGAGCTTTCTTTTGGTGGTATTTGTTCACCTCTGCACTTTCTATTTTTTGCGATATAAATGAAAAAAGAACGAAAATTTGGAAAAAACATTGTATTTTCTACTTTTTGTTATTAGAAAAATACAATAAAAAAAATTGTAGTCATACATTTTTGCCAAAATGCATTCAGCCACATGTCTCAGGTAAAAAAAAAAAGTTAATTACCGTATATTTATTGGTTTGCGCAAAAGTTATAGCGTCTACAAAATAGGGTACATTTTCTGGAATTTACACAGCTTTTATTTTATTCTGCTTATCTCATTTCCAGAGGTGCTATAATGGAATGCCAGTACAACCCCCCTCCAAAATGACCCCCCCAAGGAAGTAGCTGAGAGGCATGTTGAGCCCATTGAATGTTTTATTATTTTGTCACAAGTGATTGAAAAATGACAAAAAAAAAATTACACAAAGTTGTCACTGAAATTATATATTGCTCACACATGACATGGGTATGTGTGGAATTACACCCCAAAATACATTCTGCTGCTTCTCCTGAGTACGGGGATACCCCATGTGTGAGACTTTTTGGGAGCCTATCCGCGTATGGGACCCCAAAAATAAATCACCGCCTTCAGGATTTCGAAGGGCAAAAATGTATGCCTTCACCCCACACTACCTATCACAGTTTCGGAGGCCATGAAATGCCCAGATAGCAAAAAAAACACCCAAATGACCCCATTTTGGAAAGTAGATACCCCAAGCTATTTGCTGAGAGGCATGTTGAGTCCATGGAATATTTTATTTTTTTGTCACAAGTGATTGAAAAATGACAAAAAAAAATGACACAAAGTTGTCAATGAAATGATACAGTATCTCACAAAAGTGAGTACACCCCACACATTTTTGTAAATATTTTATTATATCTTTTCATGTGACAACACTGAAGAAATGACACTTTGCTACAATGTAAAGTAGTGAGTGTACAGTTTGTATAACAGTGAAAATTTGCTGTCCCCTGAAAATAACTCAACACACAGCCATTAATGTCTAAACCGTTGGAAACAAAAGTAAGTACACCCCTAAGTGAAAATGTCAAAATTGGGCCCAACGTGTCAATATTTTGTGTGGCCACCATTATTTTCCAGCACTGGGCATGGAGTTCACCAGAGCATCACAGGTTGCCACTGGAGTCCTCTTCCACTCCTCCATGATGACTTCACAGAGCTGGTGGATGTTAGAGACCTTGCGCTCCTCCACTTTCCATTTGAGGATGCCCCACAGATGCTCAATAGGGTTTAGGTCTGGAGACATGCTTGGCCAGTCTATCATCTTTACCCTCAGCTTCTTTAGCAAGGCAGTGGTTGTTTTGGAAGTGTGCTTTGGGGTCGTTATGTTGATACTGCCCTGCGGCCCAGTCTCTGAACGGAGGGAATCATGCTCTGCTTAAGTATGTCACAGTACATGTTGGCATTCATAGTTCCCTCAATAAACTGTAGCTCCCCAGTGGCGGCAGCACTCATGCAGCCCCAGACCATGACACTCCCACCACCATGCTTGACTGTAGGCAAGACGCACTTGTCTTTGTACTCCTCACCTGGTTGCCACCTCACACGCTTGACACCATCTGAACCAAATACATACATCTTGGTCTCATTAGACCACATGATATGATTCCAGTAATCCATGTCCTTAGTCTGATTGTCTTCAGCAAACTGTTTGTGGGCTTTCTTGTGCATCATCTTTAGAAAAGGCTTCCTTCTGGGATGACAGCCATGCAGACCAATTTGATGCAGTGTCCGGTGTATGGCCTGAGCACTGACAGGCGGACCCCCCACCCCTGCAATGCTGGCAGCACTCATACGTCTATTTCCCAAAGCGCATGTGCGCTCAACTACTTTGGTTGACGATGGCGAGGCCTGTTCTGAGTGGAACCTGTCCTGTTAAACCGCAGTATGGTCTTGGCCACCGTGCTGCAGCTCAGTTTCAGGGTCTTGGCAATCTTCATATAGCCTAAGCCATCCTTATGTAGAGCAACAATTCTTTTTTTTTGAGATCCTTAGATAGTTCTTTGTCATGAGGTGCCATGTTGAACTTACAGTGACCAGTGTGAGAGAGTGAAAGCGATAACACCAAATTTAACACACCTGCTCCCCATTCACACCTGAGACCTTGTAGTACTAATGAGTCACATGACTCCGGGGAGAGAAAATGGCTAATTGGGCCCAATTTGGACATTTTCACTTAGGGGTGTACTCACTTTTGTTGGCAGTGGTTTAGACATTAATGGCTGTGTGTTGAGTTATTTTGAGAGGACAGCAAATTTACACTGTTATACAAGCTGTACACTTATTGCTTTACATTGCAGCAAAGTGTCATTTCTTCAGTGTTGTCACATGAAAAGATATAATAGAATATTTACAAAAATGTGAGGGGTGTACTACACACTACCTATGTCAGTTGCGGAGGCTATGAAATGCCCAGATTTACGTTACGGGGAAATGACAATTTTTTTTCCCACAAAGTTGTCACTAAATGATATGTTCGAACATGTCATGGGTATATGTGAAATTACACCCCAAAATACATTCTGCTGTTTCTCCTGAATATGGAGATACCACGTGTGAGACTTTTTTGCGGTCTAGACGTGTGCAGGACCCCGAAAACTAATCACCGCCTTCATGATTTCTAAGGGCATAAAATGGTGATTTTACTTCTCACTCCCTATCAGTTTTGGAGGTCATGGAATGCCCAGATAGCACAACCCCCAAATGACCCCATTTGAAAGTAGACACTCCAAGCTATGTGCTATGAGAGGCACGTTATATATTTTGCAGGTCTCGCTTTTTGTCACAAAGTTTTAAAATTTGAAAAAGAAAAAAAAAAAATTTCCGTTTATTTCTTCATTTTCCAAAACAAATGAGAGCTGCAAAATATGCACCATGCCTCTTAACAAATACCTCGGGGTGTCTACTTTCCAAAATTGGGTCATTTGGGGGGCTTTTGTACTACCTTGACATTTCAGGGCCTCCAAAACTGTGATATGTACTGAGGAGTAAAATCGCCATTTTATGCCCTTAGAAATCCTGAAGCGGTGATTGGTTTTTGGGGTCCTGTATGCAGATAGACTCACAAAAAGTCTCATACATGGGGTATCCCCGTACTCAGGAGCAGCAGCAGAATTTTTTTGGAGTAATTCTACATATACCAATGGCATGTGTGAGCAATATATTATTTTAGTGTAATTTTTTTTTTTTTGTCATTTTTCAATCACGACAAAAAAATAAAATATTCCATGGACTCAACATGCCTCTCAGGAAATAGCTTGGGGTCTCTACTTTCCAAAATGGGGTAATTTGGGGGTTTTGTGCTATCTTGGCATTTCATGGCCTCCAAAACTGTGAT
>BLSH010307061.1:1065122-1083548 GCA_018402905.1 Glandirana rugosa
TTATGTGTCAGCAAGGCGGGGAACGAGACACTCACTGTTCGTTAAACGAATAGAGGTAGTGTGTCGTCTCTTTCAAAATGTGCCGGGGGAGGGAGGGAGGAGTTACAGAGTCATATCTCCACCCACCCCTCCGAACACTGTAGTGTTGAGGTGGGTGGTTTGAGGTCGTTTGTGTCTGTGGGAGACTAAAGTCTCAAAATGTCTCGACGATCACGAATATCCTTCCTGTAAACTTTCCATCTCTATCCACGTCCTCCGAACGTACGTATATATGTAATTATAACACAGTAATCAAATATGACCCACCCACCCAGCGTCGCTCGACCGCGCAATTCTCATTCAAATCGCAACAGCACTGAAAGCTGAAAATTGGTCTGGTAGGGAAGTGTCCTAAGTGCCTGGTATTGAAGTGGTTAAAGTGGATGTAAACCCACCACCCACCCAGTATAAACTAATGACACAATATTAATGTATATATGCATGCAAGCCTCCTGCACCTATCTCTACCTTTCAAATGTCCTTCCTATAAGCACTAGCAGCTCTGTAAAACTCTGAAATCAGAGGGTGTCTGTGTTTGCTGGAGTTTGGTGGGTGGAGTTGTGATGTCACAAGCCTCCCCACCCACCTCTATACTGAGACATTGAGGAGGGAGGGAGGGGGCCGTGTAAAACTTTCTCTGCTGTGTGATGGAGATAAGCAAATTGCTTGTCACTCACAGAGCAAGGGGCGGAACGACTGTGTATTTCCCTGTTAGTCGGACTTTCTCTTCCTGAAAAAAGATAAGCTCATTACTCACAGTTGGATTAACTCTTTGTGGCAAGACTGGGCACAGATGATATGACATGCTATACTCGAACAGGCAGAATTATTAATTACATTTTTTTTTCGGGTTTACATCCACTTTAAAGCAGTACAAATACACAGCTTCTTCTAGAAATGCAAAAGATAGAGCTGACGAAAAAAAATGTACAATACACTGATCAGCCATAACATTATGACCACCCACCTGATATTGAGTAGGTCCCCCTTTTGCCACCAAAACAGCTCTGACCCATCAAAGCATGGACTCCACTAGACCTCTGAAAGTATGCTGTGGTATCTGGCATCAAGTCGTCAATAGCAGATCCTTTAAGTCCTGCAAGTTGCGAGAAGGGGCCTCCATAGATCAAATTTCCCATAGTGCATCCAGGTGGTGTCTCTTCCCCATGCAAACGATATACATGCACCCAGCCATCCACACGGTGTAAAAAATATGATTAATCAGACCAGCCTACCTTCTTCCATTGCTCCACGGTCCAGTTCTGATGCTCATGTGCCCATTGTGGGTGCTTTGGGCTGTGGACACGGGTCAGTATGGGCACCCTTACCGGCCTGCGGCTACGCAACCCCATACACAACAAACTGCGAAACACTGTGTGTTCTGACATCTTACTGTTGGAACCAGCATTAACTTTTCCAGTAGTTTGAGCTACAGTAGCTCTTCTATTGGATCAGACTACATAAGCCAGCCTTCATTCCCCATATGCATTAGTGTGCCTTGGTCACCCATGACCCTGTCACTGGTTGACCAGTTTTCCTTTCTTGGACCACTTTTTGGTAGGTCCTGACCACTGCAGATTGGGAGCATCCCACAGGAGCTGCAGTTTTGGAATTGCTTTAACCCATTTGTTTAGCCATTACAGTTTTCCCTTGTCAAAGTCACTCAAATCTTTATGCTTGCCCATTTTTCTACTTTCAACACATCAACTTCAGGGGCAAAATGTTCACTTGCTGCTTAATGTAACCCACCCACTTTCATATGCCATTGCAACAAAATAATCTATGTTATTCACTTTACCCGTTAATGGTCATAATGGTATGGCTGTTCGGTGTATAAGTCAGTGCTCATTAATATAATTGTCCAAAGGTAATATTTTGGCTAACAATGACCAACAGATCAACTCTTCACTTACATGCATGTAGAACTACAAACCTACCAAAACATGGCCGTCCACCTAAAATGACAGGCCAGGCAAGGAGAGCATTAATCAGAGAAGCAGCCAAGAAGCCCATGGTAACTCTGGAGGAGCTGCAGAGATCCACAGCTCAGGTGGGAGAATCTGTCCACAGGTCAACTAAGTTGTGCATGCCACAAATTTGGCCTTTATAGAAGAGTGGCAAAAAGAAAAACATAAGAAGTCACGTTTGCGAGAAGCCATGTGGGGGACACAGCAAACGTGGAAGAAGGTGTTCTGGTCAGATGAGACCAAAATTTAACTTTTTGGCCTTAAAGCAAAACACTATGTGTGGCAGAAAACTAACACTGCACATCAACCTGAACACAGCATCCCCATCATGAAACATGGTGGTGGCAGTATCATGTTGTGGGGTGCTTTTCCTTAGCAGGGATCCTGCTCCAATAACTACCCCCTAATTTGCTCTCTTTTGCCTTATATTTTCCACTTGTGCTCCCATCTGTATCCTCCATTTAACTGAAAAATTTTTCTGCACTGGCTGTAGCGGTTTTTTCAATTTTAGCACAATACATTTTAATTATTTCACTGTTATGCTCCTTGTATGATTTATACATCATTTATGATTCGGACACTTTTTTATTTATATAAATGAATTTACTCTTATACACTATATAACCAAAATTATTGGGACACCTGCCTTTACACGCACATGAATTTTAATGTCTCAGTTTAAAGCCTTGTACACACGGGACGACGATCGTACGTACAATCGTCTCAAATCGTATGTTGGATAATGTAACTTGCATACTGACTGCACTACACGATCGTTCGACCACAGAAAGAACGTTCAGGTGCATGTGATTAGCATCCGGCCGTTCCTGACTTCGGAGCATGCGTGTTTTGCACAATACAACTTGTTGTACCAACTGCTCTGTACACACGATACAATGGTCGTATGACCGCTTGTTGGTACGACCAAGTTTTCTAGTCTGCTCATACAACTCCCCTTGTACGACCATCGTATGTCGGCTGTTCTAATCGCGCATACAATCAGTATTCAGTTCGCCCACCCTTTGTGGCTATAACAGCTTCAAGGCTGTCCACAAGGTTTAGGAGTGTGTCTATGGGAATGTTTGACAATACTTACAGAAGTGCATTTGTGAGGTCAGGCACTGATGTTGGACGAGAAGTCCTGGCCTGCAGTCTCCGCTCTAATTCATACCAAAGGTGTTCTACTGGGTTGCGATCAGGACTCTGTGCAGGCCAGTCAAGATCATCCACCCCAAAGTTAAGAGCATGAAATTCTCCAAAATGTCTTGATATGCTGACACCTAAAGCCTCTTACACACGGTGCGATTATTGTACAACCACACGTCCAACTTTTACCAAAATCGGCTGTCTGTGATTTTGTCTTGCGTACTGACAGGAATAAAGTTATCATTCGACAAATGTGAACGTAGTGATGTGCTACGAGCGTATAAAGAGGAAGTTAAGGTTTTGTGAGTCACCCATTGGGCCCCCTCTGCTAATTTCGTGTTTACACGACCAAACACTTCCGGCTTGTTTCTGGGTTCCAAACATGCGAGTTTGTACTTAAAACTTTTGTTTGTCCAACTTCTGTACAGACGAGCCCAAAATCAGACGACGCCTTGTCAGCAGACAAAAGTTTTCTAGTCTGCTCATACGTTTGTTGGACGATAATTCAAAATTGGCTGTCGAATGGAGCGTACTAACAGTCAGATTATTGTACGACAGGCTGTCGTAAGACAATTTTAGGCCAACAATTGTACCGTATGTACGGGCCTTTAGAGTTCCCTTCACTGGAACTAAGGGGCCAAGCCCAACCCCTGAAAAACAACCCCACACAAATGCGCTTCTGGAAGAATGGTCAAACATTCCCATAGACACTCCTAAACCTTGTGGACAGCCTTCCCAGAAGAGTTGAAGCTGTTATAGCTGCAAAGGGTGGGCCAACTCAATATTGAACCCTACGGACTAAGACTGGGATGCCATTAAAGTTCATGCGTGTGTAAAGGTAGGTGTCCCAATACTTTTGGTAATATAGTGTATAAGTGGAATTTCCTGGGTTATCCTCAAAACAAATATTTACACATCCAGTGAATCTAGCATTGTCCTGCTGTAATACACCACTCCACCATCTTCTTTGCTTATGTCATCAAGAGCCAGCTGTTTCTTCCAGTGAAAAAAATATAAAAAAAAAATTAAGAAACAATAACGATTTATAGAGACATCCAAAAAAATCAAATATAAAATCCTTAATAGCAAAGTTCAGTTTCTATATAAAAGTCTTTATAAACTGTAGTGTTGACGTGATAGCTTTCCAGGTGACTTATCAACGTGAATATAAAGAGTTGTATTCCCAAGGTTTAAACCAGCTGAACGTGTTGGTTTCAGCCAGTGCATGTAAATGCAGCACACCCTCCCTTTCCCAGCCTGCAGGCTGCTGTCCAGGGGATTATAAGAGGCTGAACCCAAGCAAGATCTAGGGGTACTGGCTTCTGGTGAGTAAGGACACAAAAGGGGGAGTACGTGTGGAACCACTTTGATGCACAAGAAATATGTTTAAAGTTGATGCACTAAGTCACCTTGAAAGCTGTCACGTCAACACTACAGTTTATAAAGACTTTTATATACAAACTGAACTTTGCTATTAAGGTTTTTATATTTGATTTTTTTGGATGTCTCTATAAATCGTTATTGTTTCTTAATTTTTTATTAATTTTTTCACTGTGTATACACACAAAACCCTTTTGGATATAAGGACTTTTTACAAATGAATCTTTTGCACTTTGGATTTGATATATATATATATATAATATTTATACACTATTGAGCACTTCTATTAAATGTTATTTAATATGTTATTTATGGTGATAATTATTTGAATCATTCAGTTTGCATTGAATGTTTTTGCAGATACACAATCACCCAACACTGGCTTACACAGACAGCGCCAATTTCCTCACCACCTGGTCTTAAAGTGGCTGTCAACTCAACTATAATAAGGCTTACCTGTAGGTGCCCTGCATATCTCCCAAACCTGCACGGTTCAGGATATATGCAGAGTACTAGCTGTGCTGACGTCATTTCGGCACATGCGCAGTGAAGAAACAGCCTCCGTGCCGTTTCTTCACTGTGATCGTGCCGTGACTGGCGGCTCCCACGCCAGTCACAGAGCCGGAGATTGCGGCCCTGGAAGGAAGAGGGGCAGAAAATTGATGCGGCCAGCACAGGGGACAGCGCTGGACATCGCAGGCTTCTTTTGCAGGTAAGTGGCACATAATGGGCTACTATGCGATGCATAGTAGCCCATTATGCATCTACTTTACTTTACCCCATCTGGGTTTACTTCCTCTTTAACTATTCACACTCCACCTAGTGGGGATTTCTGAGGAGGCAGCAGTCTTAAGCACTTTCAGCAGTGATATACTAATACTCATATCCAAAGCGCAGAAAACGAATAGCTTTTATTTCATATTTGTTCCTTGTCTGATGTAATTATAAATAAAATGGAGTTTCGCTATCATTGTACACTGAACAGCCATAACATTATGATCACTGACAGGTAAAGTGAATAATTCTGATTAAAAGTGGGTAGGACATACAGTGAGGGGAAAAAAGTATTTGATCCACTGCTGATTATTTACGTTTGCCCACTGACAAAGAAGTGATCAGTCTATAATTTTAATGGTAGGTTAAATGTAATAGTGAGAGACAGAATAACAAAAAAATCCAGAAAAACACATTTAAAAAAAGTTATATATTGATTTGCATTTTAATGAGTAAAATAAGTATTTGATCCTCTATCAGTCAGCAAAATTTCTGGCTCCCAAGTGTCTTCTATACAGGTAACAAACTGAGATTAGGAGTACTCTCTTAAAGGATATGTGAAATAATGATTGCTGCAATTCAATTAGGGACCACCTAAACACATAACTTATAATAAAGAAAGAATCACGCAAAAAAACTTTAAAGTGTAAATAAATCCCAGTGAATAAGAGCATAAAGTGTAATAAAAGATATATTGAAATCAAATAAAAAGAGAAATAAATATAAACTTCAAAATCTTCAAACGTGAAAGAATTAATATTTGAAACAAATTCCAGTTTGACAGTCCATGTGTAAACTTCCAAAAAACAATATTATTGTTAGAAGAAGCTTCCTCCACCAGGTGCAAAGAGTGGATAGATGAAGTGACACCAATCATATGAATCGGGTACTCTTACCAGAACACCATTGTTTACCTATCTCTAGGCAAACGGACAACACCAGCAGATAGCCTCTGCAAGCTTAAAGATCCGATTCCCCTCCAGCTGACAATCAATCGCACTAGGTGAACCCCCCTTGTGGGGGGTTAAAAGCGCTGCACAACCGCCTGCATAGCGGCACCGTAGCGCCGCTATAACAGCAGTAAATCCCCGCTGAAAGTAGCGGGGATTTACCGCTACCGCCCGCCCCAGTGTGAAAGGAGCCCATGGCAGTGAAACTAATCAAATCACCTGTGCAAAATAATGGAAAGCCTTAAAACATAACCTGTTGGGGCGCTTTGAGGACTGGAGAAACACTGACCTGGAGGATATTGACGGTACCTACAGGTAATCCTTATAAGCTTACCTGTAGGTAAAAGTTAATAAGAGTTAACTACCACTTTAAAAAGCACACATGAACACTCTTCATAGTGAAATTGGTTTAGATCTGAATTGCTATTCCCATCTCTATCCGACTTCTCTGTCTCCTCCAGGGACCGGTCTCCTGGCAGCTCTCAGGAAAAGATTTCAGGATCTGCAAGCTTTCTATATCGCTGTTCCCTGAGTCACCTGCACAGCTGCCAGAGCTCGGAGGGACCTGTTACAGGTACATGGTTCGTAGCTTGGCTCATACTGCATCATATTTAACTCTTTCCACTACCTGACAACCAGCCATACTTACAGTGCATCCAGAAAGTATTCACAGCGCTTCACTTTTTCCACATTTTATGATGTTACAGCCTTATTCCAAAATTAAATTCATTATTTTCCTCAAAATTCTACAAACAATACCCCATAATGACAACATGAAAGAAGTTTGAAATCTTTTCAAATGTATTTAAAAGAAAAAATCACATGTACACATAAGTATGCACAGCCTTTGCCATGACAGTATGATACTCAAACTTGAGCTCATGTGTTTCCTGTTTCCACTGATCATCCTTGAGATGTTTCTACAACTTGACTTGGTGTCCACTTGTGGTAAATTCAGTTGATTGGACATGATTTGGAAAGGCAAACACCTGTCTATATAAGTTCCCATAGTTAACGGTGCATGTTAGAGCACAAACTAAGCCATGAAGTCCAAGGAATTGTCTGTAGACCTCCGAGACAGGATTGTATTGAGGCACAGATCTGGGAAAGTGTACAGAAAAATTTCCCAATGAGCACAGCGGCCTCCATCTGTAAATCCAAGAGGTTTGGAACCACCAGGACTCTTCCTACAGCGTGCTGTCCTGCCAAAATGAGCAATCGGGAGAGAAGGGCCTTAGTCAGGGAGGTGATCAAGAAACTGATGGTCACTCTGACAAAGCTCCAGCGTTTCTCTGTGGAGAGAGGAGAATCTTCCAGAAGAACAACCATCTTTGCAGCACTTTACCAATCAGGCCTGTATGGTAGAGGGCCAGACAAAAGCCACTCCTCAGTAAAAGGCACACGACAGCCCACCTGTAGCTTGCCAAAATGCACCTGAAGGACTCTCAGATCGTGAGAAACCAAATTATCTGGTCTGATGAAATAAAGCTTGAACTCTTTGGCCTGAATGGTAAGTGTCCTGTCTGGAGGAAACCAGGCACCGTTCATCACCTGGCCAATACAATCCCTACAGCAAAGCATGGTGGTGGCAAGAATGTTTTTCAGTGGCAAAAACTGGGAGACTAGTCAGGTTCAAGGGAAAGATGAATGCAGCAATGTACAGAGAAATCCTTGATGAAAAGTAGCTCCAGAGCGCTCTGGACCTCAGACTGGGGTGAAGGATCATCTTCCAACAGGCCAACGACCCTAAGCACACAGCCAAGATAACAAAGGAGTAGCTACAGGACAACTCTGTGAATGTCCTTGAGTGGCCCAGCTAGAGTCTAGGCTTGAACCCGATTGAACATCTCTGGAGAGATCTGAAATTGGCTGTGCACCGTTTCCCATCTAACCTGATGGAGCTTGAGAGGTCCTGCAAAGAAAAATGGGAGAAAATGCCCAAAAATAGGTGTGCCAAGCTTGTAGCATCACACTCAAAAAGACTTGAGGCTGTAACTGGTGGTAAAAATGCTTCAACAAAGTATTGAGCAAAGGCAAATACTTATGTACATGGGATTGTTTTTTGTTTTATTTTTAATAAATTTGCAAAGATTTCAAACAAACTTCTTTCACGTTGTCATTTTGGAGTATTTTTTGAGGAAAAGAATGAATTTAATCCATTTTGGAATAAGGCTGTAACATAACAAAGTGTGGAAAAAGAGAAGCGCTGTGAATACTTTCCAGATGCACTTTACATATTAACCACTTGAGTTCCACCTTGTCTATGTCCCATCATCACCAAGCCATTTTTTTACTGCTGTGATAGTTTGACTGGCAATTAGGCTAAGGGTGATGCAGGAATGCATGCAATATCTTGTGCATTCCCATAGCACACATAAAAATGCACATCCATTTTGCAGGCGTGCAGCAGTGGCAGCAATTATGAATGACACCCCAATGAACTTTGCTGAAGTGCATGAAAAAATGAGTGATAACAAAGTACCCTACGTTTTGGTGAGGTGCAATTACAAAAAGGTTCATACACTACTTTAGGATTATTTCGGATGATTTAGGATACAATAACACCAGGTGTGGTAGGACTGCATTGGGAAGCCATTCCAGAGCAGTCCCACTGCAAGGCAAAGCAAAGTGTCTTCTGTCCTACCCAGCTGGTTCAGCAGCGATGTGCGCTGACATAAACTACTGCGTGCACTACTTTTTTTTTTTTTAGCTCAATGTGAAGCAAATTCACCGTCTCGTACTGCACTGCGGTCAATAGAACGTAATGAAATGTCTTGATGACATTTCAATAAAGTTTGATTTAAAAAAGTGAAAATTGTGATGCGCTGTGATTGGCATATCATCACTACATGTCATCCCATCGTACACCAGCAGCTGTGTTCTAACGCAGCCGCTGGTGTGAATATACCCTTAGATGCGTTGGGCAGCCCATTCAAATGAATGGGCTACCCTCCCACAAAAAGCGCAAAAAAAAGTGTGGCAATATGTGTGCGCTGCTGCATGTGAACCTAGCCTTACTCAGTCACGTAACATTGTGCCCACATGTTTTTTTCAGACCGGACTTTCTTTGGTGATATTTAATAACCACTGGACTTTTTTTTTATTTGTTTCTATATAAGGAGAAAGGGCCAAAAATTTAAAAAAAATCCTGTCAGTTTTAAAACCTATCAAATAAAAGTGGCAGGAGAGTATGAAAACCCTAAAATGACCTTTTTTGGAAGTAGTCACCCCAAGGTGATCTAATTGACACAAATTTGTGAAAATGAAGAAACATGTCATGATTGAGGGCAGTGGATATTGCTCATACAGGTACTGTAATATAGAGGGAGATGAGGGGGTTAATGTTCATATGTGCAGGATAAAAGAAGTTGAGTCATTAATATACAGGTCACAAGAGACAGAATGGAGATCAGATGAACAGGAAAGGATGTGAAAGGGTTAAAAACCGATGCCATTGTCAAACCAACCCCCTCCTACCCTGAATCTGCTGCTGCTAGTGCCCTGGAACTAATGACTGACTATTTATTCATTAGTTCCCCCTTTTATAAATAGCACCCCAAAAATAGACCTGCACCTCCCATGGTGTTTTTCTACAATGCAGTGGTAGGGAAGTAGTTAAAGAACTCAGGACAATTTAAAAAAAAAATAAAAAATGTAATGGGCTGTGTAACAAATAGTTAACTCTAATGAGGTGTATGCCACCTCCAGGATTGCTTCCCTTTATTCTTTACAGCTTCTTTGATGCTGGAGAATATAGCTCTGAGACAGGAGACCTGCTGCTCCTATACACAGAAGCCACACTTGCTTATACACACCTGTTCTCCCCTTGTCCATTCACAGAATGCTGTATATCTTGTGAACCATTTATAAAAGACAAATCCTTTGGTGAATGGTTAAGAGGAGAACAGGGCACATAGTGCAGCTACTGTGTAGGAGAACAGTAGCTCTCATGTGACAGCAATCGAAGTATGGAAAAATGTATACTATCCGGCATCAGTAAAGCAGTAAGGCTCCATTCACACCTTGACATTCTGTATCGCCGTAATTCTGCCGGCGATTGTGGCAAAACAAGAAACACATTTGCGATGCCGTTATTTCTTAATGGCACCCCAAACTCGGTGCAATTTTGCTGCGATTATTGGGTGTCAAATCGTGATACAATCACAGCACAAATCGCGACCGTAAACGTTCCTGGCTCTGTGCCAAGATTTGGTACCTGAGCTTCTTTTTGAGGGTTTTTGGAGCGGAGCATTCGGCCCCAGCAGCTGTCAGACTCTCATAGTGTTTGACAGGCTGCTGGCAGTGGGGCTGGGTGATGCGCTTATGTCATCCACCAGTGGGTAAATGATTGAGCCCTGTGTGTATGGGGCTCAAGGTTCCGTTCACACCTATGCAGGTGGGACAGAGCATGCTCATTTTTGTGCATCGCGTTCAGGGCAGCCCATTCATTTCTGTGGGCTGCCCTATGCACAGAAATTGGACAAAAGAATTGCGTGACCCTTTAACAATTGCACTGCACAAAAATGCATGGTGCATTGTGTTAGCAAATGTGAGGGGGAGTGCCCTTAAGAATTAATGGCAATGCCTTACAGTTAACTTTTCATCAAACAGTACATTTAAAATAGATTCCAGAGTTCCTTTTAAGGCTCAATTCTCACCAGTGTGACATTTTCGACAGCATAGGGCAGCCAAATCACTTCTTGGCTGCCTTATGCGTGACAATTTCAACAATGTAGCTCATGCATTTTTTTTTAAATTTTCTTTGCAGTGAGCCTCATTCGTTCTTGCTATGCGCATTTTGACACATTTTTCATGCAACAAAACACGTGGTGTGGAAGATTAGCTTGTGGGGATCACTTTTCAGGTGAAAAGATTCAGCATGGATGTCAGTTTCTTTAAAGTCTGGTGGCTTGCCAGGTTTATTTTTACAGGTTTGCAAAATCAAGACAAACAGAAACAAAACCTTGCCATCTGGCGCTACACTAAACAAAGAGATTCCTCTCTATACAGTGTGGGGCTGTCCCTGACACCCACAAAACATAAGCACATTGCAAACCTTGTTTTTAGAGTCCAAATTAGCACACACAGCTCTCTCAGCTTTCTCCCTCTGAGATTCAGGATGAGCTCCAGTGAGATCTCTTCCTGATCATTAAATGCAGGTGGAGAGGGGTTTGAGGGGACCAGAAAGTCCGGGCCGGAACCAGCTCTGCCACGGTGGCCGGCAAAAGCTGAGTCGGACTCCTGCTAGTCGCCTCAAAATGATTGCATGCGAGGCGACACATATCGCCCATCCATTGTGGTGCCTCGCATAACGTCACATATCCCCTACCCCCCTCTGGTCAAGCCCCTAGGGTTGAGCAACTGTCCCGACCATGCAGTGGGCCCGAGAACGACCATCTGAGTTATTTTAGAGCCTTTCAGCCCGGTGTTCCACTGAGAACTTAATGGCTGTCGGGCCAGGAACTACCTAGTCACCCGACTACTTTTCTCCCGGTTGTTACACATCCATTTAAGGGGGACATGGTCGATGACTAGCCTGAATGACCTTCCCAGCAGGTAGTATTTTAGGGCCTCTAAGGCCCACTTGATGGTCAGGCACTCCTTCTCCACAATGGCATAATTATTTTCAGGTCTGTTAGTTTCCTGCTTAAGTAGACGACCGGGTGCTCCTCGCCGTCTCTGATCTGGGACAGAACAGCACCTAGTCCCATCTCAGATAAGACGGTTTGAACGACAAACTCCTTTGTGAAGTCCGGGGATAGGAGCACCGGCTGTACACAAAGGGCTTGCTTCAATTTCTAGAAGGCCTTTTCAGCTTCGGGCTTCCACTTAACCATTCCTGATGCTCTACCCTTTGTCAGATCGGTCAGAGGGACGGAAATGGTGGCAGTAGGGGATGGGGCGTTGGTAATACCCTGTAATCCCCAGGAAAACCTGAACCTGTTTCTTGCTCACCAGTTGGGGCCACTTTTGAATGGCCTCGATCTTATTGGTTTGGGGCTTAATTAGACCTCCACCAATCACCTACCCAAGGTATTTGGCCTCCTCGAGACCTATGGCACACTTCTTGGGTTGGCTGTTATACCTGCTACCCTCAGTGAATCTACTACTGCCTGCACCCGGGGCAGATGTGATTCCCAATCTGGGCTGTGGATGATGACATCATCCAGATAGGCCACTGCATAGGGCCGATGCGGCCTCAAAGTCTTGTCCATCATCCTCTGAAAGGATGCAGGGGCCCATGCAGACCAAACAGCATTCGTTTGTATTGGAAGGACCCCTTGGGGGTAGAGAAGGCCAGTTTTTCCTTTGCTGACTCCGTCAGGGGGATCTGCCAGTAGCCGTTAGTTAGGTCTAGGGTTGTTATGTACCGAGCCCCTCCCTACCTATCCACAAGTTTGTGAACGCGCGGCATCGGGTATGCATCAAACTTAGACACTTGATTCAGCTTCTTAAAATCGTTACAGAACCGGATAGTGCCATCGTTCTTTGGGACCAGTACTATAGGGCTCGACCAGGTGCTGTGGGACTCCTCTATCACATCTAACTCCAACATGGTTTTTATTTCTCTCACCACTGCCTCTCGTCTAGCCTCAGCTATTCGGTAGGGCTTTACATTTACACAGACCCCGGGTTCTGTGATTATGTCATGTTGTAGCACAGTGGTCAGTCCGAGTAGGGAAGAGAAAAAGTCTCTATTTTTACTGACAAATTCCTGAACGTCATTTTTGTTGCGTCAGTGACAAGGACTCGGTTATGGGGACATCCGGGACTGGGGTAACCTGTCCTTTTCAGGCATGGGCACTTCCAATAAAGTCTCCCTGTCCTTCCACGGTTTTAGGAGATTAACATGGTAAATCTGCTCTGGGTTCCTTTTCCCAGGCTGGTAAACTTTGTAATTTACTTAACTTAAACTCAAAGGGACCCTGCCACTTTGCCAGGAATTTACTTTCGACCGTGGGGACTAGCACTAGCACTCTGTCCCTGGGGATTTAAAGTTTGGGTCTTGGCATCCCGATTATAAACCCTTCTCTAGGCCTCCTGGACTTGCTCCATAAGCTCTCGTACAAGGGGCAGGACAGCTGCGATTCGTTCCTGCATCAAGGAGACATGCTCTATGATGCTTCTATATGGGGTGGCCTCTCCCTCCAATGTCTCCTTTGCAATATCTAGCAGCCCCAGGGATGTCTACCCTACAAGAGTTCAAAGGGGGGAATACCCCATAGACACTTGCAGAACCTCTTGTATGGCAAACATGAGGTACGGCAGCAAAAAATCCCAATTTTGCCCATCTTTATCCACCACCTTTTTTTAGCATACTCTTGAGGGTCTTGCTAAACCTTTCCACCAGACCGTCAGTTTGGGGGTGGTGAACAGAGGTACGGAGATGGGAGATTTTGTACAATTTACACAATTCCCTGGTCACTCTGGACAAGAACGGGGTACCCTGATCCGTCAAGATTTCTTTAGGGATTCCCACCTGACTAAACACCTGGACCGGTTCCTTGGCGATAGTCTTAGCGGAGGTATTCCGCAAGGGTATGGCCTCAGGATAGCGGGTCGCATGGTCCAGTATCACCAGGATGTGCTGGTGTCCTCGGGGAGATTTTAAAAACTGGTCCCACGAGATCCATGGCAATTCGCTCAAATGGCAGTTCAATTATGGAAAGTGGGACAAGGGGACTATGAAAATGGGGTGACAGGGTTGTGATTTGACAATCAGGGCATGACTCACAGTATTCTTTGATGTCTGCATACAACCCAGGCCAGAAGAGTTTCTGGGTTATCCTCACCCTGGTTTTCTCCATACCCAGATGTCCCCCCCCCCCCCATTACATGACCACTAGCTGTTCCAGTTTGTCCTCTCCGTGTTTCACCACCTGCTACAACAAATCATTTTTAAGCTCCATTAGGGAAAAAGACACCCGCCAATTAGGGTCCACCGGTTCCCCATCCATCACCTTCACATTTTCTCTGGCTCTGAGGAGAGTGACATTCCATAGTTGTTCTGAACAGAAGTCCTCTCTCCGGACCTCTAAGTCAGGGACTACATTAGGTTCACTCTCACAGTCAGGTACAGAGACATGGTCTGGGACATTAGCCATCTGCTGGGAGCCAGCTTCCGACTCCCCAGCCATTACAGGAAAAGGAAGAGGGTCTGGTAAGAACTCCCGTGCCTCCTCAGCCGGGGGAGCTCTTTCCTCCAGGCTCTCTGTGCCTTCCCACAAACTCAAAAAAATGGGGAAAATCCCTCCCCACTAGGGCTTCATGAAGCAGGGAAGGTACCACTCCCACTGAATGGGTCACCCTGCCACAAGGGGTGTCAAATTTGACCAGCTCCGTCTGGTAGTCACGAGTGTCCCTATGGATGCAAATGACCCCGACAGTGCTAGGGTGTAACCTGGCCGGATTTACACAGCTGCTTTTGACCAACGTTCTCACACTACCAGAGTCAAGCAGCTCAGTGGCAGGTTTCCCATCAATAGCAATCACACACATTTACTTTTCCATGCGACTTGATCATGATGCTATACATGCGACCTGTGAAAACAGAGAAATTCATCTTTTCATATAAGCTTTATTACATGGCATGGGTTTATCATTCAGGGGACAATTGGCAGCAATATGTCCCAATGCATTGCATCGGTAGCAATGTATGTGTTCTATACCCAGTCCTCTCAAGGGTCCCCAAGACCTTCCTGGCTTCTTTGGCCAGTCTCCAGGTCTAGAGCCCCCAGTCTCTTTAACCGTATCAGTTTTATCAAATTTCTCCTCGCCCCTGAACCCTGGTAAAGTCTTACCGGGTCCGCCGGGCGATCTTTCACCTCTAGAGACATTGGAGTGGGGCGCAGATGGGTGTAACAAGTCCTCAGCAGTCGTGTATCTCTCGATGAGGTCCACCAGTTGGCTTGCAGTTTTGGGGTCCCCATGTCTCTGGCTGGAGCCATTTCCTGGTAAGGTGAATTAGGTCGAACATCTGTG
The DNA here is from genome assembly GCA_018402905.1 of Glandirana rugosa. Taxonomy (NCBI): domain Eukaryota; kingdom Metazoa; phylum Chordata; class Amphibia; order Anura; family Ranidae; genus Glandirana; species Glandirana rugosa. Next base: position 1,080,361 of record BLSH010307061.1, read on the forward strand.
AAAGGGGTGGCTTGTCGGTGCAATAAGTCCACTGATGCACGCGTTGGGCCCGGACTGCCATGGTGACCCCCAGGCGTGCAAGCATCTCTGCCTTTAGAGTCTCATAGTCCTGGGACTTATCTGCTTCCAGATCGAAATAGGCTTTTTGGGGTTTGCCGGTCAAGAATGGTGCTAGCAGTGCCGCCCACTGTTCTTTTGGCCAACCTTCGCGAAGAGCGACTCTTTCAAAGGTCGTGAGGTAGGCCTCCACATCATCCGCAGGTGTCATCTTCTGCATGTGGTACGAGGCCCGTAACAACTTTGGTTCCACTGTCACAAGAGGTGCGGGCCCCTTTTTTAACTCTAGCAGGGCCTCCGCTACCTCTCGCTGAGCTGCAATAGTCTCTTGTAGAGTTGCCTGTTGTGCTTCAGTGGCTTCTGCGACTTGTCGGTTGATTTCCCTTGGGCTGCATTGGCTTGCAGCAGGGCCTTCAACATTTCCTCCATTTTTGAAAGTTGCCCGCAACCTCCACTATGTGTGGGAGATTAACTAATGGGGATCACTTTTCAGGGGAAAAGATTCAGCCTGGATGTCAGTTTCAGTCTGGCAGCTTGCCAGGTTCATTTTTACAGGTTTGCAAGATCAAAACTTAAACAGAAAACAAAACCTCGCCATCTGGCGCTACATTAAACAAAGATTCCTCTCTATACAGTGTGGGGCTGTCCCCAACACTCACAAAACACAAGCACATTGCAAACCTTGTTCTTAGAGTCCAAATTAGCACACAGAGCTCTCTCAGCTTTCTCCCTCTGAGATCTAGGATCGAGCTCCAGTGAGATCTCTTCCGGATCATTAAATGCATGAAGAGGGGTTTGAGTGGACCAAAAAGTCCAGGCCGGAACTAGCTCTGCCACGGTGGCTGGCAAAACCCGGGTCGGACTCCCGCTAGTCACTTCAAAATGATCCCATGCGAGGCGACAAGTATCGCCCATCCATTGTGGTGCCCCGCACAACGTCACAACGGCTACAATCTGTGTTTGGTCTAAGATTTAATGGCACTGCAATCGCAATAATCGCTTTGGTATGTTCCCAGAACCCGAAGTTGTGAAGGGGCCTTAAACATACAACAAATTGTAATTTGTGCATTGCAGCTTCAGAAAAATGTTGCATTATGATACATTTCAGTTGAGTGGTCGATGTATTTTTTTCATCCCCTATTGTTATATTTTTTCCCACATCTGAGTTCAGAGCTTAAGCTTGCCATACAAGGTTAGAAAATCATTAAAAAAAATGGTAGAATTTCTAAAGATTTGTCAAACCTGCATGAAATAATGCCATCGTATCAATATATGTCGCCTAATTACTGACATTTTATCGATCAATAACAACATAAATGGTTACATTTTAACACATGCATGTGCTGCAGGCTTTTTCACACTGTTTTTGATTCATTCCACTACTAATGTTTAGAAAATTGATCATTTAGGCTCAAAAAACTCGACATGACGGTTCGTTTTTATGCCATTAAACATTGCATTTCGATAATCGAAATTAGCCCACTAACGTTTCGAAAGTTGAATGATCGAGCACGTTGAATGCTTTTTCGAACAATTTTCTAACTGTGTATGGTCACCATTACTGTCTAGTAAAAGTGAGAGTCACAGAAGTCATGACATACTATGCTGACACCCTGATTAGAGCAGTAAGGATCAACTTTCTTGATAAAGGGGACCTCAAGTGTGGCCCTTGACATCATCAAAGGGTCATGGATAATATTTAGTAAATGTAATTATACAGAAAGCTGCCACATACAGGAGATGGTCAAAGACAATGGGGATATTACAAGAGATGGCCACAGGCTACAGATACTGCATGTTTGAGGAACTGTCGTGGCCTGGAGACATGCTTCAGGTCAGGAGACAGTCATTGACCAGAGACACATTTCATGAGACTGCTAGAGATCACTACAATTACAGCCTATCTACAAATCCATGCTTCCACATTTATGTTCCCTACAACCCCCTTTAAGAACACACAGTATCTCACAAAAGTGAGTACACCCCTCACATTTTTTGTAAATATTTTATTCTATCTTTTCATGTGACAACACTGAAGAAATGACACTTTGCTACAATGTAAAGTAGTGAGTATACAGCTTGTATAACAGTGTAAATTTGCTGTCACTTCAAAATAACTCAACACACAGCCATTAATGTCTAAACCGCTGGCAACAAAAGAGAGTACACCCCCAAGTGAAAATGTCCAAATTGGCCCCGATTAGCCATTTTCCCTCCCCGATTTCATGTGACTCGTTAGTGTTGCAAGGTCTCAGATGTGAATGAGGAGCAGGTGTGTTAAATTTGGTGTTATTGCTCTCACTCTCTCATACTGGTCACTGGAAGTTCAACATGGCACCTTATGGCAAAGAACTCTCTGATGATCTGAAAAAAAGAATTGTTGCTCTACATAAAGATGGCCTAGGCCAGGGGTAGGGAACCTGTGGCTCTCCAGCTGTTGTAGAACTACATTTCCCATCATGCTTCTGGGAGTAATTGTATCCATAAGCCTTGCAATGCCTCATGGGAAATGTAGTTCTACAACAGCTGGAGAGCCACAGGTTCCCTACCCCTGGCCTAGGCTATAAGAAGATTGCCAAGACCCTGAATCTAAGCTGCAGCTCGTGGCCAAGACCATACAGCAGTTTAACAGGACAGGTTCCACTCAGAACAGCCCTTGCCATGGTCGACCAAAGAAGTTGAGTGCACATGCTCAGCATGATATCCAGAGGTTGTCTTTGGGAAATAGCCGTATAAGTGCTGCCAGCATTGCTGCAGAGGTTGAAGTGGTGGGGGGTCAGCCTGTCAGTGCTCAGACCATATTCCGCACACTGCATCAAATTGGTCTGCATGACTGTCATCCCAGAAGGATGCCTCTTCTAAATAAACACTCACAGGCTAGTCTAGGTAAGCACCAATTTGGTCTGTTCCTGGGGTACACCTTGGACTCCTATGCTATATTATATCACATTATAGTATATGTGGCCCTTTTATAGTATGTTACAGCTATATCTATCGTTCATTAATTATAGTTACCAGTGTGTCCCCAGTGTGTCCCCATACCTGACAAGTGCAACTGTGGGTCGGCGGGGGTGCGGTCCCTAGGACTGGCCTCCCAGGGAGTTCCCCTGGGAATCGAGGGGGTGCGTGGG
>BLSH010307061.1:1097326-1111442 GCA_018402905.1 Glandirana rugosa
AAGTTTCCCCCCTCACATATACTAATGTGCCACAAACAGGAAGTTAATATCACCAACCATTCCCATTTTATTAAGGTGTATCCATATAAATGGCCCACCCTGTACTATGTGCAATATTCTGCATTGGGCTTCCTATGATATACTATGTGCAATATTCTGCATTGGGCTTCCTATGATATACTATGTGCAATATTCTGCATTGGGCTTCCTATGATATACAATGTGCAATATTCTGCATTGGGCTTCCTATGATATACTATGTGCAATATTCTGCATAGGGCTTCCTATGATATACTATGTGCAATATTCTGCATAGGGCTTCCTATGATATACAATGTGCAATATTCTGCATTGGGCTTCCTATGATATACTATGTGCAATACTCTGCAAGGAGCTTCCTATGATATACTATGTGCAATATTCTGCATGGAGCTTCCTATGATATACTATGTGCAATATTCTGCAAGGAGCTTACTATGATATACTATGTGCAATACTCTGCAAGGAGCTTCCTATGATATACTATGTGCAATACTCTGCATTGAGCTTCCTATGATATACTATGTACAATATTCTGCATTGAGCTTCCTATAATATACAATGTGCAATATTCTGCATTGGGCTTCCTATGATATACTATGTGCAATATTCTGCAAGGAGCTTCCTATGATATATTATGTGCAATATTCTGCAAGGAGCTTCCTATGATATACTATGGGCAATATTCTGCAAGGAGATTCCTATGATATACTATGTGCAATACTCTGCATTGAGCTTCCAATGATATACTATGTGCAATACTCTGCAAGGAGCTTCCTATGATATACTATGTGCAATATTCTGCATGGAGCTTCCTATGATATACTATGTGCAATATTCTGCATGGAGCTTCCTGTGATATACTATGTGCAATGCTCTGCAAGGAGCTTCCTATGATATACTATGTGCAATACTCTGCATTGAGCTTCCTATGATATACTATGTGCAATATTCTGCAAGGAGCTTCCTATGATATACTATGTGCAATATTCTGCAAGGAGCTTCCTATGATATACTATGTGCAATACTCTGCATTGAGCTTCCTATGATATACTATGTGCAATACTCTGCAAGGAGCTTCCTATGATATACTATGTGCAATACTCTGCAAGGAGCTTCCTATGATATACTATGTGCAATATTCTGCATTGGGCTTCCTATGATATACAATGTGCAATATTCTGCATTGGGCTTCCTATGATATACCATGTGCAATATTCTGCATTGGGCTTCCTATGATATACAATGTGCAATATTCTGCATTGGGCTTCCTATGATATACTATGTGCAATACTCTACAAGGAGCTTCCTATGATATACTATGTGCAATATTCTGCATTGAGCTTCCTATAATATACAATGTGCAATATTCTGCATGGAGCTTCCTATGATATACTATGTACAATATTCTGCATTGGGCTTCCTATGATATACAATGTGCAATATTCTGCATTGGGCTTCCTATGATATACTATGTGCAATATTCTGCATAGGGCTTCCTATGATATACTATGTGCAATATTCTGCATAGGGCTTCCTATGATATACTATGTGCAATATTCTGCATAGGGCTTCCTATGATATACAATGTGCAATATTCTGCATTGGGCTTCCTATGATATACAATGTGCAATATTCTGCATGGAGCTTCCTATGATATACTATGTGCAATACTCTGCAAGGAGCTTCCTATGATATACTATGTGCAATATTCTGCATTGGGCTTCCTATGATATACTATGTCCAATATTCTGCATGGAGCTTCCTATGATATACTATGTACAATATTCTGCATGGAGCTTCCTATGATATACTATGTGCAATATTCTGCATTGGGCTTCCTATGATATACTATGTGCAATATTCTGCATTGAGCTTCCTATAATATACAATGTACAATATTCTGCATTGGGCTTCCTATGATATACAATGTGCAATATTCTGCATTGGGCTTCCTATGATATACAATGTGCAATATTCTGCATTGGGCTTCCTATGATATACTATGTGCAATACTCTGCAAGGAGTTTCCTATAATATACAATGTGCAATACTCTACAAGGAGCTTCCTATGATATACTATGTGCAATACTCTGCATTGAGCTTCCTATAATATACAATGTGCAATATTCTGCATTGGGCTTCCTATGATATACTATATGCAATACTCTGCAAGGAGCTTCCTATGATATACTATGTGCAATATTCTGCATGGAGCTTCCTATGATATACTATGTGCAATATTCTGCAAGGAGCTTACTATGATATACTATGTGCAATATTCTGCAAGGAGCTTACTATGATATACCCTGTATACCCCATCTGGGACCATGTATACCCTTTCTGGAACCCTGTATATCCTATCTGGGGCTCTGTTTACTGATATATGGCAACTCTGTATACTGCTATATAGTGACTCTGTATACTGCTATCTGGTGACTCTGTGTACTGCTATCTGGTGACTCTGTATACTGCTATATAGGGACTCTGTATACTGCTATATAGGGACTCTGTATACTGCTATCTGGGACTCTGTATACTGCTATCTGGTGACTCTTTATACTCCTAACTGGTGATGCTGTATACCACTATCTGGTGATGCTGGGCTGTATACTCCTGACACAAGGGGTGGAAACGATAAGGGGGTGGGGTTTATGAGAAGTGGGAGGGAGAAGTCAAAAAGGAAGGGCAGGGTCTGGTGACCCCCCCATCCTAAAATTTCACCAGCTGCCACTGAATCAGATATAACAGCATATTGTCTGGAGAGGTGCAATCTTAATTGTTTTTAGTGTTCATTTAGTAAACAGATACACTTGGATGGCGGCGCCTATGTTTACTTTTGTTTTTACAGTGCTTTTATGTTGTTTATGCCAAATTCTGGCCCTACCATCTGAATGTCACAGCTGAAATAGAGACTTAGGCAACCTTTTTTTCTATCTTCTATTGTGCAATTTTGGTGAGCCTGTGTGAATTGTAGACTCAGTTTACTGTTTTTAGCTGACAGGAACAGCACCCGGTGTGGTCTTTTGCTGCTGTAGCCCATCTGATTCAAGGTTTGATGTGCTGTGCGTTCAGAGATAGTATTCTGCATACCTTGGTTGTAACGAGTGGTTATTTGTTTTACTGTTTCCATCATCTCAAACGAGTCTGCCCATTCTCCTCTGATGTCTGACATCAACAAGGCATTATCGTCCACACAGGTGCCGCTCACTGGATATTTTCTCTTTTTCAGATCTTTCTCATTAAACTCTAGAGATGGTTGTGTGTGAAAATCCCAGTAAAAAAGTCACTTAAATCTCCTTTTTTTCCCATTCTGATGCTTGGTTTGAACATCAGTAAGTCGTCTTCACCACATCTAGATGCCTAAATGCATTGAGTTGCTACCATGTGATTAGCTGATTAGTAATTTGTGTTATCAAGCAATCGAACAAGTGTACCTAATGAAGTGGTCGGTGTGTGTGTGTATATATATATATCTCCACTTCCAGCCTGCCATATAGCAAAATGACAGCTGGAAAGTGGTTGCATTATCCTGACTGGGCGTCAGATGACATCTAGCAGGATAAGCCGTGGGGGCGCGCAGCGCAGTGATCGGTGGTGTGGTGTTTCAGTCTGACACACCCCATCTCCGATCTAGGTAAAGAGCCTCTGAGGTAGGCTCTTTACCACGTGATCAGCTATGTCCTTAGGATGTGGTTAAGAGCCAATCACAGCGGCTCTTTACCACACGATCAGCCGTGTCCAATCACAGCTGATCACGGTGTAAACAGGTAAAGCCGTGTATCGGCTTTTACTTTCTTTCTGGTGCACTTTATGAGACCTGCATGATCCATGGTTCGCAATGATAGGAAGCTTGCAGCTGTGTGTGATTGTCTAGTAATCCAAAAGAAGTCCAGGGAGAAGGAATACTTTGGACTAACTGCAAGCCTAAAGACTTGGCTAAGATCCAGCCCTGTTCTTTTATTTGCACACCTCTGGTTTGAGGACCTAGGATAACAGTCAACACTAAGAGTGAAGCACCATATGAACAGATGGGCCCCCTTTTTATAACCATTCCACCTTTCCACAGACCCTTAAAGATCCCCTCCCTCCCACCTGAGACCCTACTACTACCCCCATAGAGACAACCTTTCTTCAAACTGATGTTTACATTAAAGCCCCTCTCCTGATATCCCTTGCCAAAAGTAGTTATGTTATTTATTTGGTGTGGCTTCATTTTGTTTTGGTATACATAAGGGGATTTACTAAAATGATTGCACTCAGAATCTGGTGCAGCTGTGCGTGGTAACCAATCAGCTTCTAACTTCCACTTGTTTAATAAAGCTTTGACAATTAGCCCATGTTCACACTGAGGGTGGGATTGGAATAGTTCGTGTTCAGCTGGACGTGCACAGTTTCAAACCGGCAATTCAGTTCAACTTCCAGGGGCGATATGATAGACATCTGTGTAGGTTCATGTGCAGATGTCAATTGAAATCGCCCCCGAAGTCGCCAAAAGTAGTGCAGAAACTACTTTTTGGAATCGGTGTGGCGCTGCACAGTGGTCGTCACACCGATTCGGATGGTGCCATTGTCGGCAATCGGCTCCGATTTGGCATGTTATTTGACATGTCAAATTGGCCCAATGTGAATGTGGGCTAAAACCTGGAAGTTGATTGGTTACTATGCACAGCTGCAGCAGTTTTAGTAAATCTCCCATGAGAATTGTTAATTATAGTTAAATAAAAGGGCTGCTGTGGTCGATATAAACCAATGTCAAGCTGCGCACCAACCAAGGGTTTATTTGTAGTCATAATGGGAGGGCTGCATTGATAAACCCATCAGTCATGAACTCTAAGGCCTCATACACACGGATGTTTCTTAAAAAATAAACAAAACGTCAGGCCCGACGTTAAGGAATAAAAATCGGCGTTTTCGGCGTTATGCATCGACGTTAGTGAGCATCGGCGTCAATAGGCGTTTTTTTTTAAAAAATCATCCCTCTGCTATTTTTCAACCTAAAAACGTCGGCGTCAAAAAACGCCGGTTAACGCCGGTACAATATTAGTTGGCGTTCGTTGGCGTTTTGTGGCGTTGGCATCAAAAAATGCCAAAACGTTACAGCCTCGGAACGCGCTGGCCGTGGGTTCTAGTTTCAGCTCACTACTACACGCCATCTACAGCTCAAAAACGTCAGCGTTTTTATGTGGCCAATGACTAACATGGAGAGCTGCAAAAAATGCCAGAAAACGCTGTCGTCAAAAAACGTCCGTGAGTATGAGGCCTAAGGCTTCATACACACGGGCGTTTTTTACAGCTGCGTTTTTTGCAGCTCTCTATCTTATTCAATGGCCCCATAAAAACGCTGATGTTTTTGAGCTGTAGATGGCGTCGGCGTTTGTGAGCTGAAAGCAGAACCCACAGCCAGCTCGTTCTGAAGCTGCAGCGTTAGAGCGTTTTTGACACTGAGCCGGCAAAACTTTCACTAACGCCCATTAACGCCATAGCGGCATTAACCAGTGTTTTTAGAGCTGGCAGAGGAATGTTTTTTTAAGCAAAACTTGACGTAGCGCTGATGCTCACTAACGCGCATTAACGCCGATGCAAAACTCAGACGAAATCACGTTTTTGACGACAATTTTTTCCTGACGTCGGTCTCGACGTTACAGCTCGTTTGTGATCATTATGTGAACCCAAAGTGCATACCCAAAACTTTTTATTTTGGTTTTGTATTTACAGTGAATCAAGGTCTATAGTTGGCCCGGATGATGAAGGTTCTTGTATATAATTTGCCAAATGTGCCATAGGAGACATTTGCTTTTAAACACTCATCGGGCGGGCGGGGGGGGACTGATTAATAAAACACATTTCTATTTGAAGGCTGCTGAAAAGGCACCAAAGCTCTATCCTAATACTGTGCTCTAGGCAGCATATTAGCAACAAATGCTCCTTCACCACTTCTTGCTTACTGGGCACTTAACCACTTCAGCCCCGGAAGGATTTCCAGCTTTAGGACCGGAGCCCTTCTTGCGATTCGGCGCTGCGTCGCTTTAACTGACAATTGCGCGGTCGTGCGACGTTGTACCCAAACGAAATTTGTGTCCTTTTTTCCCCACAAATAGAGCTTTCTTTTGGTGGTATTTGATCACCTCTGCGTAATTTCTGATAGCCGCTATAAACAAAAGAAGAGCGACAATTTTGAAAAAAAAAACAAATTTCTTACTTTTTCCTAAAATACAAATCCAAAAAAAAAATATAAAAAAACATTTTTTTTCACCGTATTCTTCCTCATATTTGCGATAAAAAAAAATCGCAATCGGCTTTTATTGATTGGTTTGCGCAAAAGTGGTCGCATTTACGGATGATGAGAATTCATTTTTGGGGTTTTTAATTTTTTTTTATTTTTTACTAATAATGGCGGCGATCTGCGATATTTCAGCAGACATGGCGGACCATTGTGACACTTTTTTGGGACCATTGGCATTTATACAGCGATCAGTGCTATAAAAATGCACTGATTACTGTGTAAATGCCATTGGCAGTGAAGGGGTTAACCTGCGGGGGGCGCTCTAAGGGTTAACTATGTTCCCTGGGCGTGTTCTAACTGTATGGGGGATTGCCTAGCTGGGGAAGGGAAGTGGTCACAGCCTTCACGTAAAGGAAGGCTGTGATCACAGCCCTTCCCCCTCACACAGAGCGGAGGTCCCTGTTTACATACACGGACCTCCGCTCACTCGCTCCGGGGGGGCCATCGCGGGTTGCCGGCGGCAATCGAAGCCGCCGCACCCGCTCCCTGGCCCCCCCTGGACACAGTGAGCGCGTGCGCGCTCACTAAACTCGTTCCCGCAGCCGCCGTCGTATGACGGCGATTTGCGGGAACGAGCCACTTTGCCGCCGTCAGATGCCGATCGGCGGTCGGCAAGTGGTTAAACCCCCCTCCTGCCCAGACCAATTTCCAGCTTTCAGCGCTATTGCGCTTTGAATGACAATTGCGCCGTCAACACTGTACCCAAGTGAAATTTGTATCATTTTCTTCCCACAAATAGAGCTTTCTTTTGATGGTATTTAAGCACTGCTGGGCTTTTTATTTTTTGCTAAAAAAAACAAAAAAAGACTGAAAATTTGAAAAAAAAAAAAGTTTCATAGTTTGTTATAAAATTTTGAAAACAGGTAATTTTTCTCCTTCATTGATGTGCACTGATGGGCACTAATAGGCTGGACTGATGGACACTGATAGGCTGCATTTATGGGCACTGATATGGCGGCACTGATGGGCGGCACCAACGGGCGGCACTGATGGGTGGCACTGATGGGCACAGATTGGGCATGGGTAGGTGACACTGACTGGCAGCACTGGTATGTGGCATTGATGTGGCACTGATGGGCACTGGTTGGCAGCACTGATGTGCATTCATAGATGGCACTTGTGGGCACTAATAGGTGACACTCTTGGGCACTAGTAGGCTGCACTGATGTGCACCTGTAGGTGGCACTGGTAGATGGCACTGGAGGGCACTGCATAGCAGCAGTTCCTCTCCGTGTGCGGGACCAATGTCCCTCTGTCTGCAGCCGGTGATTGGCCTTTTTTTTTTTTCTTTTTACCGATCTTTTGTTTACATCACGTGATCAGCTGTCATTGGCTGACCGCTGATCACGTGGTAAGGGGCCGGGATCTGTGATCAGCAGAGTCTCATAGACTTGATCACAGAGCGCGCCCCGCCCGTCTCGCAGGCACACGCAGGCGGCTCGTGCACGGGAGGACGTCCATGGACTTCCACTCAGCAATACAGGTCCGTGCTGTAGCCGTCTTCCGGCTATAGCGCAGATGTCAAAAGGTTAGTATAAAACAGATGTTTGATCACCCATACTAATGGCATACTTGGCTCTTCCTGACCAGCCATGCATGGACACTTCACCAGTAGAGTCGGTCTACCAATGTGTTCTGCAGGACTGAGCATTCTGTTTAACATCTGGGTCCCACCTAGGGTTGCCATCTCATCCCTTTAAAACCAAACACATATTAATTACAAGGGTTCTGTGGCTGATTAAGGTGGTAATTAACTCACTTGGTGTCCTATCTGCATTAAATTAGCCTCAGAACCTGTGTAATTCATATGTGTTCGGGTTTAAAGGGATGAGGTGGCAACCCTAGTCCCACTATATATCCAGGAAGCATTGACAGCTCCTGTATGAATGACCCCTGCAAGCAGCATTGACAGTTTTCATTCATAAATGCAGTGTAATGATATTTCTACAACACATCTTGGTTTCATAGTTACATAGTGGATAAAGTTGAATAAAGACATCAGTGCATCCAGTTAAACCTGTGTAGGTGTATGACTGTGTATGTATTTATGTTTCTATTATTTCCTATGTCCCTGTATATTACTATGATACCCATCTAAGAGCTTTTTCAACTTATGGACACTCTCCACTGACACCACCAATTTTGGAAGGGAGTTTCACATCCTTACCATTGCAACAGTCAGGGGCGTTGCTAGGTCTACAAAAGATCTGGGGCTAGAGCCCATAGCAGCAAAGTAAAGAAAATCATACGCTTGAGTGGGCATACACATGTATATAATATACGTGTGTGTGTGTATATATATATATATATATATATATACATATATATATATAAAATATTGTTACATACCTGAGTGTGGATTCCCCTTACATCAGGGTCCCCAGAGAGACATACTTGCTAATTGCAGAACTGCACCCACCCGGTAAGAGACTCGGGGCTATAGCCCCAATAGCCACCCCCTAGCAACGCCCCTACCAACATTAAAGAATCCCGTATGCAGTTTGTGATTAAACTGCTTCTCATCCAACTTCACTGAAAAGCCCTGTGTATTCTCAAGTGACCTAAGACTGAATAGTTTTTTCCTATGTTAGGACCACAATTTATATATGTGTACATTGCAATCATATCTCCTCTTATGCGTCTCGTTTACGTTTAATGCTTGAAGTTGTTCCTTGTAACTGAGGTCCTCCAGTCTCCTTATCAGTTTTGTTGCCCTCCAGTTTTAGCAAATCCCTCTTGAGGACTAGAGACCAGAACTGGATGGCATACTCAAGATGCGGCCGAACCAGACTGTTGTAAAGTAGTAGGATCAGTGGCGCAGTGGCTGCCCGTCCAAAACCTGGAAGCTGATTGCGCCCGGCTCCTAATCTCCATGCAGGGCGCCGAACTCATGGATTTCAATGATTTTGTTTTATTTTAAACACGTGATTATAGCTGGAGGCTCTAATTGGTTTAAAAAAAGGTGGGCTCAGGGCGCAGATCACTGTGCCCCGGGTCCACCAACTTGTGTGACATTAGAGAATTAATAGTCGCATATGTCCTCCTGCTTCTCCTCCCGGCCAATCAGGAAGCGGCTTCTGAGACCCGATTAGCCCCACACCTCTACCATTGTAACACCATCAATTGCACGGTTGTGTAGTGCCAGTGGATCACCCTGTTTTGATCAATTGATCGGGAGCCACGGGGGGAGGTGGTTTCGAGTGAGGGGGCCAGTTCTGCTTGCCGCCCCCCCCCCAAATTATACCACCAGCCGAGTAGGATTATAGTCTTCTCTCTTGAGTGGATACCCTTCCTAATGTATTCTAATAGTCTGCTAGCATTGCTGGCTGCACCTTGGAATTGCATTCTAGTGGATAGGTCTATCTTTTCGTTTTTGTTAAACTATTTATTGATGGTGGATTTATTCACGAAGGACATCTAAGCCCCACGGTCTCAACATTGAGTGGGATGTCAATGCCTTTATTAAAGCAGAGTTACAGCCAAAAATTAAACTCAAATAAAAGAACACCCTCCCCCCAACTTTTTTTTGGATTTTTTTTTTGTACCTTTTTGGCATGTTTTCTTCTGGACTCCTGTCCCATGTCACTGCGGCGAGGTACGTCACTTCTGTGGTTTTATCATGGCCTCCTCCTTCCCCACTGATGCCTTCTGGGACCTGTGTGTCCCCTAGAAGACAATGGGACCATTCAGAAAGTGTTGTGTGACTCACGCTGAAGGCTTCACTGCCGGTTTCCCTTATTTGCAATACCGGTGCCTGCACCAGAAGCCGATGGACAGCTTGGGGTGCCGACACCTGGACAGGTTAGGGACAATATTTGTAGCTGCTGACTTTTCATTTTTTGTTCCCCCGGGCTGAAACTGCTTTAATAATAGCTGAGGTCCCTCTGTCTATTTTAAGTATCGTGTCAATGTTTTTATCAACCAACAGGTGATCGAGCATCCGCTATGAATTTTTCTAGTTTATTTTGTTGTATATTATGTTAAACTTTTGTATGGTGAGTGTTTATGTGATTACTAAATAATTGTCAATGGTGGTATTTTGTATTGTTGATAATATTTGTAGTTTTGAACCAGAAGGTGGCGCTAAGGTCCATTTCATCGTCCATTCCTGAAATTGGGATTAGCTCTTTATTTAACCACTTTCTGACCTGCTCACGCTGATATACTGAGGCAGGTCGGCTATCCTGCGTGAACCGACGTACCTGTACGTCGGTCCATACATGTGGGATTGCAGGGGCCGCGTGCCGTGGGAGCACGCCCACGGGTCCTGTGGACTCGATGTCCACCCGCGACCCGCGATTGCTCTGTACAGAGACAGAACGGGGATCTGCCAATGTAAACAAGGTGGATCCCTGTTCTGACAGGGGACATGACAGAGATCTACTGTTCCCAGTGATCGGGAACAGTGATCTCTGTCATGTCCCTGGCAGCCCATCCCCCCTACAGTTTGAACACACCTAGGGAACACAGTTAACCCCTTGATTGGCCCCTAGTGTTAACCCCTTCCCTGCCAGTGTCATTTTTACATTGATTAATGCATTTTTATAGCACTGATCAATGTAACGTCATTGGTCCCCAAAAAGTGTAATTTGGGATTAATCTGTCCGCCGCAATGTTGCAGTCCCGCTAAAAATCGCAGATCACCGCCATTACCAGTAAAAAATAAATATATGTCCATAAATCTACCCCGTTTTTGTAGACGCGATAACTTTTGCGCAAACCAATCAATATACGCCTTTTGCGATTTTTTTTTACCAAAAATATGTAGAAAAACACATACTGGCCTAAACTGATGAATACATTTATTTATATATATATATATATATATATACACACACATATATATATTTTTTTGGATATGTATTAACAGAAAGTAAAAAAAAAAGTTTTTTTTCTTCAAAATTGTCTTTTTTTGCTTATAGTGCAAAAAATAAAAACCGCAGAGTAGATCAAATGCCACCAAAAGAAAGCTTTATTTGTGGAAAAAAAGGACTAAAATTTTGTTTGGGTACAACGTCGCATGACTGCGCAATTGTCAGTTAAAATTACACAGTGCCGTATCGCAAAAAATGGCCTGGTCAGGAAGTGTGTAAATCCTTCCAGGACTTAAGTGGTTAAAGACATTGGGGAGATTTACTACAACTGGAGCACTCAGAATCTGGTGCAGCTGAGCATGGTAGCCAATCAGCTTCTAACTTCAGCTTGTTTAATTAAGCTTTGGCAATTAAACCTGGAAGCTAATTGGTTTCTATACAGAGCTACACCAGATTTTGCACACTTCCATTTTAGTAAATAACCCCCATTGTTCTATTAAACTTTTTATTAAATCATTTTTGGTCCTTATTTTATTTGTATTCCTGGCCAGGTTCTCTTTGTCTTGCCTCCAAATAGCTGGCTTGGTGATTATACTTCGGACCGGTGTCATTTCCAGGTTCCGGCTCCGTGTACTGAGCAGGTGTCTTCCGGCCCCAGGCCATTTCCGCTTCTGGTTAAGAACGACCTTTTTGGTCCCGGCGTCATTTCCGCTTTTAAAGTCATTTAATAAGTCATTTTTTTGAGATTTGGAACGCAATTAGTGGAAGGTGGATCTTTCTCGCCCCCCACCCTATAAATAGTGCTGTGACCGATGCTGGCCACACCCCTGATGAAGTCTGATTACAATGAAACGCGTTGGCTGAAGGTTGGACGTGTGACGTCACAGCGCATGGGGACCGTGGCCATCTTGTTGGTTGGAAACTTTTATATGCTGTTGAGGACATGCTTAATTTGACCACGTACATTGTGTGCATCCTGGAATATTCTAATAAACATTGAAGTGTTTTTACATACAACACCATAAGGCGGGTTTGGTCTCCCTTGTGACATACATGTATAGTGATCTGACCTCTGGAGGGACTATCCAAGAAGGGAGACCACGATTGAGCTGTAAAATCTATGAAGTCCATTGAGAGTCTGACCATGCTTAGTGGCTGACCGAGCGCTGTTTGACCCGTTATAACTTGGTGGGCTATACCTGAGGGTAAGAGGCCCAGTGTGTGTGGGTGTAGGTGGAGGATTCTTTTCCTCACTTAGGCCTGCTTCACACCTATGCATTTTTTAGTGCATGTTCAGTTTTTCAGAAACACATTACAGTCCATTTACCATGGCTTCCTATGGGTCACATTCACAGCTGTGCATTTTATGGAAAGGGCCAGGGACTTTTTTCTTGGTTTTGGTCCCATAGCCTTTAATGGATCAAAAACATGTATTGAAAAACGCAAAATGCACCTGGAATATGCAAACCGCAACCTGCATAGGTGTGAACCAGGCCTAACGGGAGAATATTAGTAATACACCTTTCATTTCTTTGGATCTATACCGACATTTTTTTAAGGATTTTTTTTTTTAGATTTTATTTCTATTCTTGTCAGTTGTTGCCAACAGTTTGTGCTTGCCGCTTTTTCTAGGTTTATTTTGTTACCTGGATTTTTTATATTTTGTAGTTAACCACTTGCTTACTGGACATTTTAAGTGGTTGCAAACCCCTTTAACCTGCAGGTAAGCCTATAATAAGGCTTACATGTAGTTTCAGTAAATATCTCCTAAACCTGCACGATTTATGAGATATTCATTGTATCCGCATGTGCTGACGTCATTGACACATGCACAGTGAAGAAACGGTCCGAAGGTGACGTTTCTTCCATTCTTGTGCTGTGACCGGCAGCTCCCCTCATCGCAGATCTGGCCAATCACAGTGCTGGAGCCTGCGCTGTGATTGGCCAGAGCCCGTGAACCCGGTAGAAGCTCCGGGAGACATGTCGCCGGTCACAGCGGTGTTCGGGGACTGCTGCAATGGCGTCAATCTAAGGTACGTATTTCATAATGAGCTAGTATGTGATGCATACTAGCTCATTATGCCCTTGTCTTGCAGTTTTTTTTTAATATGGTTTTACAACCACTTTAAAGTGGATGTAAACCCGATTCATGAAATTTGAGCTAGGCACGTAGATCTTCTGTGTTTTCTTATCTCTCTTCAAAGCACTTAGTCTCGTAGCTGTCTCTTGCTTAGTAGCTGTTAGCCTAACAAGTTTTCCGAGACGGGAGATAGAAGTGTGTGTCAGGGGAGGTCGCTATAAATAGATGAACAGTCAAATTGTTGTCTAAGAGCCAAGCTATGCACATTGCTTTCTGCCTTTGCCTATGAGAAGAGGGGGTGTGTGCCTTTCCTCCAATCAGCTGTCTTGGCTGTATTCCAATAATCCACTCCCAGAAGTAACCAGGAAGAGAAAAATGTTAACATGATCTCCACTTTCAAAAGGATATATACAGAAGACAGCAGATATACATGTAATACGTATATAGGGAGATTTGTTTCATCCCTGTGTATCATTTAAGGCTTTTCACTTCATTGGATATATGGAGGGTTTACATTCACTTCAAACCTCCTTCCTGTCCAGGCCAGGCCAATTTTCAGTGCTGTCACTCTTTGAATGACAATTACACGGTCATACTACACTGTACCCATATGACATTTTTATTTTTCACACAGAGCTTTCTTTTGTTGGTATTTCATCACTACTGGGGTTTTTATTTTTTGCTAAACAAACAAAAAAAAGACAGAAAATTTTGAGAAAAAAAAAAGTTTCATAGTTTGTTATAAAATTTTGCAAACAGGTATTTTTTTCCTTCATTGATGAGCGCTGATGAGGCTGCACTGGTTGGTGACATAGGCAGCACTGGTAGTGGGCACTGCTTAGCAGAGTTGAGGGGGATGGAGAAGAGGGGGGTGAGCAGAGTTGGGGGGATGGAGAA
>BLSH010307061.1:1162297-1172711 GCA_018402905.1 Glandirana rugosa
GCCCCCCCCCCCCCCCCCCGACTCCTGGCTCCAATGTGTTCCTGCACAGTAAGGTAAGAGCGGGCCCGAGACAAAGGGTAGACAGGTTCCCTGGAGGTAGAGTTCACATGGGAGAAGGAGGGGAGGACGCATCACATGGTATGCCCCCCCACCCCCGCAATCTAGAGCAGATCAGGCCGTGCTTCCTATAGCACCCCCAGTCCCATCGGCAGCATAAGTGATTGCAGGACCCTGTGAAGCTGCCCTGCGCTCTGAGCACTCCTCTTTGTTCCTGGTGGCTGTATTCACTAAAGAAGCCACGCCCCTTCCACCGCGTGTAGCAGAGAATGCCCGGAGTCTATACTGAGGCTCCATGCACACTGGGCTTAAAAAACTCCAGTTCCCCTGGCAGAAATAACACTCATGTAGAACGTCTCTTATGCAAAAAGTTTAGAAGAGTTTTTTGCGGGTTTTTTTTCTGCCAGAAAACTCCAATCAGGAACATAAAGCACAGAGGTGTATCTAGAGCCTTCAGGGCCCCGGTGGAAGAAATTATGAAGGGCCCCTTGACCCCTGGCCAGGGCCCTTCCCTCTTCCCATTGATCCTGGGACTATTTACCCCCATTGCGGGTCCCTTTATTACGGTACCGCAGCGGGGCCCATTCACAAGTTCTGCACCAGGCCCCCTCTCTGCCATCTTCGGGCCTCCCCATTGTGGTGACATGCCAGGGCCCGGTCACAATTGCAACCTTTGTAATCCTGATAGTTTCCTCACTGGTGCCAGTAGTTTTTAATTATATTTTTTTTTTTTTACCATTTATTTTTATTTTGTTTACAATTTTTTATTTTTACAATTTTTTAAAATTTTTTGGAGCTTTGTTGGGGGACTTTGATGAGATATCAGGGGTCTAAACAAACCTCAGCCCTTAATCTCCATCTGTGTAGCCTCAGCTGCACAGAATGAATGGACAGGAATAGATGTGCACCGAGCCTCCCATTCATTCAGAAACCGAAGTATAGTAAAAACAGTTTACTATGCTTCAGTTATGAATGAACCAATTGGTACCAATTACTGACTCTGTTCATTCAGAAAAGGAAGGAGCCGGTAAATGACAAATTTACGGACCCGTTCCCAGCTGGGAACAGTAGAAGACAAGTAAACTGGATAGAGGAAAATGGAGGGGAATGGTTCCTCTAAATGCCACCCCACCATCCCTCCTATTCTGGTGTCCTAGGGAGGCACACAGGCCCCCTGGACCATGGGGCCCAGTTGAAATTGCAACCCCTATGGTTATACCTCTGACAAAGCAGAAGGGGTTTTTCCTGCCTCTTAAAGCGGTTGTCTACCCCCAAAAAAAAAAAAAAACTGTAATGCATAATGAGCTAGTATGCACCGTATACTAGCTCATTGTGAAATACCTTAGAACGAAGCTCCTGCAGGGCTGCTCAGTCCCTGTAGAGGGAGCGGACATCTTCATTGTGTGCATTCCTCCAGGTTCGCGGCTCCGGCACTGTGAGTGGCCAGAGCAGCGAGACATCACTCCCGCGCATGCGCCCATCTTTCCGGTGGACTTTTCCGGCAGGGTCTGGAGCTATGCGCCGGGCCTTCGCCAGGCCATCACTGCACATGCGCCGTGACATCAGCGGCTGCATTGCAAGTGGAATGTCTCCTAAACTGTACAGGTTTAAGGAGATATTCATTTTACTTACAGGTAATCCTTATTATAGGCTTACCTGTAGTTAAAAATGACTTTAGGGGGTAGACAACCACTTTAACATTGAGCTCCAAATACACCTGTAATCGTCCTAACATGCATTGACACATAGGATAACATTGAGCTGCTTCTACAGGCAGAGCACAAAACTCCTGTAGAAGAAGCGATTTGTAGCCCAGTGTGCATGGAGCCTGAAGTTCAGCAGGTCTGTTTCCTGTGTTGTAATGCAGATGCCTGATGTGTACCCAAATAAAATTGATGTCCGTTTTTTCCCACAAATAGAGCTGTGTGGTTTTTACTTTTGGCACTATAAACGAAAAAAAGGCCAATAATTTTCAAAAAAAAATAAACAATATTTTTTTACGTATATTGATTGGTTTGCACAAAAGTTATAACGTCTACAAACTATGGGATATTTTTATTTTTAAATAAATTTTTTATTAGTAAGGCATTGATCAAAGGGTTAAATGTGTCCCTAAGGGGTGCTATCTAACTGTGTGGGGGGATGTGCTTTAACTGTGAGAACACAGAGATATGTGTTCCTACTTAGGAGAAACACAGGATCTCTGTTTCCCCTACTAGCAGAACGGTGATCTGCCATGTTTACCCAGACCCGCTGATTGGCTCCCGCTGTGTTCAATCACAGCGGGACCTGGTCACCGGTGGCATGCGTGCGCGCCCCAGACCTGGATGAGGCAATTATGTACTGGTACGTGATTTCACCTGTAGGAGCCGCCGCCCCACAGTATATATACATGGGGCGGTCGACAAGTGGTTAAGACCCTTTTACACGGGTATGTCCCATCAGGTTAGCCTATCAGTTTTTCAGGTGGACCTGATCTGACCCTCCAGTCTCCTCTTTGAAGCTGTGGATGTCAACGGTGACATGTCCGCTGACATCCGCTGCTATCCAATCCTGTCTGCAAAATCCAAATTGATGGTGGTCCTATTTTCCATCTGTCTGGCGGACCGGATATGATTTGATAAAAATGGACAGGCTGTCTGCCTTCAACCGATTTCCCCATAGAGGAGAGTGGAACTCTGACCGTCCCCGTTCTGCACAGTGAGCGGACACAGACCTGTCATCCACCTGCTTAGCGGGGATCATTGGATCGATCCCCCACTGAGCAAGCGGAGTTCATCAGGTGGATGCACCCATGTGAAAGGGGCCTTAGGGTGACCATACACTACACAATCTAATTGTACAATCCGCTTTAGTTCTGCTAAGAACTATATAGTGTAAGGGTCTGTTTATTTTATACAAATGCAATGCACTGTTTAGGCTTGTCCTCACATTACATTGTTTTGGTAAGTCTAAAGGAGATTGTACAATCAGATTGTATAGTGTATGGCCACCATAAGCCCCTGTTGGGGAGAAGCACACAAGGAGTTGGAGAGGGTCTGTTCCTACAGTCTGGCTTTGTGAGTTTGCACTACTTGCAATAAAGCTTGTTGGATATTAAAGCAGACTTTCAGCTTAAAGGGATTGCAAAAGTTTTTTATTTATTTATTAAAAAAACAAACATGTTGTGCTTACTTGCTCTGTGCAAGGGTTTTGTGCAGAGCAGCCCTGTTCTTCCTTTTCTGGGGTGCTCCACTGGCACTCCTGGCTCCTCCTTTTTATCGGGTGCCCCCACGGAAAGCCGATTCCCATGGGGGCACCCGTGTGGGCGTCCATTGACACAGACAGTGGGACTCTGCCCCAGCCCCTGCTCCTGTGTCACTGGATTTGATTGACAGCAGCGGGAGCCAATGTCTTTTAATGGTGTTGATCGGTTATAAAATTTCTAGACTTTTATTTGTTACAGTGATTCTTCATACATCCTAGAACGTACATTTAAAGTCCCATAAATGTCTATGGTTTATCATAACTGAAGCATGCTTCAGTTTGTGAATGAACAAAAGCCTCTGTACAGTGCCTCCTGGTTATTAACTGTCCAGTGCAGCTGAGGCTGCAGAGAAATCTCTATCCTCATTCCCTTTCTTTGCCTCAAAAATGACTGCTCGGACCCCTGATATTTCACCAAAACAAAACATTAGTGCTGTTAAATGTGTAAAAAAAATTAACAACTGTAAAACAAAAAATAAATAAAAAAAAAAGATAGTTAAGGGTTTGTTCACACTTTGGTCTGAAGAGTGATTGGCATTTGACAGGCAATAAAGAAGTGTTGTATCGCCTCTTCACCACCTGCTTTAACTACTTTAGCGCCACACAAGCATGCTGCAACCGTGTGCATTGCACACAGGTGTGGGACACTGGCAGAGCAGCGCCATTCACTTGAATGGGTCAGGTTCAACAGAGGATGAAGATGTGAAGCAGAGCATTGTGGACGCAGTATATTTACATACACCCCCAGGTGCTGCCTCTGTAGCTAAAAGGGGTAGTGGTAGACGCGCACAGGGGATGCCAGATTGTCCCCTCCGGCCAACATAATTTACCCACGCCCACTTTTCGCTGCTGCGCACTACACTTAATACAGGTCAGTCTCCCCCCTAATTGTCCCTCATTCTCAACTTCAAAAGTTGGGAGGTATGACTGCGTAAAGAGCCATAATGCAGCTATACATTTAGAGCAGCAATTCTACAAGTTTTACTCCAAACTAGAATAAGGATCTGGTATTATTTTATTTATTTATTTTTTTTTATGCATTTTGTGCTTTAGATCAGTAATCTCCAAACTGCGGCCCAGGGTCTGGATGCGGCCCCTTGCTTGCTTTTATCCGGCCCCTGGGGTATTGTTCCCCCCACTGTCAGCAACAATGGGGAATAGTTCCTGCCACTAACACCGACAATGGGGCACTAGTCCTCTCACTGACACCAACTATGGGACACTATTCCTCCCACTGACACCAGAGATGGAGCCCTATTCCTCATAATGACACCAACAATGGGACACTATTCCTACCTCTGACATCATTGATGGGGTACTATTCCTCCCACTGACAGGAATGATGGAGCACTATTCCTCCCATTGACACCAATGATGGGGCACTATTCCTCCTAATGACACCAACAATGGAACACTATTCCTCCCACTGACACCAGTGATGGGTCACTATTCCTCCCACTGATACTAATGATGAGGTACTATTACTCCATCTAACACCAATGATGGGGTACTATTCCTCCCACTGACACCTATAATGGGCAACTATTCCTCCCACTGACAACAATGATGGGGAACTGTTTCTCTCACTAACACCATTGAAGAGAATCTATTCCTCCCTCTGACACCAATGATGGGGCCCTATTACTCTCATTGATAGCAGCAAAGGAGCATTTTTACCCCACGAATACCAATGATGGGGCATTGTTTACTCCCACTACCTACGGTTTGAAGGACAGTAATCTGGCCCTTTGTTTAGAAAGTTTGGAGACCCCTGACGTAGATGGGATAACACATTCATTGCCTGTTTCTAATACATGAATCTTAATCGGGGTCTATAAACTTTCTAAACAAAGGGCCAGATTACTGTCATTGAAACCTTAGGTGGGCCAGACTGTAGGTAGTGGGAGGAGAAAGTGTCCTGGCATTAGTGGGAGTAAACAGTGCCCCATCATTCGTACAGAATTAGGGGAATAATAATGACCCTTCGCTGGTATCAATTGGAGGAATAGTGCCCCATCATTGGTGTCAGTGGGAGGAATAGTTCCCAATCATTGGTGTCAGTGGGAAGAATAGTGTCCCATCAATGGTATTGATAATGGTAATAGTGCACTTCATTGGAGTCAGTGGGAGAAAAAGTACCCATCGTTGGTGTTATTAGGAGGAATAGTGCTATAGTACACCCTATAGTTGGTGTCAATGGGAGTAATAGTTCCCTATCATTCATGTCAGTAGGAATGAATAGTTCCCCATCACTGGTGTCAGTGGGAGGAATAGTTCCCCATCACTGTGTCAGTGGAAGAGATAGTGCCGCATCATTGGTATCAATTGGAGGAATCGTGTGCCATAGGCGGTGTCAGTGAGAGGACTAGCGCCCCATTGTCGGTGGAAGTGATAGGAACTATGCCCCATTGTTTCTGACAGTGGAGAGACTAATGCCCCAGGGGCCGATAAAAGCAGGCAAGGGGCTGCATCCAGTCCGGGGGGGGGGTAGTTTGGAGACCACTGCCCTAAGTCTATTTCTAAGTGAAAACTGATCTATAGCCTTTTTTCTTTGCAGGATGTTGTGTCTCCTCTGCAATAAAGGATCCTTCCCTTTCTGCTCACTATCATGTACACTGAGCTGCACATGTGCATCTGCCCGGTGCTGGGAGGAATGATCTCTCCTGCTCATGCTCAGGAGTTACGTCATCTTGGGCCAACCAATCAAGATGGCCGAAGATGTCAAACGGAAAAGCAGCCAGGTAGGTGTCAGGGCTGGCAAGGGAGCGGAAGCAGATGTTCGTTTTGTTCCACTTTAAGTAATTCATTTTTAGGGGGACTTACCCTTTAATAATCAAATTCATTCATCTGTATTATTAAATTAATTCACACTGGAATGGAGAGCTACATCAGCACTTTCCCTCTTCGGCCGCTCCCTGTTTCCGACTGTGGTGTGGGGCAGTCTCCCTTTTTGTTGTTTATTAGTTTTGTACAAACTTTTTTTGAAGTATACAAAATGTACACTTCATTTGTGACAATGTACAGCAACGCGGGGCACTACTCTGCTGTACATTGCCATGTGTTTCATGCTGCAGTAAAATACAACATGCCTGCATTTTATCGCAGCATACCGCAGCACAGCCATATGCTGTGTTGCAGTGTTAATGGGACAAATGGGAAACAATTGTTCTAGTGTGATTTAGCCCTTAGAGGCCACCTTCACGACATGACTCATCATGTATTTTTCCTGAGTTTTTTTTTTTTTATTTTGTGGGTTTGTCATGCAGCAGCAAAAGGGAACAGATTCACTGGAATGGGCCACCCTATACGCCGCAAACGTGCCAAAGTAGCTTATGTAATTTTTGCCATGCGTGTTTCTGCGCATCTTTCATGCATTTTGTCGCACAGCGGACAAGTGACTGCTGCTTGTGTTTGGGGCGCCATTAAAAATGAATGGCACTGCAAGTGCAATGCGCATTTTAGCATGTTATTCACGCGTTTCTGAGAATGCTTGCAGAAACATGCATTTCTGCGCAAGTTCCCGATGATGCCATTGTGTGAGTGGGGCCTAAAAGGGTTATAAAATGAAGGCAAATGGTGCAGACAGACAGTCTGTAATATGTAAAGCAGCATAATGTTTCAAGTAATTTATTTAGAGTTCTAAGATCCTTTTAGTCAATAAAATACAATTATTATTTTTTTGCTTTCAATGGTGTATTGATATTTATATACGTAATGTAGTGTATTGATCTGCAGTAATTGCTTTTGAAGGAAATGAGGAGCTTAAGATCGCCAACTAGTGGGTAAATATGTGTACTGCTTTTCTCATAATTTTCTGTTGTCCTGCGAAGGAAACCCGAGAGAATTACTAGTAATTGCCAGACTTCAGGGTAGGTTCACACTTAATACGGATGCGGCTCACAGCATGGGTCCGGTGCATCCCTGTTCTCCATTTCAGAGACCCATCAGGCCCGAATTTTTGCCTGAATTCCAGCCTGAAACAGAGCCAAAGACGCACAGGATCCCTGTGCAATCCGCTCCGCAGTCACCCCGGAGATGTGTGAACCGACTCCATTGAGAGCCGGTCACAAACTCCTGTCATGTGAATTGGATGCTAGGAAACCCACATCCAATTCACACTATTGTGAACCCAGCCTTATTAAGAGGTTAAATTCCCAGAGAATTTGGGGTACACAAACTCAAGTAAACTTTATTAACAGAAAACTACTAGAAACACAATACAAAACAAAACATTTCAAGTGTATGGAGACCATGAACTTCCTTTATTTGGTCCCTGTGGTCTGTTAAAGTAGACATTCACCCCAAAGATACACACACACACACACACACACACACACACACACACTCGCAGACACATGCATAGAGAGCGTACTGTATGTGTGTGCGTAAACAATTGAGACGCACATGTGATATATCATTGCATACACAAGAGTGAGCAATATTTCTAGGTTCCTCATTTATGGGTAACCCCAACCTGATGAGCTGTAAAGGTAATTTATTTATAAACTTAAGTACTGTAATTTTTGCTATTTCATTGGTGCACCCACTTTTGAGGCTTGGCATGTTTGGTATCTGATTACTGTATACTACCTTTCATAGGTGTGCACAGCTTATTTTATTTATTTATTTATTTCAGGTACTTATATAGCGCTGTCAATTTACGCAGCGCTTTACATATACATTGTACATTCACATCAGTCCCTACCCTCAAGGAGCTTACATTCTAAGGTCCCTAACTCACATTCTTACATATACTATGGCCAATTTAGACAGGATCTAATTTACCTACCAGCATGTCTTTGGAGTGTGGGAGGAAACCGGAGCACCCGGAGGAAACCCACGCAGGCACAGGGAGAACATGCAAACTCCAGGCAGGTAGTGTCGTGGTTGGGATTCGAACCAGCGACCCTTTTGCTGCCAGGCGAAAGTGCTATCACTTATTGCATTAGGGTGTGCACACACGTGCGTGTGCATGCATGTGTACAAGGCTGCCGTTAGAAATTATGGGGCCCTACACAGCCTTCCTGACGGGGGCCCCATGCCAACCCCACCTCCATTCCACATTTTTTTAGTTTTGCTTTAGGTACAGTATCTCACAAAAGTGAGTACACCCATCACATTTTTGTAAATATTTTAATATCTTTTCATTTGACAACACTGAAGAAATTACACTTTGCTACAATGTAAAGTAGTGAGTTTACAGCTTGTATAACAGTGTAAATTTGCTGTCCCCTCAAAATAACTCAACACACAGCCATTAATGTCTAAACCGCTATCAACAAAAGTGAGTACACCCCTAAGTGAAAATTTCCAAATCGGGTCCAAAGTGTCAATATTTTGTGTGGCCACCATTATTTTCAGCACTAACTCAACTGGGCATGTAGTTCACCAGAGCTTCACAGGTTGCCACTGGAGTCCTCTTCCACTCCTCCATGACAGCATCACGGAGCTGGTGGATGTTAGAGACCTTGCACTCCTCCACCTTCCGTTTGAGGATGCCCTACAGATGCTCAATAGGGTTTAGGTCTGGAGACATGCTTGGCCAGTCCATCACCTTTACCCTCAGCTCTTTAGCAAAGCTGTGGTCGTCTTGCATGTGTGTTTGGGGTCATTATAATGTTGGAATACTGCCCTGAGGCCCAGTCTCTGAAGGGAGGGGATCACGCTCTGCTTCAGTATGTCACAGTACATGTTGGCATTCATGGTTCCCTCAATGAACTGTACCTCCCTAGTGCCGACAGCACTCATGCAGCCCCAGACCATGACTCTCCCACCACCATGCTTGACTGTAAGCAAGGCACACTTGTCTTTGTACTCCTCACCTGGTTGCCATCACACACGCTTGACACCATCTGATCCAAAATAGTTTATCTTGGTCTCATCAAACCACAGGACTTGGTTCCAGTAATCCATTTCCTTAGTCTGCTTGTCTTCAGAAAACGGTTTGTGGGCTTTCTTGTGCATCATCTTTAGAAGAGGCTTCCTTCTGGGATGCCAGCCATGCAGACCAATTTGATGCAGTGTGCGGCGTATGGTCTGAGCACTGACAGGCAGACCCCCCACCCCTTAAACCTCTGCAGCAATGCTGGCAGCACTCATACGTCTATTTCCAAAGGACAACCTCTGGATATGACACTGACCACGTGCATTCAACTTCTTTGGCCGACCATGGCGAGGCCTATTGTGAGTGGAACCTGTCCTGTTAAACTGCTGTATGGTCTTGGCCACCATACTGCAACTCAGTTTCAGGGTCTTGGCAATCTTCTTATATCCTAGGCCATCTTTATGTAGAGCAACAATTCTTTTTTTTCAGATCCTCAGAGAGTTCTTTGCCATGAGGTGCCATGTTGAACTTCCAGTGACCGTTTGAGAGAGTGGGAGTGATAACACCAAATTTAACACACTTGTTCCCCATTCACTCCTGAGACCTTGTAACACTAGGGAAAATGGCTAATTGGGCCCAATTTGGACATTTTCACTTAGGGGTGTACTCACTTTTGTTGCCAGTGGTTTAGACATTAATGGCTGTGTGTTGAGTTATTTTGAGGGGACAGCAAATTTACACTGTTATACAAGCTGTACACTCACTACTTTACATTGTAGTAAAGTGTTGTTTCTTCTGTGTTGCTCCATGAAAAGGTATAATAAAATGTTTACAATAGTGTGAGGGGTGTACTCACTTTGGTGAGATATTGTAAAATGATTTTAACACGTGTAAAAAAAATTTCTTTAGAGTGGAAGCAGTTAAAATTCTGCCCTCTGTGTATTTGGTCTTATGATTGCTTGCTAACAAAACTGAGGCATGACAGTTGGAGGTAGGGTTATATAGCACAGTGGCCTAAAGGGCAGTACATGTGGGCCGAATATCGGGCAGTGTCGACCGTTTCAATAGAAACCTGCCAAAATTCAGCCCATTTATACAGCAGCGGGTCCGACAGAAGCTGGTTTGACCGAAAAAGGTCTGCTGATCAGCATCCAATCAGTGCTCTCAATGGCTGAGAGCACTGACTGGAATGTTCTGGCAGGGGGGCCTTCTCCTTGTCAGGACACAATAGCTTAGCGGGAGAGATCACTGTACTAAAATTGCATAGTTAGTACAGCGCCGCCCCCA
>BLSH010307061.1:1172721-1185885 GCA_018402905.1 Glandirana rugosa
GGCTACTTATTTAAGCACTAAAATATATTAAAAAACCTAATCATAAAATCGTCCTGGATTGAAAAAAAAAAAAAAACAATAGTGTGCACTAGGCTTAACCACTTCAGACCCGGAAGGATTTCCCACATTAGGACCAGAGCCCTTTTTGCGATTCGGCACAGCGTTGCTTTAACTGACAATTGCGCGGTCGTGCGACTTTGTACCCAAACAAAATTTGCGTTTTGTTTCCCACAAATAGAGGTGTCTTTTGGTGGTATTTGATCACCTCTGCGTCATTTCTGATCACTGCTATAAACAAAAAAAGAGCAACAATTTTGCAAAAAAAAAAAAACACTATTTCTTACTTTTTGCTAAAATACTAATCCAAAAAATTATATAAAATCACGAATTTATTCATCGGT
Organism: Glandirana rugosa; assembly: GCA_018402905.1. NCBI lineage: Eukaryota > Metazoa > Chordata > Amphibia > Anura > Ranidae > Glandirana > Glandirana rugosa. Next base: position 1,173,123 of record BLSH010307061.1, read on the forward strand.
TTTAGCCTATTTATATTCTTCCTCATATTTTTGGTAAAAAATATTGCAATCCACGTTTATTGATTGGTTTGCGCAAAAGTTGCAGCGTTTATAAACCATGAGAATTCATTTCTGGCGTGTTTACCATTTTGTTTTTTACTGGTAATGGCAGCAATCTTGTCATTTTTATTGGGACTGCGATATTGGGGCGGACACGTTGGACATTTTTGACACTTTTTTGGGACCAATGACCTTTATAGAGCAATCGGAATGTCCACTGATTACTTTATAAATGTCATTGGCAGTGAAGGGGTTAACCTGGGGGGTGCTTTAGGGGTTAACTGTGTTTCCTGGGTGTGTTCTAACTGTGAGGGGGCTGGGCTGTCAGGGGCATGAGAGATCTAACTGATCCCAGTGACAGTGATCAGTAGATCTTTGTCATGTTGCCCGACAGCGTGGGGAACCGCCATGTTTACATCGGCGGTTCCCCGTTTTTCAGCTGTGGCCAGCAAACGCGGCTCTCCGGCGGAAATTGAGTCCGTCCAAGCCACAGGCACACTCCTGCAAAGTGCGGCAGGCACAAGAGAGCGGCGGCGTGCTCCCGTTAGCCGCGCTAGATGCCAATTTGCGAAACAGCACCACTCTGCAGCAGTAAATGTACGCGACCCGGTCTGGAACCGGTTAAGGTATAGCCTTTACCAAAACACAAGTATTGAACCTTGTGAACTACTATATACACACCTGCTGCTAGCACTCACCACCTCCCTTCAATATGAATGCAGCACTATTTGTAACTAAATCAAGTGCAAACTAAAGATGCTAATTAAATACAGTACATATATTCATAAAGTGCAAATAAATATATCCTCCTTGTAGAATAACTACATAAGTACAAAGTGATGCATTAATAAAGTGCAACAGAATTCATTCCTAGAGTTTAGAGTTCATGCAATAGTCAATATAATACAGTCTTGATAGTTTATCTCACTCTCCACATCAGTTGCATAAATAATGAAATTCGTGACAGTTGCAGCTACGTGAAGCGATAAGCACACAACACCCTGTGCCCGTCACCAGATGTGCCCTCACCTCCTGGGCGTTTAACAACAATGCCTTCAAATATCCTCCTTTGAGCAGATTAACAGACACCAAGATATCCTCCTCTTCATATATTGCACACCATTTTCTCCTCACTATGTCCGAACCGCTTAACCTCCTTCAGAATCTTCACCAAGGCTCGATGAGGATCATGCAAAATGATATTACACCAACATTGCGTAATTCCGTTTAACATCAGTTTATTAAAAACTTCAATAAAAACACTCACATGCTTATGAGTAAAATACACATATACTCATCAGTGGGATAATGCAGGTCCCTCCTATCCCTGAGTTCTGCAGCTCTCCTGGCTCAGAAACCGGATCCTCACTCCTCAGAACGCTCACCATACACCATCCATCGACCTGGTTAGCCCCTCCTACCGGTTTCGTTACCTCTCGTAACTTCGACTGGGATATTTATTTGCACTTTATGAATGTATGTACTGTATTTAATTAGCATCTGTAGTTTGCACTTGATTTAGTTACAAATAGTGCTGCACTCATATATATAACGTTTAATTATACTGATTATATGCTTTACCAAAACACTGCCTATACAGATAAGGGACACCTATAGATAAAAACAAGCTGTGCAGTTTTGACCAAAGTTGAATACTACCCTTCCAATGGATATAGGCCATTTGCGTACCTTATGAAACCTGACTGGAAAACTCTTAGGATGTTCATAAGGATGTTGCTAAGCAACGCCTAGTGTTCTCCTTCAAAATCACAGGAGCAACTCTGATTTCTCTGATTCATATTCCCAGTTTGTTCTGTCCTCTAATGCAGTAGGCTCGGCATTTGAGAGCTCACTCCTGTGATGGTGAACAACTAAGTGTCCCTGTCATGTACCTGGTGGAAGAGCCTGATATGATTAGGAAAGCCTCTCTTACACCTCTGACTCAGGGCCCCTGATAGAGCAGACAGGTAGAGCAGGAGTACAGAGTGGCACAAGTGCCTATTGTTCTTGTTGCTAGCAGCAGGGCTGGATGGACTCTCAAGCAGGAAAAGACCATCAATGGACCGCAGTGGAGCAGGCATGCCGGATGGACACCAGTGAGCAGTAGACCGGCAGTAGTTTGCAGTGGAGCAGGAATGCCGGATGGACACCAGTGGAATATAGGCAGGGACTCATAGTAGGCAGTCAGACGAACCGGGTCATACATAAGCAGACAGATCAGGTGCAGATGGGTAGGCAGAAGCAATGTCAGGATGCAGGCTGAGTCGGTAACTCATCGATGGAGCAGCAACAAGAGGAATAGGGAGAAGTGTGGTCAAAGGCAAGTCAGGATCAATGCAGGCAGAGTTCAGGACAAGTCAAGACAAGCTGGGTCAGTAACAGTAGTCACATGCAGAGTAATACACAAAAATGATGCAGCGCTCACTCTAGAGTCAGCGCTGCATCGTTTTTGTGTATTACTCTGCATGTGACTACTGTTACCGACCCAGCTTGTCTTGACTTGTCCTGAACACTGCCTGCATTGATCCTGACTTGCCTTTGACCACGCTTCTCCCTATTCCCCTTGCTGCTACTCCATCGATTACCACGGGTTGTGAGAAGCAAAATCGCTGGATTCCTATATCAACACAATCCGTGGTGATGGGGGAATCCCTCCCACTGAGTTATTGTGTTCTACCGGTGGGAGGGGGAGCCATCCCTACTGGGAGAACACAGGGATTATTGTTAGTGGCTATACTGTAGCCACTGGCAATAATCGCATGTAAAGATCCAGTATGCTGGTTGTACCCAAGTCAATCAATGGATCGACTTTAGTACACTCATCCTGTCCAGAGATGGTTCGAATCTGGGCCAGTCCCTGCTAAGATTCGAACTGTTGCTGGCTTAAAGTGTTACTAAACCCACAACAGTAAAATCAGTCTGTATATGCAGTAAAGCATGCTTGTTATACTCACTGTGGAACCTAAGGGGCTAATCTTCTGTATTGTGTAAAAAGGCTGCTTGATCTTGTATGCACAGATCCTCCCCTCTCTGCACTGTCCCCCTGGAGTCAGGCTGCACATGCTCAGTTTGGTATGTATTGCTAGATAGGTTTTTCATTTCTTGGGATAGTGCATATGGTCAGCACAGGGCCAATCAGCACTGTCCAGACAGAGGGTCAGGGTCATAGGACAATTATGGGAGAATGAAAGCTCCTCCTACAAGCTTTAACCAGACACTGCAACAAGACTGTGCTAAATGTTGATGAGAAAATGTTGTTTATATTTACTAAAATAATTGCATTTCTGTGTACTGTGGGAGACCAGATATAGTGACTGCCAGGGTCCTGGGTTTAGTAACACTAACTTCCTGAAGGCAGCAGTAACCAATTCATCTAATCATGTACTATGTCTTCAATGAACTTCAGTACACAGATTTTAAGGTAATTACAAAAATCTGATTATTTATTACACATTTAATACAACAAAAATGACTAAATACTGTGAAAACTCCAAATATGTGCTATATATTCAATACAATATACTTTCCCTTTAATTGATGACATATATCAGTAGGACTAATAAGGAAAACAGCCACCAGACACAACAAACCCTTTAGGTAAATGTTCCCATTTTGTATTTGGTTACATAGAGAAAAACAAGCAATAATGCACAATTTGTGTGTTCAGGTCCTTGGCTACATTCTGTCTTCAGTGTGATTTGCGTGGGCTGCAAATGTCAGTAATTTTGTCAAGGTTTGAGTGTCTAGCCAGGTACTAATCCCAGCTACAGACCAAACTTGATACATTTTAATTCCTGATAAATCCTCAAGGTGAGAGTTGGGTATAAAAGGGACTGATTTTACATTTTCTCAGTGTCTAGGATCCACCAACACAGAGATAAAGGTAATACTGCATGTCTGCTTTACTTACCATAGAGTGCAGCATTTTGTAGTCAGTCTCTTGATTGAATGATAATGTATTTATTATTGTAACTAGAAATGGCAGGTTTAGAAATGTACCCACTGACTCTCCAAACTGAGAAGGCATACTGATTCCTTTTGTCCACCAGTGGCTGAATGGCATCAGCTGTACATCTTTGGGTCTGTTGTGCTTAAAGCCCAATTAAACCTTTATATTTAATAATATGAGTATGCTGTCAGGCTGCATAAAAAGCACAAAATGTGTTTATTTTAAAACCCATATTAGTTCTTTACTGAAATTGACCTGTGCCAGTAGCATGCTGGAGATCTGGCTGTGTGATCTGTTTGACAGCAGCAGCTGCACTTTGGGGCGAGATTTACTAAAACTGGTGCAGCTGTGCATAGTAACCAAACAGCTTTTCCTGGGGCTAATCATGTTGGCCTAGGATTTCGTAGGCTGCCATGATGAGCCTCCAGGAAAGAAAATTACGGTAAGTATTGGCAACAATTTTCCTTATTCCTGGGGCTAATCATGTCAGCCTACGAAATCCTAAACATGAAAAAAATGGGGATTAAAGATCACCAAGTAACCTTATAAAGGAATACCTTGGACTTAAAAAATCACCTATATTGAATATGGTTAAAATCAATTGGTGCAAAAAACGGCACTCTATGTGGATTGCTACACCCTTTGATTGAAAGAATTCCAGAGTTTTGGTCTCTGTGGATTGAGTGGTTTTACCATTTGAATAATCTCCTCCTTCCTATCCCACTGACTGTGGAATAGCCCGTGTATCCCCATAGACTCATTGCAGTGTGGACGGTATGTGGTGGTTGTATGAGGTGTGCTGTCGACAGGTCTCTGAGTTGACAACGTTTAATGTTTGCATCAGTGGTAGGTTTTGCACTAATTCATTTTAACCATATTCAATAAAAGTGATTTTTTTAAAGTCCATGGTGTTCCTTTAGAAGGTTACTTGGTGATCTTTAATCCACATTTTTTTTTCGTGTTTATTTATGACCTTAAGGAACCACACCTGTTAATTTAGGTGGGGGCCTCAGCATAGGGATGATTTTGAACTACCCTGTGCACTAATTAATTATTGGTATGCCTGGGTGTCTTTTTACATGTTTTTGAGCTACGAAATCCTAAACCTAATTGAACAAGCTGTAGTTAAAAGCTGATTGGTTACTATGTACAACTGCACCAGATTTCTTTTCACACCAGCGGACCGATCGGGTCCCAGCCTGTCAGTTTTTCAGGGGGACCTGATCAAACCACCCATTGTTCTCTATGGACTGACGGATGTCACCGGATTTGTGTCCACTGACACCCGCCGGGCATCCAGTCTGATAAAATCTGTTGAAAACAGATGTATGGCAATACGTTCGCCATTTGTCCAGCGGATTGGATCAGATGACAATTGGATGAAAACAGACATGCAATCCGTTTCCTTCGGACCTCCCCATAGAGTAGTGCAGGCTGTGTCATCCGCCTGCTCAGCGGGGATCAACGGAGAGATCCCCTGCTGAGTAGGTTGATTCCACTTGGATGGATCCGCTCCAAGGGGCCTTAGGCAAGCTATAGATGTCCTTCCACCATATGTTGCAGGAAATAAAACCGCTCCATTCCCCCATCAACACTGACTGCTTTGATGGGGGGAAATCTCTACAGTGGAGCTATTGTGTTCTCCTAGCGGGCGAGGAGGGGGGGTATGGGGAGCCGTCCCTGCCGGAAGAACACAATGATTATTGCTAGTGGCTTTAGTCGCTGGAAATAATTACATGCTAAAAATCTGACATGCTGGTTGTACCCGAGTCAATTGATAGATCAACTTGGGTAGAATCAGCTTGCTCATAGATGGATCAAATCTCAGGTCCTTGCTGGACCGACCGAGATTCCATCCATCTATGGCCAACATTAGTGAATTTCCCACTTTAATAGTGTGCAAGCAGCAGTCCAAATCTCCAGTGTGCTACTGACAAGGGACAATTTCAAATACAGGTGAAGAAAACTCATGCATTTATTTATACAGCTTGACTGCAACCCTTTATTAAGTCGCATGACAGGAGAGTGTAATCGGCTTGCAATGAAGCTGGTACACACAGCTCCGAGGTGACCACAGTCCGCACTGTAGAGGGGTCCCGTACGTCGTTGGCTCTGTTTCAGGTCCAAATTCAGGCAAACATTTTGACCTGATTCGCACCTGAAATGGTGAACAGGTATGCACCGGACCCCCTGCTGAGAGTCGCTCCGCGAATAGTGTGAACCAAGCCTAAACCTTTTTTTTTTTTTTTTTTTTTTTGTTTTTTTTTTTTTTGCATTTATTTATATTTGTTTTACAAAGGTAGAGGAAAGGTTGAAATTGGTTTATTCATGTCTATATTCCCACTGGGGAGATTCAGTCTCACTCTGTACAATGGCAGGGTGTCACAAGAACAGAGATTGATGGAATATCTCCTTGGTTGGAAAAAAGACTTCAACAATGACACATTTATTTAGTAAAGTTGAAAAGAGTTAAAACATCTATTCGATTTGTATTGCTTTGTTTATCTCCCTGTAACGGTGACAACACATCATCTAATTTCTTGTTCTGGTGTCACCAGGACAGGGAATGAGCAAAAAAATATCTCAATGAGGACACCAACAGCAAAAAAAATTGACTCTTATCCACTCTATTAAAAAAAAAAAAATCGAAAATATAAACAGGCAGCACTATATCCGAAAATCTAGTGAAAACCTATCAACCAATATTGAACTTGATGTGATGATCAATAATCTAATCTAAAACATTATATAAGTACACATAATAAACAGACATTAAATAGTAGTCCATGCATAGCAGTGCTTGCAGATCATTAAATATGTAAGTAGTGTTCCAAAAAAAAAAAAAAAAGCAGAAAGAAAATGTGTGTCTCCCAGAAAAAAGACTACTGTAAACATCCACCACGTGTGTTTTTTTGGGAAACACGCTTTGTTTCAACTTTATTTGGACATTTTTTTTGTTTCTTGGAGCACCACTTACATATTTGATGAACTACAAGCACTTCTATACATGGACTAATATTTCAAGCTTGTTTATTATGTGAATATATATATATTTTCCTTTGGACTAATGATTATCACATAGTCCAATATTGGTTGATATGTTTTCACTAGATTTTGGGATGTAGCGCTGCCGATTTATATTTTTGCGTTATCTTTGATGTCTAATATCTAATCATTAGGGTAGCTGCTTATTCCCCCATTGTTTTCTTTTTCCTTTTTTGTGGTGAGCACAGTTTTTCTTTTTTTTATTTAAAAAAAATTACCTGGCTGGAGATGGGCTTTAAGGACAATAATTAACATGGATATATGACACTAGGCAGACGGTATGACTAACATGTGGTAGATATGTAGAGCAATTGTAGAAAAATACTCATGAAGATATTACCAGTGCTGGCATGATCTTGGTGGGCACAAGAGCAATTGAGTAATTCTTTAGAGATCAGTAAACATGGGAGTGTCTGAGCAGGCCAGCGATGGCCTATACAAATTGTCCTTTGATCTAGACCAGGTGGTGATCCTCTCCTGTCTGTAAGGCTGACCATACATGCTTAGTACAACATTTTGCCAGGAACAATGGACAGCAAAAAAAAAAAATGTGCTTGTCCTTGAGCCAAGTGTTACCTGCCGCAGCCCTCTTAATGCAGCTCGGCTGTGTTGTGTAACAGCACAGTCAACACCTTTCTTATGTTTTCCCTGTAGAGATAGGAAAGGATCACCTAGTCTGATCTTTGCACAGAAAGCTCAAATTTATAAAAAAAAAAAAAAACATTTTCATCTCCAAAGAGCAGATTTTCCTGCTGGTTTGCTGCTAAACTGCTAGAGAAAATGTTATAAGAAACATAGAATGTGCCCATTGGAGATTGTCCAGTGATACCATTTCTCCACCAATGGTATATGCACCACTAGGGTACATTTTGTGTGGCACTTCTACGCATTAACGTAAACTGAAGAAGTTAAAGCTGACCTTCACTCCCCAAAACCACTTTGTTGAAATTTTATACCCCTAATGTTAAAAGCAATTTTTGTTTACTTTTTTTGGGGAGATGTGTCAAGAACTGTGTCATTGCTTGGGTCACCTGCTGGTGGCACTGTTATTTTTAGCACCAAAGAGTGCAGTTCTGGTGACCACCAGCAGGTGTCTCCCAGCAGATGGACATACACCAGCAGGTGTCTCACAGCAGCTGGACATACAGGTAATTAGGCTGCACCTGATATGGACTGCTGGGAGTATATAAGCCCGCCCTTCACTGAGTCTCAGGGATTCAGTATTTTCCTGCAAGCCGTGTCCCTGGCCCTGCCTGAGCCTGATCCGTTCCTGTTCCTTGTACCCTGATCCGGAGACATGTCCCCTGGAACCTGCTTCCAGCTGCCGCTAACTGGCTTCCTGCTCCCCTTGTCTTTGCCTTTGGCTTTCTGCTTATGTGTGCACCCCCCCCCCCACTTGTATTTTGTTAATTAGGTTATTATTTGGGTTTTCTTGTTACATTCACTTTCCACTTGCTTGTTTTTGATTTACGGGTGTTGGTATTGGATGTGTGTCATTTTCTTAATAAACATATTTTTTATTTAATCATCTGGTCCTGATTCCTTAAGGTGCAGCCTTAAAGCGGAACTCCAGTAATTTTTTCAACTTTACATATGTTAAATCCTCTGCCCTTGTTGTTTTAACTTTGGATAGTAAAACATTTTTTTTTCTGCCAGTAAATACCTTATACAGCCCACTTCCTGTTTCTTGGCTGGAAAATGCCTAGGCATTTGACATCATGCAGAGCTCTCTCTCACTCTTGTGTGAGTTTGCCAGGGAGGGAGGGGGGATGAGTCCTAAGAGGGCCAATGAGAGCTGCAGAGCTGGAGGTGTGCCTCTGTGTGTCTGTGTAAATCCAGGAAGTGAGCAGGCAACAGCTTTAGCTGCCCACAGTTAAAATTATTGCAGCCAGACTCAGTGGAGGGAGATTTCTGCAGCATATTCTGCAAGTACAGAATCGCAGTATATATAAAATAATATGCAAAGTGGTTAGAGGGAAGCTTCAGAATGGCAAAGATGTTTTTATTACAAATTATGAGCAGACTGCAGTTCCTCTTTAAGATCTGATCACCCTTGCTGGATGCTTACATGTGGTATCCCTGACATAATACTGAAATCATACAATCAGATCGGCTGCACCTGGGAATTAGGTCTATTTATTTGCTAAATTGCTGCAAAAAGATGCAGTCTGAGGAAATTCTGTATTTTGCACTTCTAGTAACAGAAGACAGGGAATATTGCCGCCAAATTTTGAAAGAGCAGACTAGGGAGCAATTGTTGGAATGCATCCGTCGGGCTCATTCTCTGGTTGATCAAGACAGATTTTTGTTTGAAGAAATTCAGCCACTCATTCAAATCTGTGCAGAGTTGGCTTTGTCTAGTACCCCTAATCGTAGTGATGATTATTCTCCTCCCTTTAGTGTGTCTCAGGTGGAATCTCTTGTGTGGCTATTGCAGGATGATAAAACCTGTTTTCTGGAACATTACTCTGTATATTCACAAGAGGCTCTTCTGGATTGTATCAATGCAGTACACTCTTTAGTTAGACGAGGGGATTGTAAATTGAATTTTGTTCATCCCTTACTCCAAACCTGGTCGAATCTTTCCTCTTTAGTATCCAACATCTGTTGACAACCACAAATCCACTAGACACCAGTTTGCTCAGAGATACCCCCTCTCCGTTTTCCATAGCAACCCCCCAGTAAACCTCCTCTGTGGCTACTCCTCTTTTTCCATTTTCTCTCAGTACTGCTATTACTCCTCCATCCACTGCACATTCTATTCATAAAGCTGCAACCACTCGCAAGATCTAAACCTGAAAAGAAAAAAAATTCTTCCCAACTCATACCATTCTGCCTCTGTCCTCTCCTGCCAGCTTCTATAGTCCAGCCCACCATGGTTCCCCTGGCTCCAATCCAGCCTGCCACAACACCACCTGCTTCAGTCAAGCCTGTTACCATACCAATTGCTCCAGCCAGGCCTGCCACCACACCTGCTACATTGTTTCAGCCTATGAAAATTGGACCTTCTGCTACTGACCTGCCTGTTGCTATCCCACCTGATCATACTGGTTCTCTGTTTACCATCCAGTTTGGCCCTATGGACTCTTTGCCAGCTAACCAAATTGACCTCATTGATCCTATTCCTGATGCCCTGCCTGGTGGTCCCGTTCATGATACCCTGCCTGGTGATCCAGTTCCTGATGCCCTGCCTGATGGGCCCATTCCTGATGTCCTGCCTGGAGGTTTCATTCCTTATGCACAGCCTGCTGTTTTGGTGCCCACTGCCCAGCCTGCTGTTCTGGTGCCCGCTGCCCAGCCTGCTTTCCGGGGCTCGCTGCCCTGCCTGCTCATCCAATGCCCAGCCTGATGATCCAGTTCCTGCTGCCCAGCCTGCTGTTCCGGTGCCTGCTGCCCAGCCTGCTGTTCCGGTGCCTGCTGCCCAGCCTGCTGTTCCGGTGCCTGCTGCCCAGCCTGCTGTTCCGGTGCCTGCTGCCCAGCCTGCTGTTCCGGTGCCCGCTGCCCAGCCTGCTGTTCCGGTGCCCACTGCCCAGCCTGCTGATCCGGTTGCCCAACCTGCTGCCCAGTCTGATGACCCGGTGCCTACTGATCTGGTGACTGATGACACGGCGCCTGCTGATCTGGTGACTGATGACCCGGTGCCTGCTGACCTGGTGCCTGCTGACCCGGTGCCCACTGCCCAGCCTGCTGACCCGGTACCCACTGCCCAGCCTGCTGACCCAGTGCCTGCTGATCCAGTACCTAATGCCCAGCTTGCCGTTAATTCTCCCCTGCTTGATGCCCAGCCTGACGCTGATGCCCCTGTGTTGTCTGCCTCCAATGGTTTTGCTGGTGTCATTGCTTGGGTCACCTGCTGGTGGCACTATTGTGTTTACCACCAAAGGGTGTAATTATGGTGGCCACCAGCGTGTGTCTCCCAGCAGATGGACATACATGTAATTAGGCTGCACCTGATATGGACTACTGGAAGTATATAAGGTCACCCCTTCACTGAGGCTCAGGGCTTCAGTATTTTCCTGTAAGTCGTGTCCCTGCCTGAGACTGATCCGTTCCTGTTCCTTGTACCCTGATCCGGAGACCTGTCCCCTGGAACCTGCTTCCTGCTGCCCCTAACTGGCTTCCTGCTCCCCTTGTCTCTGCCTGTCTGCTCATGTGTTTCCCCACCCCCACTTTTCTTGTGACATTCACTTGTTTTTGATTTACTGGATTTGGTTTTGGATGTTTGTCATTTTCTTAATAAACATATTTTTTACTTATTCATCTGGTACTGATTCCTTAAGGTGCAGCCAACTGTTCTGATCTCCCTTGCTGGATGCCTGCATGGGGTATCCCTGATAGGGTGGGAGGTCTGACTAGCCCCCTCGCTCCATATTGCCTAGGCAGGAATGACATATTTTGCTCCAGTAGCCTTCTGGTATATATCCATGTCAGATATCCCAGGAGGACCAACCAAAAGCCTAGAAGAAATAGCTGGATCTCGACGGCGTAAAGAAAAATAGATGGCATCACGGGCCACAGTGTAGAGGCCAGCTTGCAATGGTGGCCGATCAAAGCAGGATAACGCTGAACTCAGAGACAGAGTATCAGGTGGTTCAAAGCAAAATTTACCTTTTGGGGGTGAGGGTCTTCTGTAAGCTTGGCCGGGGGACTGTAGCAGCAGGTTGCTGGGCAGAGGGTGATCACATAAATTTTGCCTAGTATCCGTCTATTGCAATTCCTGTAAATCAGAGCTCAGAGAGGTAGTGGGGACAGTGTCTTATTGATAAGGGGGCAAAAGGAGCAACTGCCCTGGACCCCTGACAGAAGGGGTCCCCCGTTATTCTAAAATAATATCAAATATTATATAAAATAAAAAAAAATAAAAGAAATAAATATATACTAATAAAAAAGAATTTATTTTATTAAATGTATCTTGGGAAGTAATATTTTGCCTGCCATCCTCTGTAAAATTTAAACTGGTATATTGTATTGTTGTTAAAAACTAATTTTGGCAGCTCAAGCAAACCACACATTGAGCTCTTATGCTTTTAAGGAAGGTGGCCTATGATTTTGTGTGTGTGTGTGTGTGTGTGTGTGTGTGTGTGTGTGTGTGTGTGTACGTGTCACCTCAGAAAGACATTGTGTCATGCATTTTTAAAATGTGTGACTGTCATTGAGAATGTAAGCCAACTCTGTGTATGAGGGCCCCCATGAACCTGACATGCCCTGGGCCCCCCACAGTCTAAATCTGGCCCTGTGTGGGGGAGGGGTGAGCCAAGACTGTAGGAGGTTAGCTATTCAAGTGTAGCGCTAATCAATATTGCATATATAAATACCAGAAATGTGAAAATATGCAAACAGTATAAATTGTATATGATACCTTAATTGTGCAGATAAATCATCTAATAATAAAGTGCTAAGAAAAAAATAAATTGTTAAATCCACATATAGCCCATAAAAGTGAAGAAAACAGATAAATCCAAAAATGTGAATGATGTAAAAATTGATGCAAAAAAATGAAAAAAATAAAATAGTCTATAAAGCGAAGTTAGATCACAGAAGGCTGAATAGTGTTCGATGGTAAAGTTGGAAAACTGCTCAACAATCAGAAAGGCCAATCACCATCCTATAAGGAGTCACTATATATATGCATCCACCACCGACTAGAGGGATTGAATAATCTTACCGGACTGTATGGACCCAATGCCAGCGACAAGGAGTCAAACAAGCATGAAACTGGGAATGTAGTCA
>BLSH010307061.1:1185895-1201585 GCA_018402905.1 Glandirana rugosa
TATATATATATATATATATATATATATATATATATATATCACTGAGGAATATCCTACCACTAACCGGAAAGACTAACAACTCGTCAAAAGGTTGAAATGGTAGCTTGTGATAAGTCGGAAGACACTAGATTGAAGCGAAATATCTGATAAAATAAAAAAAGTAAAAAAACGTAGTTAAAAATGTAGTAAGTGTAAAAACCTAAATAGACAAAAGAAGTGAAAATACCCGATATACACCTAAATTGTTAAATAAAAAAAGAATCGTGAAATAATAATCTACTAAATAGACGTGTTAATTCCATAGTATATGTTAAATATGACAAACGTATAAAAGTGTAAAGTATATATATATATATATATATATATATATATATATATATATATATCACTGAGGAATATCCTACCACTAACCGGAAAGACTAACAACTCGTCAAAAGGTTGAAATGGTAGCTTGTGATAAGTCGGAAGACACTAGATTGAAGCGAAATATCTGATAAAATAAAAAAAGTAAAAAAACGTAGTTAAAAATGTAGTAAGTGTAAAAACCTAAATAGACAAAAGAAGTGAAAATACCCGATATACACCTAAATTGTTAAATAAAAAAAGAATCGTGAAATAATAATCTACTAAATAGACGTGTTAATTCCATAGTATATGTTAAATATGACAAACGTATAAAAGCTATATATATATATATATATATATATATATATATATATATATATATGCATCCACCTCCGACTAGAGAGATTGAATACTCTTACCGGACTGTATGGACCCAATGCCAGCGACAAGGAGTCAAACAAGCATGAAACTGGGAATGTAGTCACTGATAGGAGACAGCATATGGGGTCACATTGTGCTCCAACTCATCACCAGATCTCACCACAGACTCCACCATTCATAAAAAAAAAAGACCGCCACATAGTGTAAAACCATAAACTACGGATTTATTGTAAAAGCAGAACACTTACTACAATGATGATATAAACAGGCAGGAAACAATATGTGATCACAGATGAATCCAAAAGCACAGTAATGCAGAGCTAGCTCAAGTCGACCGGTTTTGTTCAATAGAACATCATCTGGGGCAACTAGAAGCATGCTGATTGAAGAAGACAGCAGAGTAGCAGAGGGGTGAGCTCATTGGTGTGCCTCTTTTCCTTTTACTGTCAATCTTAGGGTAGGGGTGAGAAGGATGCCTGCAATTAAAGGGGAAAATACAGAAAAAAAAAAAAAATCAGATCCCCGCCATTACCAGGTACTGTGTGGCAGAGCTGTGTAATCCTCAGGTCAGGGAGACCAAAAATGCAAATCCTTTGACAGGTCCAGCTATATATTTAAGTGCTTGTAGTTCAGCTTTAGGTATTAAAAGTTTTTTAAAAAATTTTAATAAACATTCAGAAGTACGTGAGACTGATATGTGTTATTTCTCAATCAGAATGGAGAAGATATTTCTGTACGGGCTGGTTCTGTTTTGGAATTTTATGCTGAGCGCAACCTGTGAGCTCTCTAATATTACAATTGTGCTGGAAAAGGAGGAATGTGGATCCTGCATCTCCGTGAATGCAACTTGGTGCTCAGGGTACTGCTACACCAAGGTGAGTGTGAGTTTATGTAAAGATTTTGTATCCAAAACATGCATCCTAAGGTTATGACAGCACAGTGGTACAATGAAGACAATTTGTCAGAGGACACCCAGCCTACTAAAAGATAGCAGTGAATGATGTGTCTTGTAGTTTCCCCACAGTAGGAGAGAAAGAGCTTGCCTATACTTATAGAAGATGTATGATACCACATGCCTGTAGGAATAGAAGTCACACTTGTGGTTATATAACCTTGCTCAATAGTTAAAGTGGAACTAAACTCACAATATGCTCAAATTCTACCTTCTAACGATGCAGCAGTTACCCAGGAGCCAGGTTTTCAGCCTCTTGATTGGATGGTAGGGGATGACATCATCCTGTGGATGTGTACGGGAATCAAGAATTGCAGCACAGCTGGAGTATGTTGGGAATACAGTATCTCGCAAGTGAGTACACCCCTTGGATATTTGTAAATATTTTATTTTATCTTTTCATGGGACAACACTGAAGAAAGTACACTTTGCTACAATGTAAAGTAGTGAGTGTACAGCTTGTGTAAATTTGCTGCCCCCTCAAAATAACAACACACTGCCATTAATGCCTAAACCGCTGGCAACAAAAGTGAGTACACCAAGTGAAAATGTCCAAATTGGGCCCAAAGTGTCAATATTTTGCGTGGCCACCATTCTTTTCCTTAACCCTCTTGGGCATGGAGTTCACCAGAGCGTCACAGGTTGCCTCTGGAGTCCTCTTCCACTCCTCCATGACGACATCACGGAGCTGGTGGATGTTACCTTGCGCTCCTCCACCTTCCGTTTGAGGATGCCTCACAGATGCTTAATAGGGTTTAGGTCTGTAGACATGCTTGGCCAGTCCATCACCTTTACCGTCAGCTTCTTTAGCAAGGCAGTGGTCGTTTTGGGGGTGTGTATGGGGTCATTATCATGTTGGAATACTGCCCTGTGGCCCAGTCTCCGAAGGGAGGGGATCGTGCTCTCCTTCAGTATGTCACAGCACGTTAACATTCATGGTTCCCTCAATGAACTGTAGTTCCTCAGTGCCGCAGCACTCCTGCAGCCCCAGACCATGACACTCCCACCACCATGCTTGACTGTAGGCAAGACACACTTGTCTTTGTACTCCTCACCTGGTTGCCGCCACACACACACACACTTGACACCATCTGAACCACATAAGTTTATCTTGGTCTCATCAGACCACAGGACATGGTTCCAGTAATTCATATCCTTAGTCTGCTTGTGTTCAGAAAACTGTTTGCGGGCTTTCTTGTGCATCATCTTTAGAAGAGACTTCCTTCTGGGATGACAGCCATGCAGACCAATTTGATGCAGTGTGTGGCGTATGGTCTGAGCACTGACAGGCTGACCCCCCACCCCTTCAACCTCTGCAGCAATGCTGGCAGCAGTCATACGTCTATTTCCCAAAGACAACCTCTGGATATGATGCGGAGCATATGCACTCAACTTCTTTGGTCGACCATGGCAAGGCTTGTTCTGAGTGGAACCTGTCCTGTTAAACTGCTGTATAGTCTTGGCCACCGTTCTGCAGCTCAGTTTCAGGGTCTTGGCAATCTTCTTATAGCCTAGGCCATCTTTATGTAGAGCAACAATTCTTTTTTTTTCAGATCCTCAGAGAGTTCTTTGCTATGAGGTGCCATGTTGAACTTCCAGTGACCAGTATGAGAGCGTGAGAGCAGTAACACCAAATTTAACACACCTGCTCCCCATTCGCACCTGAGACCTTGTAACACTAACAAGTCACATGACACCAGGGAGGGAAAATGGCTAATTGGGCCCAATTTTGACATTTTCACTTATGGGTGTGCTCACTTTTATTGCCAGCAGTTTAGACATTATTAGCTGAGTTATTTTGAGGGGATAGCACATTTACACTGTTATACAAGCTATACACTCACTACTTTACATTGTAGCAAAGTGTCATTTCTTCAGTGTTGTCACATGAAAAGATATAATAAAATATTTACAAAAATGTGAAGGGTGTACTCACTTTTGCGAGATACTGTACATGCTGATCTGCGCATGTGCATGCAATAGAAAACTGCCAGCAGGCAGGTAAGTGTGAACTTGTGCAAAAGTTAGCATTTCTCTTCTGCAATAACAAGCTGCCTCCTCACAGTTTTCTGCAGCTTAGGTTTAGTTCTGCTTTAAGTGGTGGCACCATCAAATACAATCAATAATTTTTCATTTGATCTATGTAAAGAAATAATAAGCCCACTAAGGGCCCACACAGCAGTTAAAGTAAACCTGCTATAAGAGAAACATGGATTCGGACAAGTCTGACCTCTCCTGAAAATGTTAACTGCCCGGCTACTGTGATGTTCCCCTTTTGCTTCAGTGCGTTCAGTCGCTGACCTGCTGCAAGCATGCATATAAGAACTTCTGACTTTCCCTCCTGGCTAAAGCTGGCCATACTTTGCTATAATTTTTAAAGACTCCTGCTGGCTTGACTGAAATTCAAACAGAGTTTTGCCCTGCCAGAATCGCTCTATTCGACAAAAGTTGATTATTTAGTCGACTTTTGTCTGTTTGGAAAATTGTCAGCCAAACAGAACCACTCAGACAGCTGAGGTCACTGGCAGTCAGATTACAATAGCCAGCAATGGTATTTGTCTTTCTGCATAGGGGAATGTGTTAAGCTGGGCATAGATGGAACCTTTTTTTTTTTTTTTTTTTTTTTTTAAATCAGCCAGCAAGCTGATGAGAAAAAAACAAACAGATTACCCCATCCACAAAAAAATGAGGTGGATAGAGAAATCCTCCCCTCTGTGCTATTATAGTCTGACAGTGGGGACTATTCTGAGAGCAGAGACCCCTCCGCTGTCAGAATACACTGATCAGCACTGCAGCTGATCAAATGAAAATGTTCCAACATTCCTGTTCGGGAGAAGCCAATCATTAAATGGACTACTTTGAGTGGGAAAGATCACAAATGGATCGAAATTCGGCCAGTCCTTGCTGAACCGGACGATTTTCAATCCATATATGGCCAGCTTTAGATTTCTTCTGTTTAGCCCCCGGGCCAAATGACATGAATCTATACTGTAACTATGTCTGTGGCCAGCTTACTTTTTGGCTTTCTTGACCTGCAATTGAGTGTTTTCAATTCCATCACTTGTGGCTCAGAAAGAATTTAAGCTAGTGGGTCAGCATAACAACCAGAAAATTAGCAGTTTCAAAAGAAGGTTAGTAATGGGAGTCCCACAGTGGCGCCCGTCTATTAGGGGTGCATGGGTTCCGCCTCCACTTATCCATGTGTCCGGCCCCCTAATCTACATGCAGAGCGTCTGGCGCATGGATTCCAATGGGGGGGGTTGAAGCACATGATTAGAGCCAGTGGCTCTAATAGGCTTCAAAAAACAGTGGGCTCGGGGCGCACCCAGTTGTGTGACAATAGCGAATTCGACTGAGCAGGGGGGAGGGGGGTTGTTTGACGCCCCCCCCCCCAAAAAAAAAACCCAGCCGCCACTGGAGTCCCACATTCCTCATATGACAAATTTGCTTTAAGAGAATGGAAAAGGTATGTGAAAGTGACCCAGATTACAGAAAAGCCAAAACCAAAGCTCCCTGCAATAGAAGTGCTTTTATACTCAGCTCTCTGGTAGCCTCTTAAACAGAAACTTTACTCCCCTCTTTTACGTTTTTTTTTTTTTTTTTTAATTCCCTTTATTTGTGCTGCTGGTTGTTCTAAAAAAAGAAACATTCCCAGCTAATAAAGCATTGTCTGGTGAAACCTGATGCTCTGCTACTGCACCCCGAGTCTTGCACTGCCATCTTTTTTTTTTTTTTTCAAATCAGATTTTCTTTTTCTTTTTTACACCACAACAACATTTACACAGAGGAAAAACACCACAAAAAAAACATTAGACAAATCTCCATACCTTCACAAAAACACACACACACAAAAAATCTTCCCTTTTTCCCTATACATCTATCTTCCGGCAGACATATCTCTTAATTCATTCCCATATCCATATGGTCAAGCCATGGCTTCCAGATAGTATCAAACCTCTTAGATGCGTTTCACATGCAGAAAATATGCCTCTCATAAGAGATACATTTATTCAAATTGAATATCCAATCTGATAGACAAAGAATGGGGGAAGTCCACCTAATTGCAATCTGTCTTCAAGCCACAAAGAGCGCCCGAGCAACAGTAAACCACATTGGTGGTTTAAGCACAGAGCTATCAATGTAGCCCAGTAGACACATTAATGGAATCTTAGATCTGAATCTTTCAGTGGATCCCTTAAGTGTACCCACAACCTCCACCCAATACCTCTGGAGCTTCGCACAACACCATAGTAAATGTATCGGTGACCCCGGATTGTCACATCCAGAGCAAGCCGAGTCAGTTGTTAACCCAATATTAAACAACAATTCAGGGGTCCTATACGCACTATGCAGTATATAAAATTTTGTTAATCTAAACAAAGGTGAAAGAGTTACAAGGGGAAGAGCCCGAAGAATCTTATCCCAGACTTGGTCAGAGAGAGGGCCAAAATCGCGCTCCCATTTCTCTCTAGCTGGACAGTGAAACTTATTGCAAGAACCTTTTAATAGTGATTTATATGTCACAGAGATTAAGCCTTTGGTAGTGATTGCCTGAACCACTCTTTCCAAGACTGGGATTGGGGGGGGGGGGGACAAAACAGGAGACAAAGAAAATGTGGCATATAAACCATGATGCAACTGCAAAAATTGATAGAATCATCTAGGGTTCATGGAAATTCCCTTACCAATTGTTCAGAAGATTTAAGTACACCCCTCTCATAGAATTGAGAGAGGGTAATGATCTCCGTTCGTTCCCATCACTGAAAGCCCTGGAGGGTCAAAATCTCAGGTAGCCTTTCATTGCCCCAAATAGGTGTATATTTATTTAGGTAGGGAACCCCCATTACCTTCTTGACAGAGTCTCACACCTTGTATATAAGTGTATATCAGGGATGGCGTCCCTGAAACCCAAAGGAGAATAAGCAAAATGAGGGAGCAGCTAAGGCCTCTGATTCCCACTGTACTAAATGCTGCAATTGGGTAGCTAAAAAAAAGGTTCTCGGGTTTGGAACCGCTAACCCCTCCCCGCCTCCTTTGGATATTGTAGGAGATCTAATTTGATACGGGGGGTCTTATTACTCCAGATCAAATTTCTAAGTATCCCATTTATCTTAATAAATTATTTAAGGGGATCCAAACTGGGGAGTTATGTAAATAATATAAGCGTTCCAAACCATCTTAATTAAATTTATACAGCCTATTACTGAAAGCGGAAGTTTATACCAGACCCTACTTTGAGTTTGAAATCTTGTCAATTATGGAGCAATATTGTCCACTATATATGACAGAGGGGATGCAGTCATACTAACTCCCAGATATTTTAAAGAGGAAGCAACTACAAGTTGAGGCCATACTGATGACAAATCTTTCGGGAGTGGATCTAGCTGCAAAAGCAAAGCCTTGCTTTTTTGGCCAATATCTGCACATCTGCTGATAGTAGGGAAATAGGCCGATATGATTCTGAGTATAGTGGATCTTTATCTTTTTTTAGGATAACCATAATCGCAGCTATGGACATTGAGCCAGCAGATGCCCTTCCACCAGTGCTGAATTAAACGTTTTTAGTAAGATAGGTAATAACACTTCACCATATTTTTTATAAACTTCAACTAGAATCCCATCTATCCCGGGTGCTTTGTTATTTGCAAAACTAGCCACCGCTATTTCCAATTATTTTTGGGTCAAAGGGATATTAAGTATATCCTGATCTCCCTGTGATAGCCTTGGGAGAGTAATCCTGTCCATGTAAACTTAGCAGGGGTATAATTAACCTGTGATGAATTTAAATCTTGATTAAAGGAAGAAAAATAGACAAGATGTCCCCTGTACTGGTATACACCTGCCCATCCTGACTCTTCAGTGCCATTACAGATGTAAGACCAGATTGCACCCGAACAACTTGAGCCAGTATCTTATCTGCTGCCTCCCCTTCTGCCCAGTTCCGCCATTTCTGGAAGAATTGTTTATTTCGGGCCCTATCTGCCAGCAGTGAACTTGGCTTAGTCTGTGCAGCTTCCCATGCTATTTTATTTGTAAAACTGGTATCTAATATAAATCTGTCTTCAGCCGATAGCGCCTCTTCCTTGGCCTGTTCAAGCTCTTTACGCAAGGATGTATTACTACTACTCGTTTAATCAAAAGTCCTCTCGTAGGCCTTGAGAGCATCCCATACTATTCTAGTAGGTACTGATCCTTTATTCTGATTGATAAACATTCCCAGGTGGCCCAACAGACCTCCATCCTGAGGAAACAAATCAAGCCAGAATGTGTTTTAGATGCCAAGGGATATTAGATTCAGTAGGGTGTAGCCTCCACCACATATCATGTAACCCTAGTTCCCTACAGAGCCTTCCTAACGAAGAGAGGCTATCTATAGGTAAGGAACGAGGCAACAATCTATCCTGTTCTGTATTAATTATATCACCAGCAAAGGAGAGGCCTCAACAAATTATATAAGCTTAAGAAGAACCTCAGGATTATATGGAGGGGGAATATAAATAGCAGGAATGATAAATTCACAAAGTCACATATCTGACACTGAAGAAAAATAAATCTGCCATTCAGGTCCACTAGCGTCCTGGTGCAGGAGAACAATGTATCATTGTAAATTAATATAGAGACCCCCCCAGGAGTAGGATGAAAATACAGAGTGGTATCTCTCCCTAATCCCCCAAAACCATCTAGTGGTATACCAGTGGCATGCGTCTCCTGCAGACAGACAACCAATGGGCGGAATAGGGTTATATAATCAAAAACAGCGTTTCTTTTCAGAGAGGAATTCATGCCACAGACATTCCAAGAGAGAAAATGTATATAATGCGTAGCCATAATCAATTAAGAAAACAAAATTGGTCCATCTTCTATAATGGACATCATCAGGGCGCCGAGTGTTCCTTTTCTGGGTTCTTGCACCTGGCTTCTGATGGCACATGAGCAGTGTGCTGGACATTGGCCTGAAGTCTCCTGTGATGGATGGAGGAGGTTTTGAGAAGGGAGAAGAAATGACATTCCTGCCTTGGGGAGAAACCAGGAAGTGCAGGACAGGGACCTGGTGAAATGATATTAATGGAAAGAAAAACAATTTTTTAATCTCTGATTCTTTAACAGAAGGAGGGAAAATATGTTGATTACCTAAAGAGGGTGAAGGTCTGCTTTAATGATCTTCTATTATGTAACAATGTTTGTGCCTGGTGGTTGGCCATTCAGGCCTGAGCACTACATCCTTTGAGGGAGGTCTCATGTTCCCCCATTAATTGCATCTACAGGCAGTGGGGGCTGGTGGGGTTTTTTTTTTGGGGGGGGGCGGCGGCAAACAATCACCACCCGCCTCCCCCACCCGCTCACTCTTTTCCGGTCTGTCCGGCACTTACCCCATCTAGTTGGTGGGTGACGGGTAGCGGGCTTCGGATCAGGCAGCGGGTGACCACCAGCGAGCTGTAGGTCAGGCAGTGGGTGTCGGGGCAGCAAGCTGTGGGTCTGACAGCGGCTTCTGTGTCCTCTCCTAGATCACAGCAGCATCTGCCGTGTGTATCTTCTCTCCTCCTGCTAGGCATCCCGGAGGATTGCCTGTCCTTTCAGCCAATCGGGTGACAGGTCTTACGATCCGCTTCCTGATTGGCCGCAAGGAGGATTAGTGTGAGAATAGTGAATATTCATTCACTATCATCACACAACTGGGTGGGCTTCGGGCGCAGTGCTCTGCGCCCAAAGCCCACCTTTTTTGAAGCCTATTAGAGCATCTGGCTCTAATCACATGCTTCAAAAAAAACACTTCCCCCATTGGAATCCATGCGTCCCTGTACGTAGATCAGGGGGCTGAATGCATGGATGGGGGGGGGGGGGGGGTGACGCCCTAGTGCATGGGCCACCACTGTCTGCAGGGTATTTCTCTGCACTTTTGCAGACAAGCAGAGCTACAGTGGAGCATTGTGAAGGTGACTATTTAGGGTGGAGGAAGGGGGTCCATAACAAGAGAATAAATTATTTTTCCCTAAATGGAAATTGAGCCCGAGTATGTAATGGCCAAATCGGGCTGCCACAGCATTCATATATAATTACAAACTATACCTATCAAGAAAGTTTTGAAAGGACTTAACAAGATTTAAAGTGTTTCTTACCTAAACAGTTCATATTCCGGATATGTGCTTGAAAAAGTATCCTGTTCTCTTTGTATCGCTTCCTTTATGTGAAATACCTGGTGTTCCTGCCAGTCCATCTGCTTTCCTATTAAAACAGACCACACTAAGCAGGAGAGCACACCGTGGTCAGTTCTCTAGCTGTGCTGGGAAATCGGTGTGCTCTCCTCCAATGAGCAGACTTGTCCTGACATGCCCCCCCCCCCCCACTGAGAAACTCAAATGAGAGTGTAGTGTTGCTTCTCCTCCCCCAGCTCTTATGTAGCTGAGAACAGAGGGAATGCAATCACTTTATAAAAAAGGAAAAAAAGGTATTTATAATTTTTTTTTTTTTTTATCTATACACAAATGTTCTGCTTTCATTTCTATTTTAAACTGAATGGGTTGTTTTTACAAGGTGATCGTTTACAATTACTTTATTATGTACATGTTGCTGATCTCTTTCACGGGCATATATAAAAAAAACAATGAACATACTACCCAAGTCTTTCTCAACCTTTTTAATATGAAGAAAGTCTGGTGATAACTTTTTGGATTCAGGGAATCTCAAATAATAATTATATATCTACAGTTCACAGTATATTCGTGTTAAGGTCAAAGGGAAGAATGTTCCTTATATTTGTTGTCATTGGGAAGAATTCCCTCCTCAAGTTGGCCATAAAGCGATTTTCTTTCCTGCAGCCATAGGTTCCCCCATCAACATAGTAATCATTCATGGGGAAATCCCTCCCGCAAAGTCATTGGGTTCTTTCGGTGGGGAGCGCTGCATAACCCCCCGGAAATAAGAGACCACGCTATCGTTCATCAGATTTAACAGTTATGTTGGGGTGGTGCTTCTCAAAAAAATCATGGCACTCATTCCATTTTCCATAATGAATTTTATAGCATCACTATGGTTCTCTGGGTCACTGGGGAAGCAATCAGGTTTGATTCTGCCATGTGACTCTGGCAGCCATATTGGGTCAGGAAGAGCCCATTTAAGGCCCTGGCTTTCAGGTATGGCACGCTTTATGCAAGTGGGTAGAGTAGGGAAAGATACACTTTCTGTTAGGAATAGTATTAGATGAGGAGGAAAAGCATAGGGTCGCAACTCCTCTGCGCATCACCCCACTTGTGCACTAGATGGCCAGGCTGTATTCTGCTCTCTTAACAGATGCCTTCAGCCTGGCTGAACCCTGCTCTCTTCAGGTTGCGAGAAACCGTGAGCATACCCGCTTGGGCAGCCTTCCCGCTGGATTTGTTGTGACTGTTGTTGCAGTACTTCAATACAAGTTTTTCTATTGCACCTGACTGTCTGAATTTTTGCCGCTGTATCACGCTGCACTCCACCTACAAACCTAAAAAATGTCCACTTTTACATTCATTATTTTCTTAGAAAGATGTAACCACATATGAGTTTATCTGTACACATGTGCATATATGTTGCACCTTTATTTGTTCTAAATATTTTCTTCTTACATTTCAGGATCCAAATTTAATGTACCCACAGAAATCGGAGAAGCAAGGTGTCTGCACGTACACTGAGGTCATTTATGAAACGGTGAAAATTCCAGGATGTGCTGAGAATGTAAATCCTTTCTACACTTATCCGGTGGCTGTTGGCTGTCACTGTGGACGGTGTGATTCAGAAACCACTGATTGTACAGTGAGGGCTTTAGGGCCTTCATACTGTTCTCTGAGTCAAGACTAAGTAATGGAGATGACACTGTTATACTTTCCAGCCTGACTTACACATGCTTGTCTCTCTTTCCATTTGCAATGCCAAGGCTTCTAACTAAGGTGGGACAACCAAAGTCCTTCAGCTGTTGAGGAACTACAAGCTCTAGTGTATCTAGACAAGGCATTCACTGATTGAACAAGGTAGAGATCGTGCCCGCCCCTTATCATTTGCGCCTTCTCTCTAACTTGTCTAATCGGAGAAAGCCTTGTATTCATTGAAAAAAAATACAAGATTTTCTGTGAATGACTGAGGTGCTAAGAGAGCAACCCCCTTTGTTCAAATTACAGAGCGCAAGTTGGTGAAGCAGCACCTGGAAGAGACCAGCGCTGACTGTACATATCACAGGCTACGGCATTGAATGTCTCTATCTCCAACAGCCCTCTGGATACAAGATATAAATATATATATATATATGTGTGGGTTTTGCAGACCAATGCAAGTTTTAAAAAAAGATAATTTCTTGAGTTCAGCTTTAATATTTTCCATTCTTTATTTTGAAAGGTTGTAGGCACATTTCATCAACAGCTGAAGGTCTGCAGGTTTTTTGCCTACTTAGCAAATCAATTATGTATCAAATGTAAAGCAATTATTTATTTTTCTAGAAGGCCCCTTTCGCATGGGCTGTCTGATCAGGTCCGCCTGTCAGTTTTTCAGGGGGACCTGATCAGACCCTCCATTCACCCCTTCACAGCAGCGGATGTCAGAGGTGACATGTCCGCTGACACCCATCGATATCCAATCCGATCCTGTCTGCCAAATCCAGACGGATGGTGGTCCTATTTTCCATCCGTTGATCAGATGAAAACGGACAGGCAGTCTGTTTTCATCCGATCTCCCCATAGGGGAGAGCGGGACTGGGTTCATCTCTGCTCTGCTCAGTAAGCAGAGATGGACCTGTTATCTGCCTGCTCAGCAGGGATCAGCAAAGTAATCCCCCTCTCAGCAAGCGGATTCTGGCAAACGAGGGCGTTCTTCCTTATACTGTCCTCCATGAGCCACCTCTCCTTTCCGTTCATTTTCATTTCTTTGGAATGAGCAGTGCTTGTTAGTTGCAATCGTGTGACTTCTCTATGCACACTGCAAATCCCATAGTCTATAGTCCCTAGTCCATCTTAGCAGTGAGCACCATGGATACCATGGAGAACGAATGTAGCCACCCTCTAAAGGGAAGTCAGATGATACCAGCAAATAAACAAAAACAAAATGAACTTGTAGACTTGGAGAGCAATAGAAGGTACTTTTTTGAGTTAAGAATATATATGTGAATAGGATTGTTTTTTTTTAAACCAGAGTTTAGTGTCACTAAAAAGCAGCAGAACTTAATGAGCTACTACAGCTGGCTCCTACTGCAGCTTACATTTATTGGGGGGTTATTTAAATGCACCCCGTGCTATGGAGAGTAACCCATAGAACTATATGTATAGTGAATAGTGATATCCGCTCTCTGTTTTTAAATAAGCCCCTAAGTGCTTTCCAATCGCATGTAACCTAAATAGAACAACAATGCAATAAACCTTTTCCCCATCTCTTCTCATGTGCCATGCTATAATATGTTTATGAATTTCATTATGTTCCAAGTAATGTCAGTAGTTACAAGATCACTCCATACTGTTGTTTAATAGAAGGTTTGTTGGAACTGCAACAGCCCCAAAGCATGGGTCAGGCGCAGGGCTGGATTAAGAGCGTCATGTGCTTGGTGCTGAGAATTTTTTTGGACCTTTTACTGGGCACCCTTCTGCATTTCCAAGAGCTTGTGCTGGCGTGCGCCCAGGCTCACAAGGGCGCAGCCCCACAGGCTAACACTAGGAAAGCCTGGCATTTGGTTTGCCAGGTTTCCCTAAGGGCTGTGCATCGGCGTGAACTCTGAGCTGAAAGGGTGCAGCCACACACGCCTAACACTATAGAAGCCCCAAATATCTGTAAGAGCCCTGCATTGGCATGCCCCAGGCTTCCATTAGGACTGCTCATGCAGCGCCCATTATCAGCCCCACCACCCTGCCCAGGCGGTGCATGCGGAATGCAGGGCCCATCGGGGAGATCTCTCCCCGTTGGCCCATTGCTTTCCATGAGCAGTATGTTCTTTTTGAGTTGTTGGGCCTATATTAAGGTAGGGGCCTGGAGCTGCAGCTCCAATAGCCCCTAAGTTAATCCAGCCTTGGTCAGGCGGTCAGTGCCCAGACGTGGCTCTATAGCCCTACATTGGCAGTTGTTCATTTGAAGGTCTGCTCCAGCCAAAACTGATTGGGTCTTGTTGTTTTGGATAGAGTGGAAAAGTCTCCATTTTGGAGACTTCGCCTTTCCTCCTATCTTTTTAATGGAATAGGAGGTAAAGTAACACCTCTTCACTTTCTTTCTATTTGACGAGTGTCAGACAGAACAGGGTGTGAGGGTAAGTGCTCCTGATAGTGCGCAGGCAGCAGTAAAAAACAGATTTACTTGAAGAGCCTGGAAATTTTAGAACTTCTGTCAGGATTTTGCTGCTCAAAGTAAATGTAAAAGATGAGATTGCCACGTGTTTGTAATAACTCAAACATAGATTTATTATTCTTGATAAAAGATTAGAAGGTAAAGGCCAACACATTTTGGGGGCTCACAACGATCACTTCATCAAGGTTTGGATGCTGACAATAGGAGACGATACTAGACAATGAATGCAAAGAATAAAAGATTAGAATGACAGCGCGGGCACAAGAATCTTCGATTCTTTGCACTTACTGTTCAGTATCTTCTCCTATAGCCACCAGCATCTAAGCCTTGATGAAGGGGGGAGCTGTGAGCCCACAAAACATGTTGACTTTTACCTACTGATCACCAAGGTGAATGGACCTATTTCAAATGTGCGTCATTCTCAACATTCACATTTACTTTGGACTGCCCTGGAGATGCATAGGGGTACCCTGTACAATAGAGAGCGGCCTCCTAAAACTGGAATCACATCTGAACATACTTCACTTTGGATTCAGCCCTACATCAACACTCATATTTTACCAATGTCTGCGTCCCCATGTGGTTGCTTTTTCTTGTAACTGTAAATACTGGCCTACCAATAAGTGATTGTTTCAACATCTATTATGATCTACATTTTAGGAAATCCTCTACTTCTCTGTATGTGATCTGTAAATGAGAAATGTAATTTGGCAAAAGCTCTGAAATTTTATGAAAAGGTTTCTAAAGGTGCAATAAAGATGTGTTATTTTGGTTTTCTGTTTTTCAACTATGCTCTTTCTTCAGTGATTTCTTTTTTCAGTTTTTATTTAAAAATAAATAATATGCTTTCAACACTTCCATTTATGGCAGGTTTTTTATTATTAGACCCCACACACGGCAGTCTGAGGTTTCTGACATGAATTGTCATTGTGGCAGGTGTCCCCATTAGGGATGAGGTTCAGGTTTGGGTCTACCATGGGTGGAGCAGACTTATCATATCCAAGGTTTATGGTCCCATTAAATGAATGAAGGATTTTGCCCCTTACCTGTGCTCTTTGTCTCTTATAAGTTTGGGCCGAGCCTTGTTCATTGAATTTCTGATGCTGTCCAATTTCTCACTGCTGTATCAACAGCACTCTCTTTAGTCCTAAAGCGATATTAAAGGTTCAGTGTTTTTTTTTTTTTAAATAACAAACATGTCATACTTACCTGCTCTGTGCAATTGTTTTGCACAGAGCAGCCCCAAACCTCTTCTTCCCGGGTCCACCACCAGCTCTCCTGGCTCCCCCCCCTTAACCAATGCCCCCAATAGCAAGCCACTTGCTGGGGGGGGGGGCAAGGGAGCATTCACGCTCCCGAGCACCGCTCCATGCGTCCATAAGACACATAGAGCCATGGCTCGGTCCCACCCCCTGCTCTCTCCTCATTGGCTCACTGACTGTGATTGACAGCAGTGGGAACTATTGGCTCACTCTGCTGTGTCGGCCAATGCATATAGAGAGACTTGGGACAGCCTAGGCTCCCATGCACATCGCTGGATCGAGAGGGGGCTCAGGGAGCAGCACACAGAAGGTTTTTTACCTTCATGCATAGAATGCATGAAGGTTAAAAAAAAACCCTTCAGCTTTCACAACAACTTTATGAGAGTTTGAAATTCCTTGATTATTTATATATATATATATATATATATATATATATGTGTGTGTGTGTGTGTGTGTATATACTGTATA
>BLSH010307061.1:1212406-1223445 GCA_018402905.1 Glandirana rugosa
CTAAAAGATCCCCCCCCCCCCCCCTTACCCTCCCTATTTGTCATGTTTACCATTATCGTTAAAAGTAAAAGAAAATCACAAATTTTGGGTTGTCACCAGAACAGTAATAGAGGGCAAATCTTTCCAATGGAGACACTAGTTCTGATGACCCTGGTGACACCCCTGGGATTCCCTTGCTTTGGAGAGATTTCCTCCCAATTCCTGTTTTGGCTATAGGACAGGAAGTGAAGGGAAATTTCCCCAATAGGATACAGATGGCAGAAAAACGAAGTGGGGTTATAACCCTGCCTTACTATATGCAAAATGAAAAAAAGGTTTGCCTCAAGTTTATTTTAGGTACTTGTATAGCCCTGTCAGTTTATGCAGCGCTTTACATATATATTGTATATTCATATCAGTCCCTGCCCTCAAAGAGCTTACAATCTGTAGTCCCTAACTTACATTTATACATACACATAGTAGAGTCAATTTCCACAGGATCCAATTAACCTACCAGCTTGTCTTTGGAGTGTGGGAGGAAACCAGACAACCCAGCGGAAAACCCACGCAAGGCACAGGGAGAACATGAAAACTCCAGGCAGGTAGTGTCATGGTTGGGATTCAAACCGACACCCCTAGCGCTGCTAGGCAGAAGTGTTAACCACTTTGATATTTCTCAGGTCCCCCACCGGTGCTGCTGGCTCCTCCTCTGTCCAGTGCCCCCTTGGGGAAGCTGCTTCCCATGTGGGGCACTTGTGCGTGCTTGCTCCCGAGCCTCACTGGACTTGGCCCGGCCTCCCGCTCCCTCGTCACTGCCTTTGATTGACAATGGCTCCCAGTGCTGCAGCAAAGCCAAACACGGAAGTGAGGGGAGGGAAGAACTGCAGATGTGCACAGAACTGGATCGAATGAGGGCTCAGGTAAGTACGGGGGGGGGGGTCCAAAATCAATACCTCATGGAATGCATTAAGGTAAAAAATGTTTAGGCTTTAGAACACTTTAATGTCCACCAAAGTAATTCCACGTCAGTCACAACATTCACTCGGGTAAACTTTGCTAATCATGATGAACCACCACCTGCCAATATTTGTATGCTGCTAAATGACAGATTTCCTAGCTGCACTAATGTAAATAGAAAGTTGTGAATCCCAGTTGACATCTTTGATCAAATTTAGTCACTGGCATTGCCCTGAATTCTCGGCTTTCAA
This sequence comes from Glandirana rugosa, assembly GCA_018402905.1. Classification (NCBI taxonomy): domain Eukaryota; kingdom Metazoa; phylum Chordata; class Amphibia; order Anura; family Ranidae; genus Glandirana; species Glandirana rugosa. Next base: position 1,213,594 of record BLSH010307061.1, read on the forward strand.
TTTACATTACCACAGTAAGGAATCTGTAATTTATTGATGGGAGTGTGGCATGTAAATATTGGCTGATGACAGGTCATTGTGATTGATGAGAAAACTTTGCTATCCCCGCCCCCTTCCCTTTGCAAGTTACCCCCAATATGGAAAGACTTGTGAGCTGGTATTATACAGGAAGGTGAAGATGCACATTTGCTGCCTTCCCTTTCTTGGCCACCCAGGCTGCATGCCTATGTGACATCATCATATCAATTAAAATACAATTACCTTTTATGGTGAATTATGTCACCCAGGGATCCTCTGGAATTCCCAGGGTCATATGATGTTTAAAAATTAAAATGACAGTACACTTCTTTTTTTTTTTTTAGGGAAAGGGAAAACAGCATGGGGTTCCACTTAATATTTCAATGAAACCCTTATCCAGGTATGCAACCTGGGTGACCAGGAAAGGGAGCCCCCACCTCCTGTACCAGACCAGGCCACTTAACATGGTGGGGGTGCCTTGCAAGGGGGGTCCAAAGAGATTTGAAAATTACAGTCAAACTGATGAAATAAAGATTCTTTTCTTTGTTATCTTTGTGATTTGAAACTAAGGTGTTGTGTTACTTGTCCAGCAGCAGGCTCAGAATCGGCATCCCACTTTGCCTTACTTTTTGCTGTGTGGTGTACACTAATCGATTTCAGAAATCTGCTGTCACTCCTGCTAGTTACTGTAATAGGAATCAGGAGACATGCTTGCTGCCTCAAACTGCATATTCAGCATTTGCAGAACAAAAAATTGCAGCCAAAACCTTAATTAACAAGTAATAATATACACGTCACCCTGTTATGTTACCATGTAGCGTTCACCATAGTATGTTACCATTGCTTAGAGCAGTGTTCACCTGCCTATAATCAGTTGGTCAGGTCAGGTCCCCTCATTTGAGAAACACTACCTCGGTAGTCACTGGGTTCTGCCCAGTTGCAAAAAGCCAGACTGCCATCTCTTGCAACAGATGAAACTCAGTCACTGGAAGGGAGTTTAATCCCTCAGGACGGTCTTCACACTCCATAGGCTGGCTTTCCCTACAGAAACTTCAGGGATTCCTTGTCCCACTTAATCCAGAGTGTAGCCTTCAGCTCTCGTTTTACCTTTTCTTTGGACAAAGTGGACACCGGGCATACAAACCCTCACTGCAAGATGAGAGCCAACTCGATGATGAGCATCGCTCTTCTTCCCCTCACTGAACAGAAGAATGTCCATTCGGGTTTGGTCAAATAAAACAGTCTTTACTTAAACAAATTATGGCAATGGACAAATTATAAAACAAAAAGCATTTGTTTTCTTTTCATGTGGTGATTTGATCCCTTTAAGGTAAAGAAGGTACACTCTTTATTTTACTTCACAAATCGAGTGTCTGCTTTTCTTTCTCACATTCCCAAGGGTATTTCTTTCTAAAAGGGGGACTCACAGTCCATGGCGCAGTATAAATTCTTGCCTTCTTGCTCATTTTCATAGTTTCATAATAGTTAAGGTTAAATAAAGATGCTAGTCCATCCAGTTCAACCTGTGTAGGTGTATGAGTGCCGATAATCATTTCCCATATCCCTGTATATGGTGTTCACTAAGATGCACGTCCAAAAGTCTTTTAAAACTATGAATATTCCCCGCTGACACCACCAGTGGTGGAAGAAAGTTCCACATCCTTATCGCCCTGACAGTTAAAAAACCCCCTGCGCAACTTAAGGTTAAACCGCTTCTCCTCCAGTCTCATTGTGTGGCCCCGTGTCCTCTTACACTCCCTGAGGCTGAAACGTTTTCTTCCTACGCTGGGATCACCATTGAGGTATTTGTATATCACTATCATATCTCCTCTCAATCGGCTTTTCTCCAGAGAGAATAAGTCCAGTGCATGCAGGCATTCCCCATAATTGAGGTCCTCCAGTCCGCTTATTAATTTTGCTGCCCTTCTCTGGACTCTCTCCAGTTCCAGCACATCCTTCCTGAGGATTGGTGACCAGAACTGGACAGCATACTCCAGATGTGGCCGAACCAGAGTTTTATAAAGTGGCAGGATTATCATTTGGAGCAGATTCCCTTTTTTATGTATGCTAATAGTCTACTGGCTTTGCTTACTGCAGCTTGACATTGCCTTCTATTGCTCAGTCTGTCTTCTACCAGGACCCCCAGGTCTTTCTCCATCCTTGATTCCCCAAGAGGTTCTCCACCCTAGTGAGTAGTTTGCGTTTGCATTTTTAGCCCCCTCTAGTGCATCACTTAACATTTTTCAACATTACACCTCATTTGCCATGTAGTTGCGCACCCCATTATTCTATTCAGGTCTTCCCGTAAAGTTACTGTCCTGCTTATTTTTGTGTCGTCAGCAAAACCAGATTGAGCTATTTATACCAACCTCTATATCATTTTTGAATAAATTAAACAGACTTGGTCCCAGGGCAGAGCCTTGGGGTACTCCACATGTCTACATGCCTCAGTTTGTAGATTAAGCGTTTATGGCGAACTGTATTGATTGCTTTTGCAAAAAACCCAGCTACACCTTATCCACAGACCTTTCCCTATCTTATCTTTGACAGGTGTATACTCCATAGGATAAAGCAGAGGTAGGGTGCTACTACCAAATAAGATTAGGATTTTTTTTTTCAGATCTACCTGGGTGCGGAAAGGCAGTTGCACAGCTGCAATGGCAAACATGAGAAAAGATGGTCCACTACCACAGGGCAGTGAACAAGGCCCACAAGGCTGAAACGCGTTTACATCTGCTGTCTGTTAGGACCCTTTCACATGGGTGCTCCGATCAGGTCCACCTGAGAGTTCTTCAGACAGACCTAATCGGGCGCTCCATTCAGCCCTATGGAGCGGTGGATGTCAGTGGTGACATGTCCACTGATATCCAACCCAATCATGTCCTTGAAATCCAGACGGATGGAAACCCTATTTTCCATCTGTCTGGAGAATCGGATCGGATGAAAACAGACAGGCGGTCTGTTTTCATCCCCCATCCATAGAGGAGAGTGGGGTTTTGACAGGTCCATCTCCGCACAGTTAGCTGAGATGGACCGGTCATCCTCCTGCTCATCGGGGATCAGTGGATCGATCCCTGCTGAGCAAAGCAGAGTCCGTACACGGACAAGCCGGTGTGAGAGAGCCCTTACTATGTCTTTTATGGAGAATCAATAAATTCTCAAGATTTTAAAGAGCAAGCAAGGAGTTGTGGACCAACGTTTCGCATATGCCATAAGACGCCCTCCACTAGCCCCATCCAGTTGTCCTTTTATTTTTTTTTTTATTTTAAGGGTCTAAGTGACTTAAGGACCCCAACAATCTAATAGACACTGTTCATATGTGTGCCATTTTCGGTGATCTGCTCTGGTATTATTGCTATAGACTGATTCTGTAAAGTTTCCAGCCTGTGATACTAACGTTATTCCACCAGTAATATTCAGGAACTTGCTGTGCTCTGGGGTTTGCCACCCTGTCTTTGTGGGCTTTAATTTAAACTAATCACACAATTTTGCCTTTATAACTTTGCCAAGACAGCTAACTAAAAAACGAATGTAGGTTGCTGCCAGCAGACCCAAATACTTTGTAAATGGCCACCAATCTAAGGGTTTGTGTTGATCAGAAAATGCAGCACACTTTCAAGTTCCTTTAGTCTCCTTTAGAGGTCTATTTTAGATGATTCTCAGTTTCAGATGCATATGACCTTCTGACTTGCAGTTGACCTCCTTCTAAGCTCCATCAACCAACTTCATGCTCATATGGCCGCATTTTTGTCTTGCGAGTGAATGAATGCATAAATGTAAAGCCTATGTACAGGATATTATGGATTTTCTCTCCACTAATCGCTACACTGACCAACAATGTAAATGGCTTTCATCCCACTGACTACCAATGTAGCGGGAGAGTTTACTTCTTAAACTGAACATCTGTGTAAGGAGGTTCCTCTCCCACTAACCACCAAAATAAAGGAGTCCTGATCTTCTGACCACCAATCTAAGAGGGCACTTCTCCCACTGACCAACAGTTTGAGGTGAAGGGTTAGCTTTTTCACTGACCAACAAAGTAAAGATGTCCTTCTCCATTATCTATCAATGTAAGAGAGCACTTCTCCCACTGACTACCAATGTAAAGGACCACTGCAATGAACACCAACGTAAGGGTACATTTCTCTACTGACCTCTGCTTGTTAAGGGCACTACACTGACCACCATTATTAAAGGGCATTTCACTTTTATTTGGTTAATGCAGAAACATCCAAGCACAAAATAATATATGATGGAAGAGCATGCCCCAAAAAATTGCACAAAATTTTGAATTTTTGGTTGGAATCCTCCATGACATCCTATTTGGGTGTGTCCACTTTGAATGCTATTTCTTAATGTCCCGTACTGAATGCTTATTATCTCACAATGTAAATTTGGGGGGAGAGGAGGAGGAGTGTGTGTGAGTGTGATTGATTGGATATATGTGGGTCTGGTTTAAATCTATTTTTAATCTGTTTTGTTTACACTTCAGGTAAGGCTTGGTTCACACTGCCACAATTTGGGATCCAGCTTGTGAGACCTCAAGTGGCATGAAATGTGAAATCCCATGATAAACAACGAAGAGAGAGCACACCAGACTGCAACAAAACGGAGGACCTTTAAAATGGCAGACACATTTCGAGGGGAGAACCCCTCGAAACACGTCAGCCATTTAGAAGGTCCTCCAGTTTGCTGGAAACAGTCTTGGTGGCCTGGATGCTTTGTGTCTATCATGGACTCTGATATGCTTTTATTACTGATTTGTTTGTGAGTATACTTCTTTTTATCTATTATTAAAGATACCACGTGGGTAATGCCCAAGGCTGGTGCGCGCTCTCATCTTTGTTTTACAGTGTTCCACTGGGTTTTTTTCCCCCAACCCCTAGAGAGCAGCAAAGCATGTGCTTCATTGGAACTACTAAGAACCTGTGTTACACGTATCACCATTGCATTACCCTTGAGAGCAGGAGATTATTTCTGGTCCATGTGAAATCCCATGTTTGTCAATGAGAGCTGTCATAATTAGCACTACTGAAGTCACTCCGACTTTAGAAAAGGTTCCTGTACTTCTTCAAGGCAACTTCTACCTGACTTTAATGGAAGTCGCCTTCAAGTCAGATCCTCATCTATATTGATGTTATTTGGATCCCACACTACAGGATTATTACCCAGGCAGTGATGGCATCTTCCTGTATGCTGTTATCTCTGCATACCTGCACAAGACAAAGTCGCATCAAAGTAGTACTCAAGTCGATGGAAAATCACCAGGAAGTTGCCTTGCACTGTAAATTGCATGACTTTCAGGTCTCAGTATTGTGAGCTGAGCCTTATGCTATGTCAAAATCTGTCATGCAATATTGGGTATTATGTGTCCCCTTCTGAACTGCTGCATATCCTTTTGTTATTTTGAGCTTGTCAAGCTTTACTGTGTTTATTTTTCTTTTGTGTCTTTATGCAAAACTAAACAAACACCTTAAAAAAATAAAAACGGCATTTCTCTTCTGACCACAGATGTCAAAGGGCATTTCTCAACTGACCCCTGATGTAACGGGGCACTTCAATGATCACTAATGCATGGGGACAGTACACTGGCTATTGATTGCCAATGTGAAAAGAGTTTGGGCAGGGGGGTGATAATAAAGAATCTGCTGTGGATGTCAACTCTAGGTACAATGTGTTCTTTATTGTTTATTTTTTTATTTAAACTTTCTCATCATGCCAAAGTACTTTGAACTGTGGAATAATCGTTTTTGCAGGGATTCCCTTAAACCCTAGCATTAAAGGCTAAGTTCACCTTTGGAACATGTTATGTTTTATATAATGCGGGAGGGAAGATGGACCCCAGCAAAAGCCTGCAAACACATCAGGGAAAGACAGCAAAACATTAACCTTTTTACCTCACCTGGGCAACCGGGTGCTAAATTCATATACAGTAGGCTACCTGCCTACACGTGCTGTGACTGTGCCCACTCCACGAGTCCAGGGCAGTGTTTCTCAACTCCAGTCCTCAAGGCACACCAACAGGTCTTGTTTTCAGGATTTCCATTATTTTGCACAGGTGATTTGATCAGTTTCACTGCCTTAGTAATTACCACAGACGTTTCATCTGAGGGAAATCCTGAAAACATGACCTTTTTGGTGCGCCTTGCGGACTGGAGTTGCGAAACAATGGTCCAGCATACCTCTGTTACCTCACCCCCAGTAACACAATGGGGTCCCACCGTACACATAGTGCTCTCATTAACTCCTTCCTCATGACCAGACTATAGATCTCCGTAACACGTGTTTGGATCTTGTTGCTATTGGATACTGACCGCTAAGGGGGAGCCAGACAACGCCCTCCTTGCTACCGGAGGACCTGTCACCTTACTAGAGACCATGCCTAATGACTGCTTGCTTTGTGTCTGGAACTTGGTTACTCTTAGCAACTACACTCCTCTTCTTGTCTTGCCAAATTAACCCTTTGTAGTGGTGTTACTTCATACCCTGTAGTGCTTTTACAACCATGGTTCTTTGGAAACGCCAGAACCAACATGCACCCCTTTGCTAACTTCAGACCATGCTAATGTAACTTTGACTAAACAAGCTATTATAGTGGGGCTGCCCAGACATATCTCCATTGAGTGAAAGTCCATCTTGCCATTCTCCATGGCTTGGCTCTCTCTAAAAGGCCTGGTGTATTCAGGGGGCTGCAAGGTGCAGCAGTCCCAGTACTTCCTGCTGTGAGCAGGAACAGAACCGATCAAATGGGCTAAAAAGAGCTCTCAGACCTTAGCCTTCCCCCTTTTTATATCACAGGCGGGCTGGCTAGGACCAAAAAGCCCCAGAACTGAACTTACACAGTTAACCTTTTCTACAGCCCAGAGCCAGACGCTAACTCACTAGAACAAACATATTTCAACCTGCCTATATGCACACTAAGAGTCTTTTAGCAAGGGTCCTACTCACAACACCAAAGTATAGCTGTCGCCTAACAGCTTCCATGCAACATTCCTCCATGATGCCAAGATCTCTCCTCAGGTCAGCCTCCACGGGGCCACCCTACAGCAAGTATCATTTTTCAGGCCCTCAGCCTCAACATCAACTCTCAGGTACACAGTCTGCATCCTAGGGACAGCAGCCCCAGGACAAGAACACTCTGAACAGGCCTCCCAAACATTTATCTTCTCCCTTAGACACCTTCTGGGCCCCCCTCCCAGGAATTGGCTGAGAGTAGATAAATATTCATAACTTCAGTGGTTGACTCTCCTACTCTATTCTCTGGAAACTTCTTCCAGAGACAAGCAGGAGTAATCAACCAACCACAAAGCTCAGGGAGACCTGACCAGACCTAGAAACAGATCACTACTCCGATGAGTACAGCAGAGCCCGAAAATGAAATTTAGCCTAACTAGGACTGGGCGCTGCACAAAATTACAGAAAATAGGTGAATTTACTATAGTTGTAATTCTATGGCCACAATGGGAGTGAAGAGGCAAGTATTGCTGAGCAAAGGTCAGATCTAGGAGCCCCGTGGGTTCTCTATGCCCCATGTGTGGACAAAATCCGGGCACCTTCTTTCACCTGATCTGGTCTTGTGCAGTGGTTCAGATGTTTTGGGTGCAAATATTACGCTTTCTACACGATGATATGGGATCTCCAGTTACTCTAGACCCCAAGCTATGTCTCCTGGGACTTCTCCCAGATGTGGACATAGATAAATATCGTGCGACTTTTATACGGGAAACTTTGTACGCAGCACGTAAGGTGATAGCTAGAAAATGGATGAGACCCATACCCCCCAATATTCAGGAATGGATACAAGAAATCAATAATACTTTGCCATACAAGAAATTGATCTATGACCACAGGGGGTGCCCCACCAAATACACCAAAATATGGGATACCTGGCTTAACAACTCCAACTCCTGCATTAGATGAGATGGTATGCTATGTTTGACCCACCTTAGAGAGGCAGATGTGATAACCGAAAGACCAATTGTTGGACATGTGCTCTATGTACCTTCCATGTAAGGACCAAATGTATGGAATGGGTATAGTAATCGTTAATTAAGGTTGAGTGCTTAATGTAGACTGTGCACCAATGCCAAAATAGATTGAAATAGCAAAAAAGGTTTTGTCTGTATTACTGATACTCTTGAACTATGCACTGTCATGACAACAGATTGTAACATGTATTACTTTGTCTAATTGCTACTCTCAAATAAACTCGGTTTTTGATTCAAAAAAAGATCTAGGAGCCCCAGAGTCTATGAACCTGATAGCAGATGCATCATCATGGTGAGCATGATAGCTAAAGGTCAATCACTGAACAAAACTTCATACACTTCAAGGTACAGCATTGCATCAATGTACTAATCCAGTCAGCTGAACAGTAAGAACCTCACTGCTGATCTTGGGTTTCCGAGCCTTGAGACAGTCAAGGTGAATTCTCAAGCTTCAATTTGCATTTCACAAAGCTCTGAAATCAATGTCTGTCACATTTCATGTTATTTAATAGAGATTAAGTGCCAGAACAAATTTTGAGCATCTAATATACCGCTTGGATTATTTGGGTTCTTCCACTGTAATACCGAAATGCTCTGTGACATTTTGCTCAGGGTCACAGTGCACAGACTTCAGTTTAATTTCCATTTAAAGCCACGGTTCATCAAGTGGACTCTGGGTCCTAAGCTAACTGTTCTTTTAAGACTAGGACACTACAGTTAAAATAGAAAATTAAACTGTATCTAAACTCAAAAATAAAAATGCAATTTATTACAATTTAACAGTCCTTAATATGGTTCAATGTCTTCAATTGGCTGCATCTTGCCAAAAATGCAGTGTCCATGTCGCTTCCTCTGAGCTAATTAGAAAGCACAAACATTTTTTCGAGTATTCTTCTTTTGTAAATTACTAACTATATTAATCCTGCATGTAATGTAGATAAACAAAGGCAGACATGCTTGAAGCTCAGCCTGTATGAAAACCATGGCACCCTCCATAGATACAGTGGAGAAGTGAGCGTAGTTACCCAGGGACACGAGATGTGTTATTTGCAAAATTCTCTTGTAAAAAGATTCTGGAAAGTGTACAGAGGAGTGCCTGGTACAAAATTAAATATCCCTTAAAGGACTTTTTGAAACATTTAATGTTTAAGGGCTTCAGATACAGTAAATGCGTTTCAGGGGGGAAAAGCCTCCCCTTCTTTTAGGGTTTGAGCAGTAGATGTTTATAAAAATCACAACAGAATGCACAAAGGGATCTGTGTTAAAGTGGTCCTAAAGTCGGAAGTTTTTTTACCTTAATAAATTCTATGCATGCAGGTAAAAAAAACTTCTTTATGCAGCTCCCCCCAGCCCCCCTAAATACTTACCTGAGCCCAATCTCGATTCAGGGATGTGCACGTCAGCAGAGCTCTTGGCTCTCTCTCTCAGAGAATCAATGGACACACAAAGTCAGCTCGAGAGTGAGCACGCACAAGAGCCCCGATAGCAAGCATCTTGTTATGTGGGCACTCAGGGGGTGGGGGGGGGCAGCCAGGAGCACTGGTGGGGGAAAGTGGAGGATTGGGACTCCTCTGTGCAAAGCTATTACACAGAGCAGATAAGTATAACATTTGTTATTTAAAAAAATAGAATCACTTTAAGGCTTGCTGAAGACTAGCATCTCCTGTAGACAATGTCAGTATCAGAGATGAAGCAGCAGCCTAGGACCAGAACTGGGTCTACCTATACTGGACTTTAATCACGGATTTGCTTCTTTGAAGGTAAAGTCACTTTACGGTAGATCCATCAGAACCAATTTTTTACTTCTATTGGTCCAGATTACACACATGAGGCATCTTGTTAAAAT
>BLSH010307061.1:1251650-1268816 GCA_018402905.1 Glandirana rugosa
CGACGTCACCGGTTCTGGTATGTCGACAAATTGTCCTGTCCAGGTGAGTCTTGTCCGGAGCGGTACCAGCTGGTTTCCTCAATGCACGTGTACGAGTCTCAGTATAGGTCTCCAACTGAAACCCTTTATATGCATACTCACGACGGTCGTAACGACGTCTCCAACTTCCCTACCCCCCCCAGTCGGACAGTCACGAGTCTGGTATGCGTCGTGTGACGTAGTGTAACCAGACGTACCGACAGTAGGGTCTTCCTTCGGAGAAGATTTCTACTACGTGTTCTTTCGGACGTTTGTCAATTTATTTATTTGCATAAACCAAGTCTACCACAGTTCGTACACACCACCGTTGGTCCACCCCAGACCATGACACTCCCACCACCAAGCTTTACTGTAGGCAAGACACACTTGTCTTTGTACTCCTCACCTGGTTGCCACCACACATGCTTGACACCATCTGAACCAAATACGTTTATTTATTTAACTGTTTGCAGGCTTTCTTGTGCATCATCTTTAGAAGAGGCTTCCTTCTGGGATGACAGCCATGCAGACCAATGTGATGCAGTGTGCTGCGTATGGTCTGAGCACTGACAGGCTGACCCCCCCCATCCCTTCAACCTCTGCAGCAATGCTGGCAGCACTCATACGTATATTTCCCAAAGTCAACCTCTGGATATGACTCTGAGCATGTGCACGTAACTCCTTTGGTCGACCATGGCGAGGCCTGTTCTGAGTGGACCTGTCCTGTTAAACAGCTGTATGGTCTTGGCCACTGCAGCTCAGTTTCAGGGTCTTGGCAATCTTCTTATATCCTAGGCCATTTTTATGTAGAACAACAATTCTTTTTTTCAGATCCTCAGAGAGTTCTTTGCCATGAGGTGCCATGTTGAACTTCCAGTGACCAGTATGAGAGAGTGAGAGCGATAACACCAAATTTAACACAGCTGCTCCCCATTCACACCTGAGACCTTGTGACACTAACGAGTCACATGACATTGGGGAGGGAAATTGGCTAGTTGGGCCCAATTTGGAAATTTTCATTTATGGGTGTACTCACTTTTGTTGCCAGCGGTTTAGACATTAATGGCTGTGTTGAGTTATTTTGAGGGGACATCAAATTTACACTGTTATACAAGCTGTACACTCACTACTTTACATTGTAGCAAAGTGTCATTTCTTCAGTGTTGTCACATGAAAAGATAGAATAAAATATTTTGAAAAATGTGAGCGGTGTACTCACATTTGTGAGATACTGTATATATATATGGACACACACACTAAGTACACCTTGCTAGTAACGGGTTGGATCCCCTTTTTCCTTTAGAACTGCCTTCATTCTTCGTGGCATAGATTCAACAAGGTGTTGGAAACATTCCTCAGAGATTTTGGTCCATAGTGACATGATAGCATCACAAAGTTACTGCAGATTTGTCGGCTGCACATCCATGATGTGAATCTCCTGTTCCACCACATCCCAAAGGTGCTCTATTGGATGAGATGTGGTGACTGTGGAGGCCATTGGAGTGCAGTGACCTCATTGTCATGTTCAATAAACCAATGGTGAGATGATTGGAGCTTTGTAATCTGGTGCATTATCCTGCTGGAAGGAGCCATCAGAACATGGGTACATTGTAGTCATAAATGGATGGACATGGTCAGCAACAATAATCAGGTAGGCTGTGGTGTTTAAACGATGCTCAATTGGTACTAAGGGGCCTAAAGTGTGCGAAGAACATATCTCCCACACCACCAGTCTGAACCATTGATACAAGACAGGATAGATCCATGCTTTCATGTTGTTTACACCAAATTCTGACCCTACCATCTGAATGTCACAGCTGAAATCAAGACTCATCAGACCAGGCAATGTTTTTCCAATCTTCTTTTGTCCAATTCTGGTGAACCTGTGCGAATTGTGGCCTCAGTTTCCTTTTCTTAACTAACAGGAGTGGCACCCGGTGTGGCCTTCTGCTGCTGTAGCCTATCTGCTTTAAGGTTCGATGTGTTGTGCATTCAGATGGTATTCTGCATACCTTGGTTGTAATGAGTGGTTATTTGAGTTACTGTTGCCTTTCTATCATGTCAAACCAGTCTGCCCATTCTCCTCTGACATCAATAAGGCATTTTCCCATCATTCCCAGGCTGAGGATAGCCGTCCTTGTTTACATAATTCATTTTTCACATATATGTAGTTATAGTTAATTTATCACATTAAGCACATCAGTGCATCTGGTTTAATAATTGCAATTTATTATGTATTATTATCACCCTTTTTTGCACTTATTATAGCTGCACTCAAGGCACTTTATCTATTTCATCTAGTTATATATTGCTGGATCAATTAACTGGATTAGCGCAGCCATATTGTTTATCAGCTGCCATGTGATTGGCTGATTAACAATTTGTGTTACCAAGCAATGGAACAGGTGTCCCTAATAAAGTGTATATATAGAATATATACTGTACATATTTATACAATTACAGTGTATATATTTCTTTATTTTTTTAGCTCTAATTGAGCCTTATATACAGTAAGCTTGTGTGTTCATACAGGAGTACAGATGACTCCCATACCAGGTGGACAGCCCCCGATGCACACAGAAAATTGGACCGCTTTTATTTTTGCATGTATCCCCCCAAGGCTGCAAATGTGGAAGCTGAACTCCAAGGAAAATGCACTGGAAGGCATAAATGCCTGCGTATGTCTAGGGTACCAGAAAAAGTAGTTTTACTTACCTGAGCCTTTGCTCCTGCAGGCTACCTCCATGCTTGTAGACTGGTTGCCGTAACCGCTTCTCTGTAGCCCTCCAGCGGTTGGAGTGCCCCTTAATATCATCAGGTAGAGTGCATGGCCCATAGGCCTTCATTGAACATGAGGACACTGAAGAACAGTCCATGTATGAAAACTTTTCTGATTAGTAAGCACAATTAAATGCTGGTGCTAACGAATCAGAACTTTTCTGATCCATTCCGGTGTCTCTAGAGGAAGAACAGCTCGGTTTTCAAACCCCAGGACCGCTGTATGGGGCCGGTGAATATGTATCACCCACAGAGTGCAGCACCTTTTCTGAAAAGGTGAACAAACACTTTAACCACTTGCCCACTGGGCACATTCATTCCCTTCCTGACCAGGCCAATTTTCACTTTTCAGTACTGTCGCACTGTCGACAATTACGCAGTCATGCAACACTGTACCCATATGAAATTTTTATCTTTTTTTTTTAACACAATTTTAATCACCACTGTTTATTTTTTATTTTTTGCTAAACAAATGAAAAAAGACCAAAAATTAAAAAAAAAAAAAAGTTTTTTCTTTCTGTTATAAAATTTTGCAAATAGGTAATTATTCGCTGATGAGGCTGCACTGAGATGCACTGACAGGCTGTACTGATGGGCACTGGTGAAGTGGCACTGGTGGCCACTCATAGACTGCACTGATGGGCACTGATAGGCGGCACTGATGAGCACTGATAGGCGGCACTGATAGGCTACACTGATGGGCACCAATAGGCTGTACTGATGGGCACTGATGAGGTGGCACTGATGGGCACTGATAGGCGGTACTGATGGGCACTGATGAGTTGGCACTGATAGGCTGCACCGACGGGCATGGATAGGTGGCACTGATGGGCACTGATAGGCTGCACTGATGGGCACTGATAGGCAGCACTGATGGTCACTGATGAGGCGGCACTGAGAGGCACTGACAGGCTGTACTGATGGGCACTGATGAGGTGGCACTGATGGGCACTCATAGACTGCACTGATGGACACTGATAGGCTGCACTGATGAGCACTGATAGGCGGCACTGATGGGCTACACTGATGGGCACCGATAGGCTGTACTGATAGGCACTGATGAGGTGGCACTGATGGGCACTCAGACTGCACTGATGGGCACTGATAGGCGGTATTGATGGGCACTGATGAGTTGGCACTGATAGGCTGCACTGATGGGCACGGTAGGCGGCACTGATGGGCACTGATAGGCTGCACTGATGGGCACTGATAGGCAGCACTGATGAGGCAGCACTGGCGGGCACTAATAGGCGACACTGAGAACAGAACGATCACAGAGTGCGGCGGTTCTGGGAGGGCGTCAATAGATGCCCTACCAGAACTGGACGACCGTGCTGTAGCCGTCATTCGTCTAAAGTGTGGTCGGCAAGTGATTAAAGCAGAACTAAACTGTATCTGATCACCACAAACTGAACACACAATTGAATTCATCCATCCATGTATCCATGCTTCATTTTATTGAGAAATCACTTTGAAAAAAAACCCTAGCATTTCAATCCAAGGCCAACTTTAGCAATTGCAGATGATTCATGTAGCATTTACTTCCAGGAATCAATCTGCCCTTAGCTCAGGCACGCAGGCAGGAGGGTGTGCTTAGCTGAGAAAACCCCTCCTCCAGATAAAAGGAAAAAATATGAAGACTCCTGGGATGTATGACATGGTTTTGGCCTAGGCCAGGAACCAGGAAGCAACTAAAGAAATTAAAAAAAAAGTTTAAAACAAGTAAATATGATATACCTTCCTGTCTATTTAAGAATAAGGATTACAAATAAGCATAAGGATTAAAAATAGTTCATGTTGATTGAGTTCAGTTACGCTTTAATTTTCAGAAGCCATAGATAATGATAAGGTTTCTTAGTGTGCGTTTACTTAGCCTTCAAATCAAGGCTCTTGCTACCATCTTATCAACATGTCATTTACAAATAGTTTTTCCTGCCTTTTGGTGTCTTCAGATACCTTTGAACCAGAACCGCTCAGCTCATAATGAAAGGTACTGTATAAAGAAATAATCAGCTACTGAAGGCAGCTCCTGTGCTTACATAGCAGGGCCGCTGCCAGCTCTTTCTCAAACACCCCATTTGTATAACCACAAGACATTCCGGTACAAGAGGACAATCTGTGTTTTCATTCATGATGGATACGCTATGGGATCTGACTGCAGCCCAGCAACAATATGTTTCTTCAGCTGCTTTCTGTATGGCTGGTAATGGACAAGTAAATAATACTGGACTATAGGTTAATCACCGGACATATTGACAAATGATTGTTTGCTTTGTTTGTAGAGCAGAACATATTCTTATCTAAATAAGGGCATAATCCTGCTGTGTATTACTGTAAAACCCTTTAAAAAAAAAAGATTTAAACCCTAAATGAATGACATTTTGTTTTCTGATGCACTGTGCGTCATGAACAATTGCTTTCTGTAAAAATCAAATACTTCTTTTCACTTTCTTTTTTTTATTCCTTTGTGTTTCAACACTGCGGGCCTACTGGAGCCTGTTTGAAGCCACTTCATGTCTACTTGCACTCCAGCAATGGTTGCATAGCATTTCCCATGGTGGGTTTCCGGATGGTGACAACAATTGGCCACATAATGTGTGTTGAAATGGCCACTTGTAGTCTCCATCAGAAACCCAATAAAATGGTTTACAATACAGGAGTACAACTGGGAGACATGGACAGAGTGTTGTCACCCTGAAACAGGAAATACCCGAACAAGGACCTTTAACCTGGTATTATTTAAAAAATATTAAAATTACATTTGAAATTAAATTTATGTGTTTGAGTTTTGATCTAATCCTGTGTTTTACATAGGGTTACCACCTTTTCTTCAAGCCAAACCCGAACACTTTAGTGGCACAGGGCAATTTTTTTTTTGTAGCATACACTATAGGATTATAAAAGGCCTGGGACACCTTTGGGTGTTCTGAAGCAACTGCACTTTGCAAAGCGAACAGCCTATTTGCTTTTAGTAAATTAACCCCATGGGTGCCCCAAGGAGAGCCGTAAACGCACATAGCACACGACAGCGATCAGTGGGTGTGGCCAAACTAGTCTTGCTGTCATCATCGCCCCCAGTGATGCCAAACCTGCCCCCAAACAGCCACCCACAGCTCTCAGGTGGCAACAGATTGTGAGTCTTGGTTAACTGGGGAGCCACAGCCCGGTCTGAATAATGTGTTTAGGTTTTAGGCAGACTGATGATTCAGAAACCGGACTGTCCGGGTGAATCCTGGACAGGTGGCAACCCTAGGTTTACATCTACTTAAAGTGATTGTAAAGGTTTGTTTTTTTTAAATAAAAAACATGTTATACTTACCTGCTCTGTGCAAAGGTTTTGCACAGAGCGGCCCTGATCCTCCTTTTCTGGGGTCCCCTGGCAGTGCTCCTGGCTCCTCCTCATCAAGTGCCCCCATGGAGAGCCACATTCCATGGGGGTACTCACCCGGGCGCACTCCCGAGTCCTGCTACTGCGTCCATTAACACAGACAGCAGGACTCTGGCTCCCGTGTCACTGGATTTGATTGACAGCAGTGTGAGCCAATGGCTCCTGCTGCTATCAATCTATCCAATGAGGACCCGAGATCAGCGGCTGGAGCTGCTGTGCTCATGCTCGTCGCTGGTACAATCAGGTTCAGATAAGTTAAAGGGGGGGCTCTGAGGAGCTTCTGCAGCACAGAAGGTTTTTAGAATGCATTAAGGTGAAAGGGTTTACAATTCCTTTAATATGATACTAGGAATAGTGAACCCATTTGTTGGAGGTGTTCCAGTGGTATGAATGACTTCTGTCTATAAATATGACAGTTCTGTGATGGTTCAGAGTAGAGCAGTGTGGGGCAATCTGGAGGGAGTAATGTATTGTACAGTGGACACCCCCATAAAATGAGCACAACCCACCAAGCACTCACTAAGGAGAACTCTGTAGCAGAATCGAAAGCCCAGGAGTTTCAGCTTGAGGCTTAATGCTGGGTGGTTGTCATTGCTGGGTGGTTGTCATTGACAGATTGCGGGTTCAGTGCTAAAGGGCTGCTGACACGAAGGGACGAAGGGGTTCATTTACTAAGGGCAAATAGGCTGTGCGCTTTGCAAAGTGCAGTTGCTCCAGAGCTTAGTAAATGATATAAAGCTTCACTTTGCAAAGAATACCCAATCACAGGCAAGGAAAAAAAACTACATTTTTGCTCGCACATGATTGGATGATGGAAGTCAGCAGAACTTCTGCTCATTTACTAAACACTGGAACAGCTGCTCTTGCAGATTGCAACTGCACTTTGCAAAGTGCACAGTCTAATTGCCTTTAGTAGATCAACCCCTAAAGGCCCGTACACGCGATGGGAATTTCGGACGGGAATTTTCGTTTGACTGCCTGTCATTTGAAATTCTTACCATTAGTATGCTCCTTTTGACAGCATATTTTGATTTTTCTTCAGACAAAAGTTGGATGTGCAGGCTATAAAATTTTTGTTGTACGACAACGCCACGTCCGATTCTCATTCCGTTAGTACGGTTTTTGTATGAAAAAAATCACATGACCGAGACTACGCATGCTCCGAAAAGAAAAAAAGTTGCAAAAATATTCAAAACATTACATCTCTTCTGACGTTGAGTTCAGTCGTACGAAAATGTGTGTATTGTTAGTACGCTCTTCACTTTCGACATGAGACAAACATCCAACAAAATACAGACGTTCTGTCGTCCGAAATCGGATTGTGTGTACGAGGCTTTAGAGTGCAGTCTGCTGTGCCCCAGACCTGATTTGGAGTCTGGGGCAGAATAGGTTACACTCTAAGCACTTGTAGGCCACGCGTTGGGCACCATGCCTATACAGTAAAATAATTAGTGGCTTATGATCAGATACTGCTGTCTACATCACCCTGAATATGTACCAAACAAAACAACAGTGGATGCCATAATTAAAGTATAACTAAAGGCATTTATTTTAGTTTTGGATAGGTTGGAGAAGGATTAGAACACCTGTCAGTTTTTACTGCTGGCTGTGTCCCCGTTAGGGAAATTCACCCTCTCTATATTTGTCCAGTTTACCATTACCATTGAAAATGAAAAGAAAAGTAAAAGATGGGAAATCTTCCAATGGAGACACTTCTGGTGACCTGGGAGACCCAAGAGATTCTGTTCATTTACAGGGATTTCCTCTCACTTCCTGTTTTTGCCATGGGACAGGAAGTGAAGGTAAATCTCCCCAATGGGACACAGATGGCAGAAATAAGCCTTACAAGAGTTATAATCCTCCCTTACTCTATCCAAAATGAAAAAACAAAGGTTTTGCCTATAGTTCTACTTTAGGACTAGAATCAATAACATTTAGAAATTAAACAAAATAATTATATTGCAATAAGTAAGAGCAGTGTGTGCTATAGGACTGTGCAGAAATATTTATTCCTCTTTCATTCCCCTCTGATCTTTGATGGTTGCAACTTTTCCCCAGCAAAAACCCAATCACTAGCATCTATTATTGGCCATGCACTGATGTAGCTCTGTGTTATTTAGCCAACAAGGTGCCTAACATCATTTGATTGCATAAGCACCAGGTTGTAGAGCAGTTTTTCTCAACCAGGCTGCTTTGGTACTCTAGGGTTTTTCCTGAGGTTGTTTGGGTTTCTTGAACAGTGAGCAACGGTGAATTGATTTCCCACCTATCCCGACCACCAATGCATGGGGGCAATTTTCCACTACTCAACAATGTTAGGGTTCACTTCTACACTGATCTCTAATGTTAAAGGACACCACAATGTTTACTGTCTAGGTTTCTTTTCTAGAGGTAATTATTTACTCTAGGAATATTGCTAAAAAATAATTTTGTAGGGGGTTAGTCACAAAATTATCTGTCTTGGCTGTCAAATATGCTAGGTATGCCACATTACCTATTCTTCTATTTAAACCTTTCTTCCACTTATTGATCATGCTAATGTACCATGAGCTATAGGTATTATTCATTTTAATAAGTGTCCCATGAAAACCTGAACATTTTTTAAGTGTTCCTCATGGGTAAAAAGTTCAAGAAAGGCTGTTCTAGAGCCATGTATAAACTGTATGTCTTTTAGGGTCTATGTACACAGGCTTTTGTCATAGGCTATAGACATTCAGTTATGTATATATTCCTAACGTGTAGTACATGAGATTTAAAACAAGCCCTCAATGGTCTCTGCAACACAGGCAGTATGCTGTAATGCAGTGGTTCTCAACTCATGTCCTCGGGACCCACTAACAGGCCAGGTTGGTTTGCCAGGCCAGGTTTGCAGGATAACTGAAATACATCACAGGTGATATCATTTGCTGCTCAGTGATTGCAGTATTCTAGTCTGCATCTCCACAAGGTAATACTTAAAATCTGGCCTGTTGGTGGGTCATGGGGACAGGAGTTGAGAACCACTGCTGAAATGCATCCTCAACGTTCACAGCAGAAGAACTGAAGCCCATCTACAGATGTCCTTAGGCCCCTTTCACACAGGCACATCCGTGAAGCGGAATCCGCTTGCTCAGAGGGTGATCTCTAACTGATCCCTGCTGAGCAGATGGATGACAGGTCTGTGTCTACTCTGTTATGCAGAGTGGACACAGACACAGTCCCACTCTCCTCTATCGGGCAATCGGATGGAAATGGACCCCTGGTCCATTTCCATCTGATGCCATCAGATCCAATCCGCCAGACAGATGGGGAATAGGACCACCATTCATCTGTTTTTGGCAGACAGGATCGGATTGGAAAGCAGTGGGTGTCAGCGGACATCTGCCGCTCCATAGAAGAGACTGGAGGGTCCAATCAGGTCCCCCTGAAAAACGGACAGGCGGACCTGATCTGATCACCGTGTGAAAGGGGCCTTTTACTATACAAGCTCTGATAGAGTTTTGAGTCTTGCATGCGCTATATGTTTTATTCAGTGCACAAGTCCTGGGTGGCTTTAAAGTGCTACAAGTGTAGGCATTCATCCCCACTGTGCAAGCATACTCAACTGGCACAGTTTTTCTAGCATATAATTACAGGATTTATAAAACATTTAATATACATTAATAATTATATACATATGTATGTATCTAAAAGGTTTTTAACAAGATTGTAAATTAACTTTAATTGTATTTCTTTGCATTTTCCTAGTTTGTTGAAATTGCCACTTGTAGTCACCATCAGAAGCCCAATAACGTGGTGACAACACTGGAGCACAATTGGTACACAGGGACCAGAGAGTTGTCACCCTGAAACAGGAAATACTGTACATAAACAAAGACCTACAACCAGGTATTATTTTAATAAGCTACAGATTTTAAAAGATATTAAAATTACTAAAATTACATTTATCTATTTAAATTATGATTTAACCATTTGGTTTACATCCACTTTATGCAATACAAGGAAAAGTGTGCCCATTAATTGAGTGTATTACAGAAGTCCTAATGGTATGGATAATTCCTGCCTATAAATATAATGGTTCTTTTGCTATTATATAATTACAGGGTTTTTAAAAAAATTAAATTATAATATATGATAGGATCATTGCATTGGCATACATATGTATATAAAACTTTTTAACAAGACTAGAATAATTTTAATTGTATTTGTTTGCATTTCTGCAGTGTAAACTTACTAAAAAAAAAAAAACACTGATTTTGATTTTCGAAGGCCCAGGAGTATTTAGTCAAAAAGTCGCAGAATCATTTATCTCATCTCCTTTTCCCTGTGCAGTTAAAATTAAATATAATAAAAACATACCGATAGCACTTTTCCAGGGACTGGTAGTCTTTGGGATTCGCAGTGTGTCGTGCTTGCTCTGTAGAACACTCTGCAGACTGGCTAATTACGTTAGTAAAATGAACTATAGCCAACCATTGTCAACAAAAAAAAAAAAAACTGCAAGTCCAATTAAACTGCTAGAAACTATCTATCCACCCTTAGCAAACACACACAGTACAACAAAGTCAACTGTGAAATGGTAATTACATTCTGGAGAGGACTGCCAAGACTCGCTCTCAAGTGTGAAAAGTTTTTAGGTTTATTTAAATATCTAATTTTTCTGACTGTGGATACAGATTGGTTATTAAAATAATAAAATTGTAATTTAATCATTTTGATTTAATTAGGAACTCCAAGCAGTTATATCAAAACATTAATTAATGTGGTTATTTTTATTAACAGAAAATAAATGTATTTTTAAATACAACTGACATAAGGACTTGAATATGTATTTATATCAGCCTTTATTGCACTTCAACATCACTGGGAGAAGGCGTGGTAGCATTAGGAACCAACCAGGGCTCTTCTGCATGCACATGTGCTGGCAGTGACCATGCTGACAGACGGAGGTAACAGAGCATGCAGATGCTGACCTCATTGGACTGTTGCTCCTTTATTATCCAGTCAGCAGGCTTGGGGTGTGTTCTTGACCAACAAAATCATATCGACCAGACTGCAGCGTGTAGGTAGAGTAGATTTATACTCCGCAATATTTACCTTTGCTTTAATGGTCTGATGCCCATGAGCTCCCTTCGCCAGCATCTTCTCCTTGACTTCTTCTAGATGCCCATCTGCAGCCATCTGGCCAGTGCTGTCTGGCATCACACCTGCACAAGTGAAGCTCAGAGTACATTCTGCAGAAGACTGTGAGCAGGCAGGCTGGTTTGTAAGTTGAGCTGGGAATTTTCTTCAGTTTTGTTTAGCATGTGTTGCCCTTCCATGTGCTCCTTGCTGTGAAGGCCAGTTATAGGTGGGGGCAGAAGCCATTTGTTTGTACTGTTTGAATCAGTGGCAGCTAGGGTTGCCACACCATCCCTTTAATCCAGGACACACATGAATTGCACAGGTTCTGAGGCTAATTTAATGCAGATAAGGCACAAAGTGAGTTTAATTACCACCTTAATCAGACACAGAACCTGAGTAATTAATATGTGTCCTGGATTAAAGGGATGATGTGGCAACCCTAGTGGCAGCTGGTGTTTTTTTTTGTGGGGGGGAACAATCCAATATTCATTCGCTATTGTCACACAACTGGGTGGGCTTCGGGCACAGTACTCTGCGCCCCAAGCCCACCCTTTTTTGAAGCCTATTAGAGCCTCTGACTCTAATCATGTGTTTCAACCCCCCCCATTGGAACCCATGCGTCCGGTGCCCTGCATGTAGATCAGGAGGGCGGATGCATGGATAGGGGGGCGGCGCCCATGTGCCCCTAATAGACGGGCCGTCACTGGTTGGAATACTGGTGAGGGGACACCTTTGCTGCCATTGTGCTATATGCTGAGTGTCCAGTGTGCCCCTGTGCCTTTAGGGAGGGTTGGGCTCCCTTCAGGATCACCTGCCCTCTCTATCTATCCATTTTCATGCATATGCTTCTACAATGGAGGCTCTCAAAACTGTATAGAGTTAGGACTGCAGATAATACTGGGGTGCTGTGAAGTGGTTCTAGAGCTTACGCATGTATTTGCAGATGTGTGTTAACTTAACTGTTAGAAAGGATAATTTGGTTGCTTGCAAGCTGGTCGGTAAGTTGAGCTGGAAAATTTCTTTGGTTTTGTTTGACATGTGTCGCCCTTCCATTTGCTCCTTGTTAGTAAAGCTGGCCATACATTATACAATTTTCTTGTACAACTTTCCTTTAGATTTACCAAAACCATATAATATGAGGTGAAACCTAAAATACTCTCAATGTGTATGCAATCAGGCATGCACTTGCACTACAAAGTTGGTGGTAAATCTAAAGAAAATTGAATAAGAAAATTGTATGCTGTATGGCCAGCTTTAATCTCAACGTTTTTTTTTTATTTATTATTTTAAATGTTCCCTGGGCCACCTTAAAAAAAACTAGTCTGGCTATAATTCTCATGTTCCGTCTGGAGCTGACTGTCAACCATAGTACCTCTTCTTCGCCAAGAGAATTCCTCAATCACAGTTGAATGATGCTCAGTGTCAATCAATCTGGAAGACTAAAGGAAAAACTGTGACTGCAAAGCAGCATAACCCACCCCAAAGCACAGTGCCCTGCATTCACAGTGTATTGATGGAAACTGGCTGCACCAATGTAATGAGATAAGCTCTATGCATAGTTCAGGACACCCCACTGCAGAGATAATGCTGAAGACAAAGAGGACCCAGCATGTGACTAGCCAAACTAAATAATAGAAAAAAAAAAAGAAATAAAGTGAAAATAACAAAAACACAGAGCCTGAGTTTGGACCTGAAAGAACACTTTAAAATAAAGTGCACTTGTTCTTTTGTCAATTTTTCATGACTGAACCTTACCCACCTCCCCTTCCACAGATGCATACTTACCTCGGTCTGATGGCCATGGACTCCTGTAATTGTTTACACCCAGAGCTTACTGTCCTGGCCACACCTGCTAATTACAGCCCAAAAGACTTCAATGAGGTTGAGCCCTGAGGCCGCAGGTGAAGGGAGATGGCCCAGTAGAAATCTATGGGGCTGTAATACGCAGGTGCAGCCAGGGCAGGGAGACTTGTGGCACTGGATGTAAACAAACACTGAAGTCCATGGCCATTGGATCTAAGTAAGTATGCATCTTTGGAGAGGGAGGGTGGGTTAGGTTAGGTCAGGGGCAAGGAACAAAAATAATTAGTGGCCTTTGTCTTAAAGTTCACATATCATTGAAGACTATCTACATGTAGTGCTACCCCCTCAACGGCCGCTGAATTTTTGGGTCCTCCCTCTCATGCACAGCCAGGTACTAGGAATTTTCCAGCATCCACACAGTAGACACGAACCAGTCCAGGGTGGTTGGTTTCGGTTTTGGTTCATTAGGAGATGAACTTGGATAGGTAGGAAAAGATATGGTATGCCCAGAACGGTAACTTGAGTGCAAACTGAGAACTTTGCTAACTTCCTGGCTGCTAAAAGTCACTATGCTATCCTCCGGTGGGATAAATGGATCAACTGAACTGATAGCAAGGATATTCCAAACACTGAATGCAGATGCTCTCTCTCTCTCTGCAGAAAATGCAGATGCACCTGGCTGCTCCTTAGATTCCCCAAGCAAGAATTGTAGGGTAGCTGCACTGGCTTTAAGTGACTCTAAGTTGTCCCTCGGTAGTAAGCAAGCTGGGTATTTCGCCTAGCTGCTTCTCCTCTATATGGCTCTGGGGTCTAGTGGTTGAAGCTACTCACGCATTCAACTAACTGATGAACAGGCCTCCTGCTGGACAGTGACTCCCAGGATGGCTTCAGATAAGCCTAGTTGAGGCTGAAAGGGTGTGAAGCTTCAGCTGCTCCCGATCTCTCTGTCTTCTGGCTCCTTCCTTCTACCCAGGGACAGAGCGCCCCAGCACAGGGGTCCCCTCCAGGCAACTGGACCCTGGACTCTGCTCCCACATGACCAAGCTCCAGAATATTTATGGTCTATCTCTCCACCTTCTGGGCCATCCCCACCCAGGGATTGGAGGAGACTCCATAAATATTCAGGCCTCATCTCTGCCCCTCTGACCTCTAAGTTCTAGAACCCTCCAGCAGTTCCAGAAGACAGAGGGAGGTAACACACACTCATCCTTTGGAGCTCTGTCAGCTAATTTTTAAACACAGTAACCCTGCCTATAGAGGAGCCCAACTAAATTTACCAACACTGTGCACTGAGGGTGCTACATACATTAACTTAATTTACTACTTATTAGCTTCAAAATATTTGAAAGACTATAGTTCCACTTTATAAAAGTCCCTGATCCATTAAAAAAAAAAATCTACCCAAAAAATATTTGTTAGTTTTTGTTACAGTTGGGCAGAGATTCCATGGGGGAATCAAGCCCCTCTCCACCATCATTTTGGATGGGGATGCCACAAGGTATGTCGATATGAAACAGAAGCTATATGTGTGACTAACTGGAAGTGAGAATGCCTTATAGCTTCTACAGTCATTGGGAGTAATGTAAAGCTATTTATACCATAATATCCCTCTCTAGCTGCTGATTCTTCCATTGTGTCGGAAAATGTACTTAATTGCTCTCATTTCTCACAGGTGCTTGATATTCTAGATCAATAGGAGGAAGGAGAAAATCTAGTCTATAAATCATTCTGCCTCCTGGTCTGTGCCGGAGCAGTGAATGAAGTTCACCAAGCATGGCAAGTGATATGACCGAAGGTTAATAACAACCAATTAATGGGAACAGCTGTTACTTTGTGCTAAGCAAGTACGCAGGGCCAGGGAACGGCACAGAGTAGAAGAACATGTACAAGGGCCGGTTTTATCTACAGGACAAATTTCATGGCATTAAATTTGTAAAAATAATAATTTATTTTACAATCTAGCAGTAGAATTGATGACCTACGCAGTTCACTTCCAATTTGGAATAGAGTACATTCTGTCCTGGAACTCGAACCCCCATCTACACTTCCATCAGCATTATGGTTGCACCACATGATCAATACATTATTGTCCTTGTTTGTATGTATGTTATCTTCTATTAGCAAAAGTACAAAACTGATTGACCCAGGACTGATGTGACACAGGAATATGAACTATCTAACATAAGTGATGATAAATTCTGATTCTGTTCTCAGTAGGGGCCCATGCTTTTGGATTGAGAATGAAAAGAAGTGAACTGGCAAAGGGTCCAAAGAAAACCTTTATCAGTTCACTACTAAGTAAATATTAATAGGTATGCCGCCTGGGCTAGGGGTTTCAATCCGAGACTTTAATGGACATTTCTTGACACAGTGAGCAATGTTGAGACAATCAATATGATTAAAATATTTGGTTCCTATCTTATTCTATTTTTTGTAGTGTTCACTACTATGTAAATAATTGCCCTTAAGGAAGGGTGTATGGGGTCTATTTATTGGACTATCTTTTGATCTATGTCCAACTTTAGATCAAGAATAAAATCTTAAAAATCTATTGGCCGGGCCTATTTGCTATAAAAATGAAGGTTTTCAATGAATCCAATACTGTAGTGTTCTCCTCCAAAAAGTCAGATACTCCACTAGGTGTTGGATGTCCAGGTTGAATGTCACTGGATTTACTGTCAACCTAGGCTGTCATGGAAACACTCCCCTGGAGGTACATCAGCCCACCAGCCTGGGCTGTCAGTAACTACACAAAACAGTGCCCGCGTGCCATTACATTTGCACAATTATGTGCAGCTTATGCAAGTCCAGGCTGGTGTGATAAGGTACTCCCAAGGGGGTGGATGCAGAAGTAAGGATGGCCCACCACTGGCACCAGTCAAGAATAAAAATTACCCATGATGTCATGTGACCAGCCTGATAATGGCATTAAAAAATGTAGGTGGAGGCTTTAGGAAGGGGAGATGGTGGTTGACAATCTCATTACTTGCCATTGGTTTATCCTCTAACATAAAATTACAAACCCTTTAGTGGAATAAACAGTAAACGGGTATATTTAAATAATGTATTGAGCTGTTTGCCAGGAGTTCCACTTTAAACTGGGAGGTTCTGATGTAAAGCTGAACTCTGGGGAATTAAAAAAAAAAAACACCCTCACAGTGGGACTTCCCCTGCACTGCAAGGGTTAAATGGTCATTTTTGCCCAGGCTACCAGTATAAAAGAGTACACAAATGAGAGCGCTCAAAACTCCACTGCCCAATTTAATTTAAACAGAAAACCAGTGCACAACTAGGACTCCCGTAGGCTGTCAATAAGTGTGATAGAAAAAAAAAACTGGCATTCAGTTGCTTCAGCAACAATTTATTACAGCTAAAATCCGATCATGAAAAAGATGCTTTTAAGTTTGGCTGGTGAGGCCTTAATCATAGCTGTCTGTCAGATTATCTATGTCACAATTACATATCCTCAAGCCCCTTTTCAACAGAGGGGCTTGTTGGGACTGGTGCTGTATCATAATTAAACAGGTATAAGTGATATATAGGTTATATGAATACTGCGCTACCTGATTGGGCACTAAAGCTGCTGGCACCACAACTAACAAAGTTGGAGATAAATATAAAGGGTGGGCCATTTATATGGATACACCTTAATAAAATGGAAATGGTTGGTGATATTAACATATTAGTATATGTGAGGGGGGAAACTTTTCAAGATGGGTGGTGACCATGGCGGCCATTTTGAATCCAACTTTTGTTTTTTCAAGGAAGGAAGAGGGTCATGTGACACATCAAACTTATTGGGAATTTCACAAGAAAAACAATGGTGTGCTTGGTTTTAATGTAACTTTATTCTTTCATGAGTTATTTACAAGTTTCTGACCACTTATAAAATGTGTTCAATGTGCTGTCCATTGTGTTGGATTGTCAATGCAACCCTCTTCTCCCACTCTTCACACACTGATAGCAACACCGCACAGGCTTGCAGTATCCGTAGTTTCAGGTGCTGCACATCTCGTATCTTCACAGCATAGACAATTGCCTTCAGATGACCCCAAAGATAAAAGTCTAAGGGGGTC